>OX638306.1:42033089-42341926 GCA_951812265.1 Taphrorychus bicolor | reverse complement strand
AGGCTGATAAGGGCTCATGTTTGGTCATTATGGATAAAGGTGAATATATCTCCAAAGTTGACGATTTTTTGCAGGATGCTGGCTTTCAAAGGATTAATAGAGACCCTACAATTACATTTTTCAACAGATTAAAAACAGTTCTCGATGATACCTCGGTGACTTTGGAATTTTACAACATGACGAAGAACAGACTGTACCCCATGAACCCCCGTACACCGCTCCTGTACGGTCTTCCTAAAGTCCACAAAGAGGGAATACCCATTAGACCCGTGGTGTCGTTTGTCAATTCACCGGTTTATCGACTTTCGTCGTGGCTAAACTCCATCTTAAGGGACATAACTGACTTTCGGAACCCACATTCGATTAAAAACTCCATTGAATTTGCCTCTCAAATAAAAGACGTTTATGTCCCACCGAATGCCAAACTGTTTTCGCTTGATGTAAAGAACTTATTTCCTAGTATCCCCCCGAGCGAATGCTTTGACTTGGTTAGAGGGTTGTTGATCGACAAGGGTGTGGAAAGGTTTCTGGTTAACGATTTGCTTAAGTTATTGCAGATTGTTTTGGATCAAAACTTTTTTAAGTTTAATGACAACTTTTACAGACAAACTACTGGACTGGCAATGGGTTCTTGCCTTTCGCCGTTACTGAGTGAAATTTTTATGATGAACTTAGAGAGCAGCTTGTTCCGGGGCGATTTTTCTGACAGTATTATCTTTTACAAAAGATACGTGGACGACATTTTGCTGATTTGGGGCGGGACCGATGAACAGTTCGCTTCCTTTTTGGAATCCGTAAACTCGCTGCATGTGGATCTGGATTTCACCTCTGAAGTTGAGGTTGACGGGCAGTTGCCTTTCCTGGACCTATTGCTGACTAATGTTGACAACAGAATTGAAATAGACATTTACAGAAAACACACGACCACGGACAACGTAATCCAATTCGCGTCAAATTCTCCCTACAACCACAAATGGGCTGCTTTCAATTCATTTTTTCACAGAGTATTTAATTTACCCTTATCGAGGGCGGCTTTCAATAGGGAGGTTGACACCATTAAACACATAGCAATGGTCAACGGCTTCCCCGTTAAGACACTCAACAAGCTTTATTTTAAATTTCTTAACAAATCTAAATTAACACTCAATGTGTTACATGACAATTCTGGCAGGGACAGAAGTTTTAGAACCTTATCCTATTTGGGTAATATCTCTGTGGGTTTAGCTAGATTTTTTAAACCTTTTGATGTCAATATCGCATTCAGAACGGATAATACTCTAAAGAAACAGATCGTTAAAAACAAGGACCCCACAGACAAACTTATGAAGTCGGGAGTGTATGCTCTGCATTGTAGTAATTGTCCGGCAGTTTATATAGGCCAGACTGGCAGAAGATTCATGACGAGAGCTAACGAACACCTCAAGCTTTATAACAGGTATAAGGATTCTGATATCTCCAACACTAGTTCTACTTTTGCCAATCACTTGTTGGATAATCGCCATGGAGCCTCAATTCCGGGTAATCTCAGGATCCTTCATGAATGTGAAAAGTCGAATAAGCTTAACCTTTTAGAAAAAATGGAAATAACTAAAGCAAAAAAGAGTCCCATACTGGAGTGCATCAATGACGTCTTCAATTTCGAACCTACTTTGATTTTTAATAATCTAAAATGATTTGCGTATCAACGTCCCTGCCCCCACCGGCGTACTCGTACTTTGCTCGACGACCGACCTTCAGGTAGTTGCCACTGTGAGTTTGTAAATATGTGAACGTGTTTTGAATTTTAACTATTTTAACTTGTGTTGGGATTGTGGTGAGTTTAATTATTGGTTGTTCTTGCTTTGCAATTGTTTATAATTATATTTTAGGCCTGATGATGCCTTTTTAGGCGAAACATGTAGCCGTACAACTACAACATAATAAACTTGAGACTGTTGACTTAGAGTTGCTTATTTCAAACTTAAAAGTCATAGGTTGTCACCAAAGTGAAAAGAATTAGTAAAGAAGTCCTAAATTAAATTGGCAGCTCCGATGAAATCTACTTCCAAGAGCGTACGACTGTTGGCATGCTCTGGAACTGACAACAATTGCACAGGAACTGTTTTACTACATAGTGTCAAGGTCTATGTCACGATCATTTACTAGAATGTGTGGCACTTCATCCTTTAAATGTTGTGTCAACATGCTTCCAGCAATACTGGATTTACCACCTGTGTCCAACTATGCTTAGCCGGTGTATCCTTCTATCGTAACTGGTACCAAAGGTCGCTGTGAACATGTACCACTAGTGAAAGAAGTCTTCTTCCCAGTCAACGTTGGGAAGCACGAGAGATCATTGCCTCATCGCCTTGGATAATGTCTGCCGCAGCTGTAGACGAAACGTTAAGACATTTTTTTATTGGAACACGGTTCAAAGCCCGGAAATCACTTTAGATTGTATTTTCCAGTTAATTTTCTTTTCACGCCTGATGCCTTTTTCTGTTAAAGTCCTACATTTACCTCGCTTGCATCCTTTTGCTTGGTTATCAACCCTCCTTGGTGGTGGTGCTTGAGATAGCAGGATTATTAACCCTTTGATGAAGCTGACCAGACGGACAAGGTTGGGGACTTCGTGTCAACTGGTTCGATTGTGTCTGACAGAGTTCTGAATTCACTTCATTTGGGATTACATGTTCAGGGTTGGGTGGGTCAGCTACTAAACTCGTCATCCGGGTATACGTCACTATTAAACGGATAAATACCGGAAACTTTAAATCCGCTTGCAATGTTCGTAGGAGTGAAAGCTTTGGGATAGGCTTTCCCAATGAGAATTGCGATGTCGTATATTCGGACGGTTCGGATTAGCGGCCGGAGTTAAAGTGAGGTTTGTGGATGTAGAGTTAGTATCGCAATTCCGTTGGTTCGGGCGAAATCGATGACTTCAAGGATGACGTGACTGACTAGGCTATCCAGGATTATTAGATGTGTGTTGTTAACAAGGGTTCCTAAGAAGCCCTGGAGCTGCTTGCGATTCTTGGGTCGTGCGAAGTCCTTTACTAGTTAACTTACCGTTACTAGTACCAAATGTTTGAAATCTAAGTAGTCCAGAGTCCTGACTCCCACTTTGCACTTTTCTCCTGACATGCGTAAGCCATAGTTACTCAGGCCTCTCCAGCACGCTTCTCACGTGGTTGATATGCTGCTCGATGTCGTCGCTGTAGATGATTATGTCGTCAGGATACACCTAGGCAAAGTTGTGAATGAAGCCTGCTAGAACCTTTCCGGCCATCAGTCGCTGAAACGTGGCTGGAGCATTCTTGGATCCGAAAGGCATGACTTTGAATTCGTATTAAGTCCCGTCCCCGACCGGTAAAACCTGCTCGGCAACGTTAAATTCACCCCCAGAGGCGTAAAGCGCGCCATCGAACGGTTAGAAGACCTATTGTCCATTTTTCTTGGTCGCCAAGTATTTTTTCTTTTAAGTTCTGATTCCAAAAAAAAACGGTTAAGAGGCTGTGATAAAGGATTTTTTGTCGATTTTGGTAACAAAATGTCCCCGAGGTTCACGATTCTGTGCGGCGCTCCTTTGCGACGTATCTCATCGGAGTGCGCTTTTCTTGCCGCGCCACTAAAATGACGTCGTGCGGCGCGTGTTTTTGTATTGGCGGCGCTGCTTAGCGGCTTAATGTAAAGGTGCCCTTAGAGTGCTCTCGATGTTTTCAGGTCGAGCTTGGCCATTTTTGATAAACCTTCGTCTTTTAGTTACATAGCTACTTACTCTTTACTTCAATCTACTCTTTGTGCGATGTTGGTGTTCATTTCATCTCTTATGGTTGCCGAGATTATCTTGTATACATCAATGTATAACCCCAGTCTGTACGAAGTATCTTAATTGGTCATTAGTAAACACTTAACAACTTTGCTACATTATTTGTAACTAAATTTATTTATTTTAGTTAGTCATTTATTTGTAATATCTGTCTGTATTTCAGTATTTTTTGTGCCTTAAGAGTTTGTGACCTGCTGTGTAAACTGTTTGGTATTGAAGTAAATTATATTGTTGTAAGGACTATTCATCACTATTACTAATATAATAAAGTTTGTTATCATTTTTTCGTATCTCAGACTTTTTTTTATGTCGTTAGTCTTTGTCCAACAAGCAACTCAGATAAATTCAAAAAAATTCAAAAACGATTTTCGACGCATGCAAAATTTTGAAAATTTGAAAATGTTATTACGATCTGCATTCATATGCACAATTTTAACCGAATGTGTATCTCTTACGGTTTACGAGATCCCAATGATGAGCGACGAATCGCACTTCACTCTCCGATTTTCTTGCAGACCCTCAGGGGAGTGGAAAAATTGTTAAACCTGTTGGGGGCGAAATTCCCACTGAGCCTTAAAATGGAGACTGAATCAACACGGCCATGTGGCGTTGGAGCCGTAGGAGAGTAGAAAAACACTTAAATCATTACGATCATGGGGAATCGCACTAATCTGTCGGGGATGAAATTCACTAAAAACGATCGACTGAATCAATACGACCATGCGGAGTCAAGTGATCAAGTTTACATGAATAGGACATCAGTCTTAGACGTTCTGGCAGACTCGTACGGGGTAGAAAACTAATTAAATCTGTTGAGGATGAAATTCTCCCTGTAAGGTAATAACGAACGACTGAATCAATACGACCATGCGGAATCAAGTGATCACGTTTACGTGTATATTACTATTACATCAGTCTCAAATGTTCTTGCGGACCCGTAGGAGTGTGGAAAAATAATTAAATTCATTGGCGAATAAATTCTCCCTAAGAGCTAAAAAACGAACGACTGAATCAGTATGACCATTCGGAGTCAATTAATCACGTCCACGTGAATAGTCCTTCAGTCTCAGATGTTCTTGCGGACCTAGAAGAGTAGAAAAATAATTAAACCTGTTTGGGGATGAAATTGCCCCTGTGAGCTAATAACGATCGACTGAATCAATACGACCATGCGGAGTCAAGTGATCAAGTTTACATGAATAGGACATCAGTCTCAGACGTTCTGGCAGACCCGTACGGGGTAGAAAACTAATTAAATCTGTTGAGGATGAAATTCTCCCTGTAAGGTAATAACGAACGACTGAATCAATACGACCATGCGGAATCAAGTGATCACGTTTACGTGTATATTACTATTACATCAGTCTCAAATGTTCTTGCGGACCCGTAGGAGTGTGGAAAAATAATTAAATTCATTGGCGAATAAATTCTCCCTAAGAGCTAAAAAACGAACGACTGCATCAGTATGACCATGCGGAGTCAATTAATCACGTCCACGTGAATAGTCCTTCAGTCTCAGATGTTCTTGCGGACCTAGAAGAGTAGAAAAATAATTAAACCTGTTTGGGGATGAAATTGCCCCTCTGAGCTAATAATGATCGACTGAATCAATACGACCATGCGGAGTCAAGTGATCAAGTTTACATGAATAGGACATCAGTCTCAGACGTTCTGGCAGACCCGTACAGGTTAGAAAACTAATTAAATCTGTTGAGGATGAAATTCTCCCTGTAAGGTAATAACGAACGACTGAATCAATACGACCATGCGGAATCAAGTGATCACGTTTACGTGTATATTACTATTACATCAGTCTCAAATGTTCTTGCGGACCCGTAGGAGTGTGGAAAAATAATTAAATTCGTTGGCGAATAAATTCTCCCTAAGAGCTAAAAAACGAACGACTGAATCAGTATGACCATTCGGAGTCAATTAATCACGTCCACGTGAATAGTACTTCAGTCTCAGATGTTATTACGGACCCTAGGAGAGTAGAAAAATAATGAAACCTGTTGGGGATGAAATTATCCCGTGAGCTAATAACGAACGACTGAATCAATACGACCATGCGGAGTCAATTGATCACGTCCATTGTGAATAGTTCTTCAGTCTCAGATGTTCTTGCGGACCATTAGGGGGTAGAAAAACAATTTAATTTGATAAGGATGAAATTGCTCCTGTGAGCTAATAACGAACGATTGAATCAATACGACCATGCGGAATTAATTGATCACGTCCACGTGAATAGTACTTCAGTCTCAGATGTTATTACGGACCCTAGGACAGTAGAAAAATAATTAAACCTGTTGGGGATGAAATTGCCCCGTGAGCTAATAACGAACGATTGAATCAATACGACCATGTGGACCCGTAGGGGGTGGAAAAATAATTAAATCTGTTGGGATGAAATTGCCCCTGTGAGCTAATAACGAACAATTGAATCAAAACCACCATGCGGAGTTAATTGATCACGTCCATGTGAGTAGTACTTCAGTCTCAGATGTTCTTGCGGACCCTTAGGGGCAGAAAAATAATTCTCTTGGGGATGAAATTGCCCCTGTGAACTAATAACGAACGACTGAATCAATACGACCATGCGGAGTCAATTGACCACGTTCACGTGAATAATATTTTAGTCTCAGATGTTCTTGCGGACCCGTAGGGGGTAGAAAAAAATTACATCTGTTGGAGATGAATTTCCCCTTGTGAGCTAATAACGAACGACTGAATCAATACGACTATTCGGAGTCAATTTATCACATTTACGTAAGTAGTACTTCAGTCTCAGATGTTCTTGCGGACCCGTAGGAGAGTGGAAAAATAATTAAATTTGTTGGCCATCAAATTCTCCTTGTGAACTTTCGAAACGAACGACTGAATCATTGCGAGCATGCGGAGTCAATTGATCGCTTCCACGTGAATAGTACTTCAGTCTCATATGTTCTTTAGGACTTTGTTAGAAAATAATAACTACCTACCACGTCGGTTTACGCAATCGTGTAACAATTGACGTTCGACTTGAAGTAACGTAGGTATTTTAGATTTTTCTGTGTCAATGATTTTTCGGAAAAGGTCAAAGGCACCTTAAACAGAAACCATCCAATATATGTTTGGTGTGACACTCAGTATACTGGAAATAGGTTGTGTTTAAATCTTTCACTAAACTTCTACAACTTTTGCAATCAACTTTTTTTTTAATGAAAAACAAGAAAGTTAAAGTGGGTGGCGTTTATACGGGACCCTTCTATAGAGTGATTGGTTTCATTTGATCCTAGCATTGCATCATCTGATCAGCTATTGAGTTTATCAAAGGTAATGTAAGGTTTTATATAAATGTTTTGCAAGATATTTATTTGTATTTTTAAAGAATCACAGGGTATATTACATTTTTGGATTCTATAAAAAACTCTAAATGAATGTCATATAACCTACCCAATTCTCATTTCTTTCAGTTTTTGAAAAAAAAAATGATTTTAAAATTTCCCGTATTTGCCATTTTGAGATTCACAATTCCAAAAATGTTTTGGAGTATTATCGCACTTCAGAGTGTCCTGGACACTTTTTTTGTCCTCGTTCCAAATTCCAAAACTAAACATCCGTAGTTCCATTAGGGGAAGATTGACGGATGTTTCAGTACATACCACATAGAATATGCTTCATCGTCTAAAGGGTTGACCAAAATTAAAAACTATAAATAAGACGCTAGTGTTATCGCACTTCGGAGTGTACTGGATACTTTTAATGTCCGCGTTCCAAATACTAAAACAAGACATCTTTAGTTCTATTAGGAGTCCTGGACACTCTGAAGTCACACACCTCAACTCTATCAACCCAAAAATTCAAGTGGTGGCTATCGAGATAGAAAAGGAAGGACGCCTATCGTTTTTGGCTCTTTTAGTATCAAGGAGGCCAAACGGGAAGCTTGCGCATACCGTTTATAGAAAACCAACACACACTGACCGACATCTTAATAACGGATCAAATCATCATCCCTGACAGAAAAGGGGAGTCGTAAAGACTACCCTGCCTGTGAGAGCCAAGAGAATTTGTAAGCCGGCTGAATTGGAACGGGAAATGAAGCATCTGGAAAGACCCTTTGGTTGGAATGGCTACAACGAGCACGAGTTGAAGAGTTGAAGATGAAGAAAACCGCGGATGGACTAGTCTACCATACATCCACAAAGTATATAACGGAGAAGATCGGCAGACTATTGGAAAAGCACAATGTTAAAACTATCTTTAAACCCACTCGTACAATACAACAGAGATTTAGATCGGCCAAAGACCGCAGAGATCCCCTATCAGCACCCGAAGTATACCGAGCTCCATGCAGCTGTGGCTCGGTATACATACAGGGTGATTCACGTTATTCGACACGGAAGATTAATTATGGCTAAACTTTTAGATTTTAAAAAAGTTTTGTATATGGAATGTTAAGAATGTTAAGAATACATTTTAAAATTATTGTCATTGTATACAGGTGGTCCCAAATGTATAAAATTGATTTAAGTTGTATATTTTTTTTTAATGAAACACCTAGTATATTAATGTATTTTCGGTATCTACGGACAAAAGTAAAGGTAGTTTTATTAAGGTTTATGGCATCTAAACCGTAGCGTTCTTCAGATATGTGCGAGTTACACACAAAGAGGGGTGGAGTGCTTAGCTTCTGGCACTCCGGGTAGGTGCTTGGTTCAGAAATTACAAAAGCGGAATTCACTAACTGGTATTTTATTTAATTGCAACCGGGTTTATTGTCAATTTACAAGGTACGAATAGTTGTGCGAATTCGAGATAGCGTAGTTGAGAGTGAGTCCGAGTGTCTCCAACGAGTGTCTCCGCAAGAGTGTTTAAAATATACAAAACCTAAAACTAATCACTAATCTATAAAAGCGCGGGAAAATACCACCAACCAGCAGCGAGCCCAACTCCAAAGGAGGTGGCGGCACCAATCAAATCTCAAGGATATATGAGGGGCCCGGCGGCAGCCATTTGCATTTACGTGACGTAGACCGAATTCCAGTGCTTGATTTATTACTGACAGGCAGCTGCAGCGGGCCGCGTGAAAGCGTCGGCTAATCTTTGAGAGGCGGTGCTTCCCTTTGATAAAAAGCTCATATTTATTCCGCTGTTGTTGTTACAACAAGATATTCGTGATTTTGTGAAAATGCAGCATCAAATTAAATGATTAAAATCTCAGCACTTGGTTTCTCTTCAACCACCAAAATTGGCTGGTGGGCTAATAGTACATTGTATTTCTTGCGGTGTGTATTAAATATTAACTACTGTGCACCGAATGTCAATAAATGAACACCAAATTATTGCAAACTTCAAACAGTAATAACTCGTTTAATTTAAATTTGACACCCTGTATTTTTATAGTATCATTAGATGCAGAATTTAGTTTCCTATCAAAACTATTAAACATTCCTATAGCTTGGTCGTTACATTTTATTCGAAAATTGATTTTTTCTGAATTTGCGCTGACATAAACGAATGTAGTAATCTAATTTACCTCTTCAGGTCTGTTCAGGTGTTACCTGATTTTGACAAAGCAAAATTTATTGTCATTTCTAGTTGTCACATATTAATGTAAAGTTAAATATTTTTTTCTAATTTTGACATATAAAGTGTCACATTTCAATACTGATGACAGTGACATAACGTCCTACTTTTCGTAACTAGTTACGAAAAATAAAATCTTTCGTAACTGGTGATGAAAAGTTCGTTTCACCACCAGTTGCAGGTTTCGGTTGTGGCACACCGTTGCTACAGTTTTACGGTATTAAGTAGATACAAAGTGGTTTAAAAGTAAATATTGAAGTTTCATAATAATAACTCTCTCTCTAAGTAGGTATTTGTAGTCAAAATTAGAAGAAATCTTGGATGAAACACGTGACGAAAAGCCTTTTTTGTGTATCTCATTCAAATTGCGGGAACTCGCTGCGCTGGTCCCGCAAACATTCATTCGTTACACAAAATCGGACTTTTCGTAACTGGTTACATAAATAGCTATTTTACTAATTTAACAGGGAGTTTTTTATTTAATCAAAATGCTGGTTTACACAACAGAAGAACGAGTCGATATGATCTTCATTCTAGGAGAATGCTTGCAAAATTGTCTTTTAGCATCAAGGGTTTACGCTGAAAGGTTTCCTAACCGAACTCGACAAACGACTGGAATCAGTTCTATTTAGTGATGGGTGTACTTATCATAACGATGGTTCTTTTAACCGACACAATTTTCATTATTCTGATTTTAACCCCCATGGATTTAGAGTTATTAATAACCAACATAGGTGGTCAATAAATGTATGGGGGGGGGGGCATAATAGGACAGTATGTGATTGAACCGTTTCTAAACTTTTTGAGAAATCAGCTTCCAATTTTACTGGAAGAAGTTCCTCTAGATATAAAAACAACCATGTGGCTGCATATGGATGGGGCACCTGCTCATTATCATCGTGAAGTCCGGGAGTTCTTAAATGTTCGTTTCCAAAATGGATGGATTGGAAGGAATGGAGCACAACATTGGCCACCAAGATCCCCTGACATAACGCCTCCCGATTTCCTTTTATGGGGATATGTGAAAGGAATCGTGTATAATACGCCACCAACCACAAAAGAAAATATGAAGGAACGAATCAGAGAGGCCTTCACAAGCATAACTCCCTATATGTTACGCAATGTGAGTGAAGGATTTGAAAACAGAATACGTTTGTGTTTAGAATCAGACGATCGTCATTTTGAACAAATTTTATAACTGTTTGTTTTTGTTTGTTTTACACTTATGTTGACTTGTTATTTATTGTATTTCAAATTGCCACTATTATTGCACTTAATTTTTTTGTAATAGAGATGCTAAATTTTATAAGAACTCTTGTAATATAATGTTATATTGTTTTATTTGCTATTTTATGCTAAATAAAGACACTTTAACATTCAGATGACTGCTAAATAATCTTCATGATCATAATTTTGTAACTTATAAATTAATATCTGACAAATACGGGGTGTTCATTAGAAAACTTCGTCTAAATGGTTGTGTCAAAGGAAAAGAATGGAGAAACAAAAGTCCATTTACTTTCATTATGCCATCGTTTCCTGTCAAAATTTTATAGCCTCCTAAATGAAGTTTTCTAGTGAACACCCAGTACTAATGATAATAAATTTTGCTTTCTCAAAATCAGGTATTGTAACAGGTAAAGTAGATTACTTAATTCGTTTATGTCAGCTCAAATTCAGAAAAAAATCAATTTTCCAAGAAAACGCAAAGACCAAGCTATAGGAATGTTTAATAGTTTTGATAGAAAACTAAATTCTGCATCTAATGATACTATAAAATACAGGGTGTCTAGTTTAAGTTAAACGAGTTATTACTGTTTGAAGTTTGATAATTGGGTGTTCATTTATTGACATTCGGTGCACAGTAGTTAATATCCAAAAATTCAATGTACAATTAGCCCACCAGCCAATGTTGGTGGTTGAAATGAAACCAAGTGCTAAGATTTTAAACATTTAATTTGATGCTGCATTTTCACAAAATCACGAATTTCTGAAGAACGGTACGGTTTAGATGCCATAAACCTTAATAAAACTACCTTTACTTTTGTCCGAGGTACCGAAAATACATTAATATACTAGGTGTCTCATTTAAAAAAATACAACTTTTATCAATTTTATACTTTTGGAACGACAATAATTTTAAAATGTACTTCCAATAAACCCCCATCCATTCCATATATAAAACTTTTTTAAAATCTAAAAGTTTAGCCATAATCTTCCGTGTCGAGTAACGTGAATAACCCTGTATATTGGCACCACAAAACGCAGTGTCAACACGAGGATTACGGAACACAAGAGGAGTACCAGGCTGGGACTAACACAAGAGTCAGCAGTAGCAGAGCACGCTCTCTCCGAACGTCACGACATCCTTTTCAATTAGATGGATATCAATCGCAGCGTTTCTATCCGAGACTAACGAGACAACAACTTCAACAGGAAGTAGGAAACTGCGTTTCTAAATGCAGACTGGAAGCGAGTTCTACGACATACTTCAAGTGCGCCGAAACCCCGCGCCATCACTACCCCAGCCCAGTTCCTCCGCTAAAGTGAGACGGCACCGGCAGGAGAATAAATGCCACTGAGCTCACCACAATCGAATCAGTCAACTTCGGGAAGCACGTGAGATCACTTCGCCCATTGCTTCATCGCCTTTGATAATATCTGCCGCAGCTGTAGGCGAAACGTCAGGAAGAAATTCCATTGGACCACAGCTACAAAGCCTGAAAAACACTTTAGATTGTATTTTTACTGGTAGTGAAAGCCTTAATGTGTTCTATTTGAATCGATTCCTTTACAATCGAATACAAACTAAATTACGAACAGGACAAAAAACTAAAGAAAAAAGGGAAAGAAGAATAAACAATACATTTTATATATCGATTTTATATAACAACGGGTATAATTTATTAGAATTATACTACATGTCTTGCAAAAATGCAAGACAGAAGACGGCATCATCAAAGTTGCGCCAAAATTGAACAATAGGCAAATGGTAAAACGCCTAGATATATATAAAAACTAACTGGAACTATCTAGACTAAAAAACATAATTTATTATTAAAATTAAATTACTATTACATGTTCGACCTCTCTCTCTGTATTCTCATACTATACGCCTTTGAAACAAGATTCCATGAGTCCATATAACGGTCCATGCACATTGCTACGCATTTCTAAAATAAAAAAAAAAACGGGTATGAACAGCCAATTAGATATAGTACAATACATATCAAGTGCGGGAAGCGCGTACGTGTTAGGTACGCTATTTTATATACAACCGTGCGGTAATTAGTTAAAATAGTATATTTTTAAACGAGCTTTTTATGATAGCCATTATTCCCTTAGGATCTCCCGTGGGAATAATGGCCATGAAAAGCGAGTATAATACTATACTTTGTCCACGGCCATTGTCTAATAATTACAAATTATAAAATCTATAGGTAGGGTAAATAAAATTATTGAAATGTCAAAGTGACACTCGCGATTGACGGCAAAACCAGTGCCACCAGTGCATTTTTTACGCTGCGGCATTTGATATGGCATTGTTGCCTACTCCTACTGGTTGCCAAGGCAACATGTATAACTTAAATGGCCAGCGGGAATAATGATATTATTCCCGCTGTTTCAACTCATATATCCCTCTGACGCTATATGAGCCCTATTTAACATTTGTCAACAACCTGAATATCAGTATATTATTAAGTGGTCGTGGACAAAATATATATAAAAGTTATTTTATATATATTTTGATAATTGGTTATATATCTGATAATACCAGCGATATGTAGAAAATTTTTAAAACAAATCGTGTAGGGCAATACCTGGTGTAATTAAACCATTATTATGTTAAGCGACTCGACGGAGGTGATAGCGAACGTGATCGACTGTTGAGAATATTGCCAAAAAAGCCACAGAAGACTTACTCCCACAAAGCAGAAGAGGTTCTGCGTGGGTGACAGGCAGAAACAAGAAGGGTAACTCTGGGATGGGTTCCTGGACATATTGAGGGAAACAAGCGTCAAGTCTTTTTCTTGAAAAATTTCTATTATTATAAATTACAATTTAATTTTATACACACATAATATCCCGTCGGCACGTACACAAGTCCATTTCAAATAGATATTCGATAGATTCCCGTAAGGTCCCGCTTTTCTTTTAATTTTTAAATTAAGTTAACTTCGGTTAGATCAGGTTAGTCCAGTTCTAGTTTTCCTGGTTAGGTTAATGCAGTTACACTTTTTACGTTAAGGTTAGGTTAGCCCAGGTTACTTCACTTCTACTCTTTATGTTAAGGGTAAATAATTATATAGAGGGTCCGCTTTTCCATTAACTTTTAGATCAGGTTAGATCTGGTTCCTTCCCCAGATGTCTCCACTTTGCCCGTAGTGGGAGGGGGGGCTTGCGTGCTTCTACGATCCTAAGAGTCATGCCGGCGCTAGCGTAGGTACTGGCAGGTCTAACCTTGCCGGACGAGCCGAATGGTGTTAAATTTTCCAATTTAGCAGCCATTTGTAAAATAATAAAATATACATATGCAACTATTAAATATTTCATACTTTTATCGTTAATTTAAAGCATTTTAGGTCAATTATTTTTTATTATTAATGTAAAATATAGGTTGCAAAATAATGAAAATTATCTTAGCGCTTTGAAATATATTAAGTATCTCCTCTAAATTCACAGTAAATTTGCATTGGTACTAAGATTTTAGTCCATTATTTGAGGCAATTCGATGTAATCTGCAACCAAAATATTCACGATATAATATATTTATCCACACAAGACAATCAGTCCGTTCATGTCGGCATTTTGAATCTCCATGCACAGTTTGTTTGATGAAAGGTTGATAGAAAGAATGCAAACCTGGAAATTACCTCTAAATTTAAAATCTAGCAACATTTTTAGTCATAAAAGCTATTTTTTAGCAGTCAAATTTCAGCGATTATATCTATAAAATCTAGCATTTGTTGCTAAAATATGGCCAAAATACTGGCCTAAATATATTGTTCAAAAAAGCGAAATAGTGACGAAATCCATTTTCGCCAAGTTGTCGTAATAATTTCGTAATAAATTGGCTTTTTTGGCAGCTTTTTTAACCAAATGGTCACCGATTTTAGCAAGGATTACGAAACGATCGCCAAATTATGGCTTAGAATGCTACTTGGTTTGCTTTGATTATGTCATCTTTTTCTTTGAAAAAGTCATAGCCTTCTAGATGACGTTCTCTAAAGAACAATGGGTAGATTGGACATATGCATCGCCCATCTTGAAACGCGGCTGGCAGAGTCAAATTTAGCCAAACTAAGAGAGACACACCAACAGCTGCTAGCGCAAATGCGACAGATTATATAAACAGTACAGCGCAAAGCAACAAAAAGAAAACCCAGACAGCTTTTTTGGCAGCTTTTTTAACCAAATGGTCACCGATTTTAGCAAGGATTACGAAACGATCGCCAAATTATGGCTTAGAATGCTACTTGGGTTGCTTTGATTATGTCATCTTTTTCTGTGAAAAAGTCATAGCCTTCTAGATGACGTTCTCTAAAGAACAATGGGTAGATTGGACATATGCATCGCCCATCTTGAAACGCGGCTGGCAGAGTCAAATTTAGCCAAACTAAGAGAGACACACCAACAGCTGCTAGCGCAAATGCGACAGATTATATAAACAGTACAGCGCAAAGCAACAAAAAGAAAACCCAGACAGCGTCTGACCCTGAGCGGACGGCTTCCTGGTCGCCGTGGGACTCCAGAGGAGAGTTGGATTGTAGGGAGAACACCCACTGATAAACCCCTGACAGTAGGGATAAAATGCAATTAAGGTAAAATGGGTGATGCAAAAAAACATACTACCCTAGGCGGGTAAAAATCCCGACATCAGTTCCGATCGGGTGGAAGCCCCGGTGGCTGATGCTGGTTCCACGGATTCTGGGGGGAACCAAGCACACTTACAATACAACAAACAAAAAGTACACACACGGAGGACTTAAGTGCAAAATATGCAACTCTGACACCAAAGAAGGCTGGATCTCTGATCAAATTAAATACGTCACCACCCATAACAAATAATTCAACCTCCGAAGAACTTAATAGTTCAAATGCGGCAATGGATTTTTGCTTGGACGACGACACAGGCAAGTTAGAAAAGAAGAGAAAACGAGATAAAAACTGGCAAGAAAAAGAAGTAACCGGAAAAGTACATAAGCCAAAACGTCTATTTGTAGCCTACCCTCTAAATATGACAAAAAATGTTGAGGCTTTTGAACTTGGTGAAGTAATTAAGATTTTCCGTAAACTAATAAAAAAATTATACCAAAACATTGAACGAAACGCAAAAAAGAGAAATAAAAGATGTGACACAGAGTGCGTACAAGAGCAAAAACATGTAAGCACGGAGAAACTTACAATATCTATCGTACGGAATCCCAAACGGACATGGATGACAACAATGCTGCCTCTGTAAACCACACATTAACAGAAAAAGACGTAAAAAAAAAGTACTACCAAAGAAATGTGAACACAAAATGACATGGAAGTAAAAGCTGAGACAACTCACACAGAATACAATGTAAACTAGGCGGGAAACGAGATGTAGGAACACAAACTATATTACAATCTGAGCCAAATCAAATAATAAATAAAGTAGACTTAGAAGCAAACAAAAATAGCCATAAGCGAAACATAGAAGATCTAGAAGAGCTGGTAAATTCAAATTGGCCTGAGGAAACCTTTTGAAACCTGTAATAACGTAAAAGGAAATATTTTGCACGCAAAAGAAAATTTGAATATAGCTTTTATTATCGATGTAGAAAATGTTCAACGTAACAGACTTTTACAAGCACTTTCTGAAGAATATCGTCAAATACAACATATTGTTGAAAATAATTTACTTAAGCCGAATAGGCAAATAACAATATCATGCTCAGAATCCATAATTATAAAACCAGAACAGGAAACGACAAACACAAACAGAAGCCTGTCGCTGTACGGATTTAAAATAAAAGACATTAGATAATATAAAAACCCTGACTGATATAATAAATAAAATAAAACACACTGTAACGAAGTTATTAATTATTCAGTTAAAAACTGTATAATTTATCTTTGTATATTTAACATAAACAAACTTGCCGTCGTACCAAGCCTTCAGCTAGCAACAGTACACGCAAAAGTTCTTCCAAAACCTCCCACTCCGCTTCCTACTACACAACCGATTGGTTTAGAAGGGCAACGCTCGGCCTTTCAAAAGCAGTCTACGATGAGCTCGCCTACCCAGGAGACGTTCAGTAAGCAAAGCAACCCATCCGACCGCGAGACCGACGCAACCGTAAGCTAGAACACTGTGGGTAAAGGTGGTAACCGTCCGAACTTATCCCTCGGTTAAGCCCAGGCGGATGTTGGATTAACCGTTGGATAAGAGGACGGTGCAAGTCATAGGGCAGAGGATTTTGTGGCTTGCCCGGACCGATTATATGTTGTCCCTGCCGCGTGTCTGTCCCTCGGTTAAGCCCAGACGGATGTTGGAAGGTGGGACCATGCAAGCCGTGGCAAGATTTTGTGGCTTGTCCGGGCCCCTGGTATTTCTTACTGTTAGGGCCTGTTATTCTCCGTTTGAGCTCCGAGGGATCTCGTCTCCATCTCTGAATAAGGTTTAGGTACACCGGACCAGTCGTAGTGTGCCCATCCATCAGTTAAGCTCAGGAGGATGTTGAATTGACTGTGAGAAGTTTCGATAGGTCCCGCTACTTTTGGGTATTATCTAAACTTCATACTTTCTGTTGCTACCGTGTATTATCCGTGAGTTCCCTGTATTACCGTGATTCTTATTTGTATCATATTTGTGTACTACCGGATTAGTATGTAAATGTACCTATTCATGCCCGTACAAAATATAGTGTAATTTAACCTTGTTCTGAGTTTTATTTGGAGCGGCTCACAGAACATCGAACCCTACTCTACTGTTGAAGGCTACCCAAGCGCAAGAGGTCCCCTTGCCTCGTTAAAACCAAGGGGTGGCGCCCCAGGAATAAATCAGCAGAGAAAAAGCGTCACAACATAAGAATAACAAAAGGGTTGATTGAATTATCGATGGTGATAACACACAGCCGACTGGCGCAACTGGTAAGAAAACTGTCAGAAATAATATTTGGAAAATACAAAATAATGATCAACATGTATGGAATACCGTCAAAAACATGGACAAAGAGGCGAGGCATTTAAACAATGAGTACATACGGGGGTTCATTATAAAACTTCATCTAGCAGGCTATGAAATTTTGACAGAATAAATTTAAATAAATGGCCTTTTGTTTCTCCATCCTTTTCTTTTGACATTTCACAGCCAACTAGATGAAATTTTATAATAAACACCCCGTACATGACAACGTAACTATAACAGAATGGACAGTAACGTGACAGAGCGAAGTGATACAGAGTGAAAACGCAGAAAATACATACTCGAGCATTGTTAGAGGATTAAAAAACAAATTTAATGTGGACGACCTCAACTTGACTGTCAAAGGACTCAGAAAAACTAAACAGGGCTATATAGAAATCACGGTACCAGGTCAAAAAGAAAACCGACATAACTTTATAAAACAAAAAGCCTTACTTCAAACGAAGCGGAAACAAAAGTAATGGTGAAAATAAAATCGTTGGTTGTTAAAAGAATTGATGAGAGTATTGATGTAAATGATATAAAAAAAGCAATCAAGCGTAGCAATGCACAAGATCAAATTGAAGTACACTATAAGGTATTTGTAAGATTACCAGCCGATATAGCACGGCTACTAATAACACAGAGCACAATCAGAATTTGATGGAAAAAACTACAAAATTGAAGAGCCATACACGACCCTAAGATGTTTTAAATGCAATTTCTACGGACACGAAGCTACAGCGTGCAAAAGCGATCCCACAATGAACGATACGTGGATTATCTAAAGTGTTTTCCGGGCTATAAAGCCGTGGTCCAGCCGTGATCTCCCTTGGTTGGGAATCGTCGGGAAGCAAGGGAGATCACTTCGCCCACTGCCTCACACCCTTTGATAATGTCTGCCGCAGTAGTAGACGAAACGTCAGGAAGCAATTCCATTGGACCACGGATTTATAGCCCGGAAAACACTTTAGATAGTTTTATGACCGGCCGTGAAAGCCTTCACAGTCTAATGATACGTGGATCAATTGTAGTGAGAGAGGACACCGTGCTAGAGAGTGTAAAACTACGCTTGTATGCTACATGTGTCAAGACAATAAGGAGCATAAGGCGCAAAGCATGAAATGTCCAATGTACAGGGACATCATTTTAAGTCGCTCAGTCGATTAGCAGCTTTTCTGTTAAACTTGATAAAATTGTTCTACATGGGGATCTTGTGGCATCTAAGGCCGACCTCGAACCAAGGGGATAACGACGTCAATAGCTGCCCGGTCTGACCGAAATACGACGGCATCTTGATTTTTTTAAAATGTAAACAGCCATATATTTACGTACAGTCTAATAGAGCTAAAGTAGCAGATTACAGAAATACATAACTTCCTATATACAGTGTGAGTTTGTAAAATGGAACAAATTCTGTAAAAAAAAACGTTTATTTTTTGGATAAACGCTCGGACCCGTCGATTTATATTTTAGATTGCCGTCTTTCTTGTAAAATAAACTATTATACAGGTTGTCCCAAATTCAAGATATGACGTCATCAATTGTTTTTTTTAAATGACAACAGCTATTTTCATAGTGTACATCAAGTTATACATAGTTGCCAATTGTCAAATTTTTATAAACTGCCAGTTGCAAGATAATTAACAAAATTTATTTTATTTCAAACATCAATTCATATTACTAAATATTCTACAATAAATGCTCAAATGATGTCCATTCACTAGTTGGCAATACCCTACACGTAACTGAAACTCGTTTTGCACGTTTGCAATTACTTCGGGGGAAATTACGTCTGCAGTCATTCCTGCTTTCAACTCCTGAACATTTTCAGGTTTCGTTTAGTAAACTTTGCTTTTTAAGTAACCCCACAAAAAAAAATCCAATGGAGTCAGGTCTGGTGACCTGGGTGGCCATTCAATGGGACCTCTTCTACCAATCCATCGGTCCGGAAATACTTCATCCAGATATTAGCGAACATGTCTGGCAAAATGGGGAGGAGCACCATCTTGTTGAAACCAGATATTTCTGTTGAGGACATCTTCTTCTATAGGACAAGGAAATAGAGTAACCAAATTTGGAATTAGTTCCTCTTCCAAAAATTCTAAATATCTCGCTCCATTGAGATTTTCTTCAAAAAAGATTGGTCCTATAACTCAATTATCGAAAAATCCTGCCCAAACATTGACTTTTTATGGGCGTTGACTGTGACCTTCTCTCATCCAGTGGGGAATCTCGTCTGGCTAATAAAGAACATTTTGTCGGTTTACCTCACCATTTAGCGTAAACGTCGATTCGTCAGAGAACACAATGTTGCTTGTGTTCACAACGTTTCTGTTCAGGAAATCCATCATTTGCTCGCAAATCTGAAGCTTTCTCTCAGGATCATCTTCGGTCAATTCCTGGAGAATTTCTAGTTTGTAAGGATGCAACTTTTGGGCTTTGAGAATTTTTACTGCTGAAGTTTGGTTAATTTCCTGTTCATTAGCTAGCTGCCTGGTGAAAATATTAGGGTTTTGTTGAACAAATAATAGTACATTAACTTTGACATCCTCCCTTAGTGCATTCTTTCGATGAATTAATGTTTTCCTTACATGTTCGCTTTCCCGAAACCGTTTTTCTATCTTACTTACAGTACTCCCAGATAAGAGTGGCAAATCACGATGTTTGTCTCTGAATAATTGAACTACTTCATTTTGTGTTCGTGTTCTATCTCCGTATCCAATCATCATTAAAATTTCAATCTTTCAGACTTTCAGTTAAGTAAGACATTACGTTGAACGAGTTATTAAGTTATTATTATCAAGTATTTAAGCAAAGATATTTAAGCTGACAAAAAATAGCAGTTCTCATTTAAAAAAAACAATCGATGACGTCATATTTCCAAACAGGGACAACCTGTATAAAGGCTTATTTTACAAAAAAGAAGGCAATCTAAAATATAAATCGACGGGTTCAAACGTTTTTCTAAAAAATAAAATGGGTTTTTTTTAATGAATTTGTTCCATTTTAGAAACTCGCACTGTATGTGTTTTCCATTTATGTGTGTATATGTGTTTCCATTTAAAAAAAATCAAGATGGCGTCGTATCTGTCAAACCGGGCAGCCAATGACGTCGCTAACCCAGAGTTCGAGGTCGGCCTTAGATGCCATGCGACCTCCATGTATCAAATTTTTTTGAAGTGTAACAGGAAATCTGCTAATCGAGTGGACGACTAAAAATGATTTTCGAAATTCAACAACTTTACCACCCTGTATAATCGAAACGCTTAGAGATAGATATGCGAAGTTATATATTTCTGTAATCTGCTCCTTCAGATCTATTAGACTGTATGTAAATATACGTGTTTCCATTTAAAATAACTCAAGACGGCGTCGTACCTGTCAAACCGGGCTGCCAATAACGTCGCTAGCCCAGGATCCGAGGTCGGCCTTAGATGGCATACGACCCCCAAGTATCATTTTTTTTTTAAGTGTAACAGGAAATCTGCTAATCAAGTGAACGACTTAAAATGATTTTCGAAATTCAACCACTTTACCATCCTGTATAATCGAAACGCCTAGGGATAGATATATGAAGTTATATATTTCTGTAATCTGCCAATAACGTGGCTAGGATACGTGGCTAGGATACGTGGCCAGGATACGAGGTCGGCCTTAGATGTCATACGATCCCCATGTATCAAAATGTTTTGAAGTGTATCAGGAAATCTGCTAATCAAGGGAGCGACTTAAAATACTTTTCCAAATTCAACAAATTTACCGCCCTGTATAATCGAAACTCCTAGAAATAGATACATGAAGTTATATATTTCTGCAATCCGCTCCTTTAGCTCTATTAGACTGTATATAAATATCTGTGTTTACATTTAAAAAAAAATCAAGATGGCGTCGAACCTGCCAAAAAGGCTGCCAATAACGTCGCTAGCTCAGGATCCGAGGTCGGCCTTAGACTCCTTATGACCCCCATGTATCAATTTTTTTTTAAGTGTAACAGGAAATCTGCTAATCAAGCGACTTCAAATGATTTTCGAAAATCAACAAATTTAACACCCTGCATAATTTCAGTTCACACAATTCAGACAATTCACAATTCACAATATCAGCTTTGAAGACCGAGCTAGAAGAACGAAATGAAAACAATAATCGCTGGAAATCTCAGAAAAATCTGGAAAATTTTAATGGATACGTTAATAATATTATAGAGTATATGTATGCTACTGAAAACATCATCAGAGAACTAACAAATAAATGCGATAAACACCTTAAAAACGGAAGTAAGTTTTCCCATGCAAAGAAAGAAGTATACTGATGGTACAGCAAAATCTATGAGAAAAGAAAAGAATGTAATAAAGTCTAGAAGAAAGATGACCCGCGCAAAGGCCAAGAATCCAACAAACATTGAAAAAAATATGCTAGAAGCTGAGTACAAGACGGCAAAAAGCGATTTAAAACAATAAATTTACAACAGTAAACTGGAGAATTGGAAGCAGCTTTAAAAACCAAAAAACAAACAGTATAAGTCCGTCGATTTTTTAGACCGTTGAAAACCCCAGAGTACCGAATAAGAAAGGCCACCTCAACTCCAACTGCAGACCAGGATATGCCAGGTAAATTACAATCAAACTCAAGAACGCTCAAAATAACGCATAAAACGAGCAAAGTATTGTTGCGAACTCATGAAGAGTGCCACTGGGCCCATAGCGCCTTCAGGTTTGGACTTTTACCAGCGATTTCTTTCCATTCTGGTCTCTTGTCGTCAGTCTTTGCAGAGAGAATGGGTCCAATATCTGAATCATTCAACTGTTCTTCTCGAAGCGTCTGTGTGGTCCAGCCATCGTTTACTTCCACCGACGTTCTCCTTACAGAAGGAAGTCCCTCGCGCTGCTCAGTTCTTTGACAATGCCGACAATCTTCTTTACATGGCCGTCTAGACAATGCATCGGCATTTCCGTGAGGCCTTCCTGGTCGATGTTCAATTTGAAAATCGTACTGCTGCAGGCGCTCTATCCATCTGGCTATTTGACCTTCAGAGTTTTTCATCTGTAATAACCATTTCAAGGCTCCATGGTCAGTTCTAATCAGGAACCTTTTTCCATATAAGTAGCGATGGTAATGTTCGACTGCTTTAACGATGGCCAACAGCTCCTTTCTAGTGACGCAATAGTTTCTTTCTGGCTTACTTAAAGTCTTACTGTAGTACTCAATGACCTTCTCAACTGCACCTAGACCACAGTTACTTGCATCCGTGTCCAGAATAAACAGTCCGTCCTTTATAGGGTAAGCCAAGATTGGACTAGAACAGAGGGCAGCTTTAAGCCTTGCAAACGCCTGACTGCAATCATGGTTCCACAAGAACGGTGTTTTCTTTTCTGTTAATTTGTGCAGCGGTTTTGCGATGTCGGCGAATCCCTCTACAAATCTCCTGTAGTAAGTACATAGTCCCAAAAAGCTCCTTACTTCGTGTTTGTCTCGGGGAACTGGCCAATCTTTAATGGCAGATATTTTACTTTGGCTAGTTTTAATGCCTTGTTCTGAGATAGTATGCCCCAAGTACTCGACTTGCTTTTAGAATAGGCTGCATTTCTTGTAGTTTAACTTCAGGTGAGCATTCCGTAACTTGCTGAAGATTTCTCTTAAATTCTTCAAATGCTCGTCAAAATTACGTCCCATGACAATTATGTCATCCAAGTATACCAGGCAAGTTTTCCAAGTCAGCCCCCTCAAAACAAGTTCCATTAGTCGGTCGAAAGTTGATGGAGCATTGCACAATCCAAAAGGCATAACAGTGAACTGGTATAGCCCAGAACCAGTAGAAAATGCAGTCTTTTCTTTGTCTTCGGGAGCAATCTTTACTTGCCAATACCCACTTTTTAAATCTAGAGTGGAAAACCACTTTGATCCCGATAAAGTTGCTAAGGTGTCGTCTATACGTGGCAATGGGTAGCTGTCCTTCTTGGTCACGTCATTAAGTTTCCTATAGTCAACACAGAACCGCGTTGAACCATCTTTCTTCTTAACAAGAACCGCAGGCGACGACCATGGACTAGATGATTCTTCTATGACGCCCTCCTTTAACATTTCATTCAGCAAACTTCTTGTTGTTTAGCCAGAGGGACCCTTCGTGGGTGTTGTCGTATTGGCTGGGCATCTCCTGTGTTGATCTTATGGACAACTAAATCAGTTTGACTGTCGTTGCTCTTGAAGTTGAACATATCAGATTCATCCATAGCAAATTTTATGGCAGATTGAAGTTGTTCCCTTGACAGATGACTCCAATGTCGTTTGAAAGTATCAATAACCTCTGGGGAAGCTTGGTTAGAAGATTTAACTTTGGATGTCTCTGCTTCGACACAATTGCATACCCATTGCACAGGCTCATAATTGGCAAGAACTGTTCCTTCTTTGAGCTTGATGGTCTTTTCTCCAATATTTGCAACTCGTACTGGCATAGTCTTCTTCGTGTCGGTCAAAGTTCGTGCTACCATGATTTCAGTCGTCAAATCCAGGTTAGGTTCTATAAGTCCTATGGACCACCCAGGATCATGTTCAGAAGTCACTGTGATAATTTGTTCTGAATTTGGAGGAATTTTCACATCTTCCACCACCAGTAGACGGACACTAGTTTCCACATTTCCATTGGTTAATGCAAACTCCTCATCTCCAAATGTGAGAATATTCCGTTTGTGATCATGGGAGAATCCATGTTTCCTGATGAGATCCATTCCCAAAATAAACTCGTCTTTGATCCTGGCAACCAACACTTTATGCCGAACTTCGAGTCTTTCTCCAATAATGATGGTGACATCGGCTTCTCAGTCTATAGGGCAAGACTCTCCAGTGACTGATTTTAACATAATAGGATTGGGCAATGGTTGTATGGTATATCCGACAAGTTTATCTGGCCTTACAATGGTCACATCTGCTCCTGTATCGATGGTAATCTGGATTTTCTGTCCCTTAATGCGTCCGGCCACTGTAGGACTTTTGCCACCCAAATTATTGACTTTAAAGATCCTGGGGGTCTTAGCGGCCCCGGTCAATTGCCCCCTTACATTGACCGGAATTAGTTTTCCTGGGACCTAGCGCGGTCTTGGTCGCCGCTTGGTCTTCTAAACGACGGCGACGGACTTCTTGCCCTATTACGGCAGTTACTCTTGATGTGACCCAGTCTGCCGCAGTTAAAACATTTTATGCCCCGATTGTCCGTTGATCGAGGCGTCTTTCCCAACAGGGCTTGCATATTGACTGCGATATCCTTCACCGCTTTATGTAAATTTGCCATGGATTCAGCCATAGACGTATTCTCCTCTTCATTGCAAGTTGCCATTCTTACACGCGGAGCTGAACTAGATGACACTCGTGACGCCTCGAATTCCAGGGCCCGAACTAGTGCCTCGCTGATATTCCTGGGCCTTACTAGACGTAAGTGGTATCTCATGTCACTATCTCGAACTCCCTCAATGAACCTTTCGGCGGCAAATTGCGTTTGAAAACATTCAGGGGCTGATGGGTATGCCAGGTGAATTAGTCTGTCTATGTCCGCCTCAAATTCTTGTAAGGATTCACCTGACTTCTGCTGTCTCATCCTCAGCTGGGCTTGGAACACGGTTTCCTTGTGCTCATTTCCGAATCGTAGTTGCAGAGCGTGTACTAAAACTGCATAATTACTTTGATCAGCTGCCGACAGAGATTGGAGTAATTCAGCAGCTTTCCCACGAAGTGCTACCACTAATGATGTAGCTTTCTGTGGCTCGGACCAACCATTAGC
This sequence comes from Taphrorychus bicolor, assembly GCA_951812265.1. Classification (NCBI taxonomy): domain Eukaryota; kingdom Metazoa; phylum Arthropoda; class Insecta; order Coleoptera; family Curculionidae; genus Taphrorychus; species Taphrorychus bicolor. The sequence goes on along the minus strand of OX638306.1, from coordinate 42,316,627 downwards.
TTTTGCAGCTGCCTCAAATTGGGTTTTATAAATTTCCCATGCCGTAGTACCGTCATAATCGGGAGGCTTAATTTTAGCGTTGGCTGTGCTAAAACTCTCTGTAGACCCGTTGTCGACCTCAAGTTGTTCCCGGAATTTCTTTTCTAGCTCGAGAACCCTCTGGTTAACGTCGTTGACGGATTGCATTATTCTTTCTTCTAATTGTTGCTCCCTGGCTGCGAGATGGTTCACTAATTCTTCTCTAAACCGCTCCTGTTTTTCCTTCTGTTGTTGATGACGTCGCTCCTGTACCTGATCACGTTTTTCCTGCTCCTCCTTCTGTTCTAGATAACGTCTTTCCTGTATTTGATCACGTTTTTCCAGCTCTTCTTTCTGTTCTAGATACCGTCTTCCCTGCTCTTCCTTCTGTTGTTGATAACGTCGCTCCTGTACTTGATCACGTCTTTCCTGTTCTTCTTTTTGTTCTACATAACGTCTTTCTTGCTCTTCCTTCTGTTGTTGCATAAGGGATAGCAGGGCGGCAAGTTGATCTTCCATCGCTTGATGCTGGCTTCTGGTCACTGGCATAAACACGTAATGTCCGATAATGAAGCACTCACTTACAACTGTAAGTGTCAGCAATATTAGTTCTCAAATTCCCACTGGAATCCCACTTCTGACACCAATTGTTGCGAACTCGGGGTTCGATAATTCCAGTGTAACGATTTAACACGAAAACACTATTTATTTATTCCACAAATATAGACAGGTACAATTCGTATACTAAATAACTCACTACTTAACACTTCATAGCCTTCTATTATCGCTTCGTAACTTTAGCTTACTTATAGCTCGCTTAAAATAAAACTACTACTTAACCGCCGCTCTATGCGCCTTTTTATATACAATCCTAAAATTACAGAAAAACCTAGAAAGTTCATTATAAGAATTCTTGAATAATCTCACATAAAAAAAAACGGTTGTAAACAACTGCCTTCTAGATTAAGCCAGACGAGCAATAAATCACTCGTGTCAGCCATGACGCAGCGATGATAGGTCGCGAAGCTCCACCAACCAACACGCTCCCATGCGTTGCCCCGCCTCCCATGCGGCGTTGTTGCGAATCGTAACAGTATTAACAACAAAATGCTTGAGTTGAAAGTTCTATGTCTAAAGTAAAGCCCAATTTACTATGTGTCTCTGAGCATTCGCTCCAGAACAGTGACATCGAATAAGTATATTTAAGCAGCTATAACCTCGAAAGCTACTCTTCCTGAACTAACCACAGGGGGGGTGGAACAGCTATATTTTCTCACCATATGAATGTATCGTCTCTGTCAACTGATCTGCAATCAACTAAGAAAACATGTGAATTTTGTGTTTGTAAATTTACTTTATCTGGTAGTGATTGTATTTTAATATGTATGTATAGGTCACCTAGTGCTGATGTTGATGTCTTTCTCTCTAAACGGGACGAACTAATCTATGAGCTGTGCGTCGGGGGTAGGAGGGTGGTTGTGTGTGGCGACTTTAATGTTGACTTCTCGGACAGCTCATTAGAGTTGACTGATACCCTGCTCCAACTTATGTCATCTTATGGGTTACAATCCCACGTCTCGGAGCCAACATCTGAACAGTGAAGCTGCGATGCGAGGTATAAAAAACTCATATTTCTGATCACTATGGGCAGGTGCTGACAATTCGCTCATTGACTGCAATAGTGGCACAACTCAAAAAAGTCGAAATTCTAGATAACAAAATGTCCGAACTAGAAATTCCAAACTCTACCTTAGAGCCAAAACTGGCAGAAAATTATTTCTTTTCATAAACGTATTATACATAATTCATTTGCAAGTCAAAACTGTGTCCTATGTATAACCCAAATCTTAATTATTGATTTTCTCAAAACAATGTTTTTTGAGTTGTGCCACTATTGCATGCAATGAGCGAATTGTTGAGGATGCGGTGTGTGGATCATCTGTATTGTCTAGAGTGGCAAGACGTTATTTTACGGAGGAAAACATAGTTTTATTTATAGAGTACCTCATCAATGTGTCATGGAAGAAGGTCTATGAAACTAGCGAAGTAAATCCTAAATATGAGTGCTTCCTCGGAATACTGCTCTATTGGTTTGATAAGGCATTTCCTATGGTTGTTAACAATTTGTAAAAATAAGATGACAAAAAATTGGATATCTCAAGAAATAAAAGATTATTCAAACCACGTTAAAGATCTATACGTCTGGTATAAACAGACAAAGAGGTCTGTTTACACTGTCTGTTGGCTGGCACATAATGCTTACCAACATTATAAAAATGAACGCAAAACAATATAGATTCCTTCTGTCAAATACTACAAAAGCGCAATTTGATGTCCAAATTTCAGACTCATGTAACATATCAAAAACAGCTTGGAACATTTTCAACAAAGTAGCGTAACAATAAAATAAAGCGCCAACGAGACTGGACTCTCGTAAGTAATAATAACGTAACGTCTGACCCTAGCGAAATATCCGAGCTATTCAGTTTGCACTTTGGTGCCTCAATTCAGAGTCATCAGTTCACCCCTGTGGTTGACTCGCTTCAATACCCTACAATATACTTGAATCCAACAGATGAACATGAGATTTTGATGGGCCAACCAAATAAATTCTGAGTAGGTTTTGATGAGATCCCCATCAGGGTATTGAAGTATGTTGTTCAGTTTGTGTCTCTTCCTCTAACTGACATAATAAATGAGACATTTAGTACGGGTGAATTTCCTGATAATTGAAAAAAGCGCATGTGGTTCCAATTCATAAAAACGGAGATACTACAAATATCAAAAACTATAGACCTATATCTATTTTAAAGTCGATTTCAAAAATCTTCGAAAGAGCACTTTATGACCGGATTTACAATTATCTGAACTCATTTAAGGTTTTTGCTCAGCATCAATATGGATTCTTACCCAAAAAATCTACTGAACTGACCATATATAACACAGTTGACTATATAATAGAAAATCTTGATCAAGATGATAAAGTTGCTGAGTATACTTCGACTTGTCAAAGGCGTTTGACAGTGTTAACCATCAGTTAATGATTCAAAAGCTAGAAAACTATGGTGTTAGGGGGGTATGCTCCTCCCTACTTCAGTCATATTTGCGAGACAGAAGGCAGGCTGTTAGTGTGACAGTGATTGGCAGAGCGCATGCCTCTCAACCAAGAGAAATATCACAGGGAGTTCCGCAGGGATCTATTTTGGGCCCGCTAATGTTTTTGATTTATGTGAATCGTCTATCTGATGGACTGGTATGCCAATACGCGGATGATGCGTCAGTGGTATTGGTGGGACGGACTGAGGGGCAGAGTAACAGCCTTAAACTAAATTTAGAAGACTGGACTACTCAATTTTAATAAAATAAAACACAACTTTTTTCTCTATGTTCCCTCGTATGGTGGGTCCGTCCCGGTCGCCACTTGCGTGAAGTTTTTAGGTGTGTATCTTGACCCACAGTTAAACTGGAATGAGCACTGCAGGGTGCTTATGTCTAAACTCAGTAGTAATTGCGCGCTGATGCGCCGACTTCCAGACGTCATATCGATTGATTCCATTCGAATGTATTATATTTCTTGCATTCAGTCATTAATCACCTATAGTGTTTTGTTCTGGGGAGGCTCTAGTGGCAGCTCATCGGTGTTCATGGCGCAAAAGCGTATTATTCGAGTAATCTTCAATCTCAAACCAAGAACAAGCTGCAAGGCTTATTTTAGAAGCTTCGATGTGCTCACGGCTCCTTCCCTTTATTTTCTTTCACTAGTAATGTACATAAAAAAAAATCCGCACTGCTTCTCTAGGAATTGTGACCGCTATGCGCCTGAAATGTCAGTGGGGACTAGAGGAGCGACTGATCTTAGGATCCCCCAGTATAATAGCAACTTTTTTGAGAGGTCCATCTTATAAGGCTATTAAAGCCTATAGGATGCTGCCAAATGTTGTTCGAGAGACAACCACTATCGCCCGGTTTAGAGAGAGGGTGATCCCATTTTTAAAGGAAAACCAAACTTTATTGTGTAAAACTATATAACTATAGTTTTACACAATAAAGTATTGTTTTTGTTTTTTTTTTAGACTTAACTATGTAGGCACACGTGTTTTTAACTTTATGTTACTTCTAATTTTAATTTTAATTTTTTATTAAGTTTTTAAATGCTGAGAGTACTTTAGGGCAAATTCTAGCTTTCCTCTTGTTGCATCAAGGGATGAATGTTTCCTCTGACGTTGCTTTGTGATCATTTGTATCATTTTGGTGGCAATAAAGTTATTATTTTTATTATTATTATTAAGTCCATACATCAACCAAATTGTAAAATCGTATCTGGGGGGGAGAGAAAAATTTCAGCAAAAATGAAAATATTCATCAACATATTCTGCGGGGTCCCACAAGAATTGGTCGTTGGCCCTATATTGTGGAATATTTTTTTACGATAGTATCTTGGGAATACTCTCGGAACAGGGTGTAAATAGATCTTCTCACATATGCCGATGACCTGGCGATTGTCGTGAGAGCACAAACCAGGGAAGGGCTAGAGGAAAAAGCGAGCTACTCAGCCATAAAGTCATATACAAATTAACACAAATAGGCCTTACAGTTGCAAGCAATAAAACTGAAATGGTTCTCCTGGCAGGAAGAAGGAAAATAAAAAGGATGGAAATAATCGGAAATCGGCAAATACATGATTGTTAGCCAAGACCAGTTGACGTATTTGGGGTCAACATTGACAGAAATTTAAAAATGACTGTTTATATAGAGAAAATCACACAAAGAGCAAACAAACATTGACGGATGCCCTTCTAGTAGAAACTTGTGGCCAGCATATAGTTGCATCTGCAATTTTATATGCATGACCCAAATGGGAGCAGATTTGCAAATTTAAAGTGCATACAGATAACATCAAGAGTTAACAGAAGGCTGGCAAGAGGAATAGCACCAGCCCCCACAGGCAATAATGGTTATATTGGGGATGACTCCTATACATTTGGCATTAGAAGAGAGAAACACCAAAAACACACCATCATAAGCAGGGTAGAAAGAGTAGAATGGAAGCTAAGAAGGACCTGTTTAGAAGATGCAAACAAGATGGGAACAATATGAGGGATGGTCTACCATATTTATAAAACAGATTGCAAAATGGGTAGTGCCAGCTATCTGAAAAGAATTAATAAGCAACAAAGTAATACTTGTTGGTATTGTGATACAATGAACACACCACTGCACACCCTCTTGAAGTGCATAGATCATACTGACACAAGAGAAATTGCTAAGAACAAACTGAATGGTAAAAGTATTACTAAGGAAAATATAGCTGAAATTCTACTTACCAATGAGATATCTTAGTAGGCAACTACTGTTATACTACAGAAAATAATGAAAAGGAAGGAGATGGAAGAAAGAAGAAGAGAATCCTCGTTCTTGAGACACCCGGGAAAAAAAAATTTAATTGAGCTTGTCACTACTACAGTAGTTTTACCACCCTCCGCCTGATGTAATGTTAATGCAGTTCCAAGAGGACCAAGGAAGGGGTGTTTACTGGCATATTCCCACAACAATGGAAATCCCACACTTAACATAACATAACACAACATTTATTTCCAACCAAATAGTTACATGAACCACAAAGCAACATCAAAAAGATTTTTTTTTTAACTTTGTGACCTAAAAATTACACAGCTAGTAAATATATAAAATGTAAATTATAGTCATTAAGCAATATTAAAGGAATATAAACATTGATTTCCAAGATAGGACACTACCTGCTTTCTGAATTGGACGGGACTACCAATATCACGTAAATAACCCAGCAACCACTGATATGCTTTCACCGCCCGATAGTATGGACTCTTCTGAAAGAGGCTTGGCGGCCCAATGACTGACAATACCAATCGCCTCCAGCATGTGGGTAAATGAATTCACTTAAGCTCAGTTAAGTTTTGGCCATGCAAAGAGTATATTGTTTTTTGTTGTAACCAATTAGTATCCCGTACTTTTTTGCTTTTAAAATACTCTGTTAAGCATCAACTTTTTTTTTTTGTCCACACAGCAAGCAAATCAAAGTTTTTAAATTTGTGTGTTGGTGTTCTTTATAAGACTCTTTTAATTACCTGTTCTGAGCTATCCAGTGAAGTTCCTGGCTTTGATATACATTTTTTAAAACACTTTTCAGTCATTTTCTGAAAAAAAAAATCAGATATGGAGCTTTCCTGCATTAAGTCCAGATCTAAAGTTGAAAGCAACTTACAGTTAACAGTTCCTGTGCATTGGCCACTGCTATTTGTTGTTTGACTTGGTCCATAAGCTCGTCTTTTTGTACAGATGACAAATTTGAAACACTGTCCATCATTTAATTAATAAATTTTGCAGATTTTATAGAGAAAATGCAATTTAGTTAAAAGATTCTAACCATGAGAAATATAAATAAAAAATTAGGTTAGGTTAGGTTGGAATCAATGACCTAGCAGATATGGACATAGCCAACAAATGCCGATATTTTCCAAAAATTGGTTTCCTTTTTAGCCGGAAGTCCGTCCCTACAAAGCTTCCCCTGAAGTAATTTTGTGGTCAGCACCAGGATTGCCAGATCAAGTTGGGAATTCACTGACAAATATCGTCTCAAATTCCTAACAATTATTGGCAAATCGAACGTGATTCCTGGCAAATTCCTTGCAAATTTTATTTTGAACGTGAAATCTTGGGGATTTTTTGACCCTTTCCGATACGGAATAGATGATATTGTATTCAATGGTGATGGCTTAATATGTGAAAACCAAAAAACATACATCACAACAATATGTTGCGACGTATAAACGTGCGTCGTTCTTGGATCTTGCTGTATATACAGCGGGTGTTCTTGGGGTGTGATCCTTGGTGATGGAAAACAAAAAAAACACAGTGTTTTTTTCCTTTCCTCAAACTTCTATTGTGCTAAACGTTTCGATGCCCTATGACATCTTCATCAGTAGAGGTTTTTAAGTTCGGAATTGCTTCGAGCTACTCCCATGGCAAGATGGAAAGCGGCTCTGCTGTATGTGACGGCGGCCTCAGGGCGACGTCACATAGAGCGGAATTTGGTTAAAAGCGGAACGGAACGTAATTTGACAGTTGAATTTAAACCAATTAAATAAAAGCTAAAATAGGAATTTTGCTGTATGTGACGGCGGCCTCAATTGTAGAGATGTGAGTGGCAAGCTTTTCCGAGCGAAAAAATAAAATATTCGCATAAATTCGCGAAAGTTTGGCAGTGATTCCGCCAGAACTTTCGCGAGTTTTGAAATTCGCACCACTCTACAGCGTGCTTTTCCCTTCCCTTCGATTCGGTGTCGTTCGGCGATGAGTTATGTTCTTATATTAAAAAGTGGCGTTAATGATTAGTCTGATGAAGAATAATATATAGTTCTTTATTCAAGCAAGAGCAGGTAACTAAGAGGCGGTACAAAAGGGTGTCACTAGTTTATAAAGTAAAAGACTCCTGTTGTCTAAGAGAAAGTATGAAAGAAATTCTTAGTATTCTATTTTAACTGATAAAGTACGAGATTATCTCCTTAAGTAAATTCTATCCGTCAACAGATAATATCCTACCTAAACCTGATATATATCAGCATTAACATAGTTATAATCTTGTAATTAGATATGAATATAGAATGAGATAAAACATGGAAGACACGCGGCACAGCACTTATACGGGGTGTTCATCATAAAATTTGATCTAGTTGGCTGTGAAATGTCAAAATAAAAGGATGGAGAACCAAAAGTCCATTTACTTTGATTATGTCATCCTTTTCTGTCAAAATTTCATAGCCTGCTAGATGAAGTTTTATAATGGACACCGCGTATATTACTTCTTGTGTTTACATAACTGATGATCGACGCTGTTCGGTTCGACAAGCAGTCACGTAAGTGAGAGTGGGGATGGTGAGTCTGTTGCTGGAGCAGCTATTTCTGTTGATGTTGATAGGGATAATGATGGTGCAGCTATTAAAGAAGCAAAAATTAGCTGCAATAGTTGCCCAAATGTGAAAATTCTAATTTATTTATTATATATATATTATATACATATATAAGAATGATATTGTGATAAGAATGATAAGTTTTAGTTTCAGCATGTTTTATTTCAAATCAAATATAATTTTGTTCGGTTAATAATAAAAATTTTTAAGTATGTAAACAGATATTTTCAATAATCAATAGGGATATGTAGGGTGTATGGTAAGTTTATGCATAAATTATCTATTCTCCAGGCGAACATTCGCCGAACTGATCCCAACTTTCGCGAACATTAAAAATTTCAAAGAATCTAACATCTCTTATAGTCAATTGGAGAACTAACCTGACTCGGGTTTTCATCGTAAACATTTTATTTGGATTGACGAATCGGCCTAGACGATTCAGAAATAGAGCTTCACGAGACCGAAACCGAGACTTACATACTCTCGGTCTCGGTCTCGAATTTATAAGTGAGTCTCGGTCTCGGTCTCGGTCTTGTGAATTGAGGCAAGTCTTTTTATGTTTGAATTGCATATTCAATTTTCTTCTGAATTATTGAGTTATAATGCACAGTTTTCAGAGAAATTTCCGTTTTTGTGCAGGTTTACTTAAAATCAAAATTTGAAATTATTGAAGGTTCCAATTTCCAATGTCGAATCAAGTTAGTTCAGGTAAGTTTAATGTAAAACTGCATTAGACCTGCTCGTAGGTACGCCACTGATGAAAATACGCAACTAAACGTATTTTTTTTTTAAATATGCGTCCTATATACTTATAGCTATCGACACAGCGACAAAATTTCATTGAAAATATGGAAATATTTCAAATCAGGTTCCACATTATGAATTAGAATATGCATTTCGAACAAGTGCACATACTGCCAATGGAAACATTCCTATTTTTTAGCTTTATTTTGTGGTAGAATGAAGTAAGTCACAATAGTCACCAACTTAAAAATTACCCTGTATAGAAATAATACAATACTTTTGCAAACGCAAAAACTTCATCATTATATTGTTAACAGGCAGGCTAGTCACACTCAGGAATCCATAGAACTTATTTATGATAGTTGATAGTTATTTATAAATATAAGGGGCGGAAAGTGACAGTTTAATAATAATAATAATAATGACTTTATTGCAATTCAATCTTACATACGTAAATCTAAAAAAAAACAATAAACCCAGCAAAAAACGAACTGCAAAGGGCGAAGTCGAATCGCAGATTCCTCACTTAACCCATATTATAGTTTACACTTGTCTTAATCGTCTTTTGTTCTTACTCGCTTTGAATCTATTTGAAAAACGAGGAAAATAGAAAACTTAGGTAAGTACTCGTATGTACTAGAGTACTTCTATTAAACTGTCTTAATACTAAGAATAACTATACGCAACGCACTATTATAAGGACCTGCTCGCCTGCAATACCTAATATCTTGCAAACGAATGATGTTGTTCGAGACCGAGACTCTCGAGAGTCTCGATTGGCAGTAATTCGAGGGTTCAAAAGAGACAGAAAGGTTCAAAAGAGACAAAAAATAAAAATCTAATCGATCGTCGCGTGGGGGCGGCTGTGGTTGAGGCTGCTGTATTGTCTAAGTCCAACGTATCGTATCTTCGTGATACCCTTTTACCACGCTGCAAGGGGGACCCAACTCTCGGAAAGGATCTACCTATTTTGTTGTCCCTTAGGTCGCTAATTATGGGTCAAACGGCCGATAGTTAATCCGTGGCGTTTCATCTTTGTAGCGAAAAAACACTTCGATGCTATTACCAAACGGATATAATTAATAAATGCTAATTTAAATAAAGTAAAATTTATTACTTTGGGGATGCCAGCAAGGTTTTATTGTTTAAGACAAAATCTGGAAAACGCCTTAAAAAACACTAATCGAATAGAAATTAATTAAAAATAAAATTAAAAAAGACAATTTTCAGTTTTCTCAGGAATCTGAAATAAAATAGCGGAGGACGTGAACTTTTCGAGATAAGCTCAGTGTTCCCCAGAAACGTGCTCAACGGGCACACGATTTCTCACTAAAATTGAAAAATCAACAACAAAGGAAACTAAACTAACAACGCAGTGTAGAAGAGAAAAGAATTCTGCCAGGTCGCTGGGATTCTCCGTGTTATGGTGGGCAAAACAGTACCATAATATACTAAATGTTTCAACTTCTACAACTACTTTACAAATACAATACTTAATTGCCGGTAGTCTCTCGCGTCTGCAAAGTATCCGCTATCTGCAAGAACATGGCCTTCAGGAAAAGGGCAGAGGTGGGTTGACACTATATAATCTAAAATTCTAAATATCTATATAATCTAAAACTCGCCAGGTCATTTACCTGGTAGATCAGTCACCTGGTTAATCCATTGAATTGCTAGATGGCCATCACATCACCAGATTAACCGGTAGATGACCAGGACGCTTATTCTATAAGGAAGAGTGAAAGTGAAAGTGAGAATTTTTGTGCTGCGGGTTGCCTATAAACGGGTGAGAATTGATTTCGCCTGGTCCCGACTAGTAGGTTAAAAGGGGGTTTTGTTCGAAATATTAGAAATTAGAAATAATAGTATTGGATAATGGGGTCGGACATTACTAACCATGATTACATTGGTTTTAATGCAAAAATTGAGATGTAACATTGTATTTTACACACCCATTACGGACGATCTGACAACGCTGGAAAATCTCCCCGTTTGTAATATAGAATATGAAAAGTAAGTGTGAGTGAGAAGGCGCCATGATGTTTCACCTAAAATTCTCACTTTCACTCTCCCGCCTTTCTCTAGAATAAGCGCCCTGGAGCCTCATTCTGTAGGAAGTTGTGAAAGTGAGAATTAAAATCTTGACAACCTTGATTGGTCAAAAAAATCTGTTGACTAATACCAGTGGCCACAGATTTTTATTTTCACTTTCACTGCTTTCTATAGAATAAGTGCCCTGGTGAGTTTTGGAATTCGCCCATATATGTCAAGTCTTGATTCCTGGCAAATTTCTGGCAGACAGGTGCTACTGGCAGTTTTACTGTCGAGACTGATAATTACTGGCAAATTGGCAACCCTGGTCATGACGTCATCGAGATGTCACTTCCGGCGGAAGTCGTCAATTAGTTCAAAGGTTCCCAATGCTCAAAAAGAGGACCAAAACTATAAAAGAAGAGGGGGTCTCCAGATTAGGTCGATGAGCTAGGAGATGTATATAAGTTCGATATTCGATTGGATTGGAAATACTAAATAATAAAAATAATGACAGTGACAACTGTTTTGAAACAATTTGACGTAATTTCGGCGACTTCATGACGTCACTTTCGGCGGAAATGGTCGCCAGTTTAAAGGTGACTGCTGACTGAAAAAAGGGGGCCAAAACTGTGAAACAGGAGGGGTTTTCCAGGTTAGCTCGATATTAGAATCAATGACCTAGCAGATATGCACAGAGCCAACAAATGCCGATATTTTCCTAAAAATGGCCCCCCTTTTTGTCCGGAAGTCCGTCGCTTTAATAGTTTTATTTGTCGTCAGCACACGTCATACAAACGTCGTAACAACTTAAAGCAGTGTTGCCAGATGCAGAAACTGTTTAAAAGTAGAAAAACTGAATCAAGAACAGTATATTCTTGAAAATAAACAGTAGACATTAAAAATCATTGTTTCGATGAATGTTATTTTTTTGTCCACTTAATAATATACTGATATTCAGCTTGTTGACAAAAATTAAATAGGGCTCATATAGCGTCAGAGGGATATATGAGTTGAAACAGCGGGAATGATATCATTATTACCGCTCGCCATTTATATCTTGCCGTGGCAACCAGTAGGAGTAGACAACCATGCAATATAAAACGCCGCAGCGTAAAAAATGCACTGGTGGCACCGATTTTGCCGTCAAACGCGAGTGTCACTTTGACATTTCAATTATTTTCTTTACACTACCTATACGATTTTATAATTTGCAATTATTAGACAATGATGAAAAATATACTATTAGTGAATCCAGGAGATTAATATGTTTTGCTGAAGGGGAGATCTTCAACTAAAAAGTGAATCTTTTGATTGAACCGATGAGGAAATCACTGGTGAATTTTTTTTTAACGGGAGACAATGCAGTACGTAACAAACAGTACGTACCTGGAGGGCGGTGCCGAGAGTCTTCGCCTTGGGGAGTCGAGTGTAAGATCTGAGGGCGTTCAATTTTTGACGAGAGCTTGGCTACGCCGTTCCAATTGCCGTCTTTTTATTTTAGATTTTCCACGATCAAACTCCGTTTTAGTCGTGGGAGAGTTGGAATTTTAACACGAGACACAACAGATCTTGGTTACGCCGTTCTAATTACCCACTTTTTATTATACATTTTACACGTTTAAACTCCGTTTTAGTCGTGGGAGAGTTCGAACTTAGGGCGAGACGAAACAGTACGTAACAAACAGTACGTACAAAACCGACAGAACAGTACGTACCTGTAGGGTGGTACCGAGCGTCTTCGTCTTGGGGGGTCGAGTTTAAGAGCTGATCGGAGAGCGTTCAATTTTTGACGAGAAATCTTGGCTACGCCGTTCTACTTGCCGTCTTTTATTTTACATTTACTCGTTTAAACTCCGTTTTACTCGTGGGAGAGTTTGAATTTTAACTCTCTCGTTAAGCTCACTGATAAAACAGATCTTGGTTACGCCGTTCTGATGTTGTTGTTGACTTCCTGCACATGGCGCCTGCTCCAAGTTGGGCAATTTGCTAGCGTTCTGATGTTACCTGATGTTCTGATGTAATTGATATATTTTCAACCTCATTTTTTTCACCGTCCGAAACGCTATAGAAGCATGGGTTGTATCGATTTTCTGTGTGACCCCTTGATGCATCGCATTACGGGGATACCTGGAAGTTTGTACTGAGTGACTTCATGTGGGAGAGTCGAGTTTTGAACCCGGACGCTTCCGGAGAATCTCTAGCAAGGAAGACGTAATTTTAACGCGAGACAAAACAGATCTTGGCTACCCCGTTCTGATGTTACTCAAAATTTTTCATACTTTCAACCTCATATTTTTCACCTTCCGAAACGCCATAGGGTACAGAGGTATGGTAGGTTGTATCGATTTTCTTTGTGACCCACACTGTATTCCATTCCGGGGATACCTAGAAGGTTATACTGAGTGACTTCGTGTGAGAGAGACGAGTTTTGAAAACGGACGCTTCTAAAAAGTTTGTAACAAGGACGACGGAATTTTAATGTGAGATAATAGTTATTTACGTTATAAGTCCGGTAAATATAGTGTTACAGTAGGAGTAAGATGTTTCCGGACGAGGCGCTAGCCGAGTCTGAAATTTCGAAACGACTACTGTAACACGTTACCGAACGTTGATGTACAACATTTTACTTCATATTTATTAAAAACAGAAAAAAATTATTTTATGCGCGGCGAATACATTTTTGACAAATCCGCCAATTTGACAAGTAGTTTCATTACAGTATCCTATACCGGTAGGTTTAGGTAGGTTACCATAGATACAATTGATTTATTGAAGATGTGCCGGTATTCAATACTGTAAAATTTCTTTACGATATCCAATCCCGTAAAAAGCTATTTACCGGATTAAAAACAAGTACGTAAAAGTGTTCTAAATGATACAGTATGAAGTAAAATAGATCTTTTACAACCCTGTTTTAGAAACGCCTTGCTAATTACTTTGTTTGTTAATTATTACCTAAAGTAAACTGCTTATTGCCCGCCTTCGTAAAGCTACGCAGTGTTTTTGAGTGTTTTTCTTATGTGCCAAATATAGCTTCATGCCACCTCTGTCCTTTTTCTATAATTAAGGCTCTTCCTTGCATATAGCTGATAATGAAGGAGCGTTACAGAATATTATAGCAAAGTTGTCTTCACCATAATATCGAGAATCCAAGAAGCCTATAGCTCCATACATGTTGCATTCTTTTTCCATTCTACACTACGGTGTTTTTTTATTTTTTTTATTTTTGTTGGACCACTTGGGCAACTTAGCTTATTGATTTCGTGCACTTTACCTCTCAATTTGAATCTGGGGTTCGTCAACATATCTTCACTCATTTAAATTACATGCAAAGTAATGACTTCTTACAATTTGTTTAATTATCTTAACGACGACACTATGACTTTAATTTTGCCGATGTGTTCTACAATAATCATTCTTGATACTGAAGCAAGAAAAAAATTACATTTTATCCGAACGCCAGTGAGGATTATAAAGCCGTCTTCCAGAAGCGATTTTGGTTGTAGATTTTTGGTATTTTTTTGGTTTTGACGCTTATAATTCTTAGGGCCGGTATTTTGAATCCCGATCATGCACTTGATCAAGTAATCGTCGGTCAAATGTTACAGTCCGATTAAGCCGTGACAAATATTGATTAAGTATTTTGGTACGTTTGATTAGCTAATCATCCGATTAGTGGTGAAATAACCTTATTTCTCCGCTAATTGTATGTTGACATTTTTGATTTCCAAATTGGTTGTTGGCTGCTTATTGCCGTTTTTTGCGTCGCTCGCGTAGAAAACTTTCTGTTCTTGGACCGTTTTAGTGGGTTGGAACCCACTGAAACAATACTATCAAATGACAAAATGCCAAAAAATGACATTAGCAACCGACGGTTAAATATTAGCGGCTGCCAAATAGGATTAATCAAGGTATGATGGTATTTGATATCTGCTTAAGGTTAGTTCAGGTCAGTGCTCAAATAATCTAATCGGATTTCAAAATAATAATCTAATCGGATTTCAAAATACCTTCCCTTAAACTATTAATTTGACGGCATCTAGCAGTATTGCGCTTAGCTGCAGAAATGAATGGGCTTTCCAAAAATGTGGTCGGTTTGGTGGTTTGTGCGGTAGAGGGGGGGGGGGGGCTGAGCAGTGGCGTCCCAAAGTCAAAAATGCCGACTAGAAAAGTATGAGGGTATGGGGTGTAGTATGAGGTCTGAGGAAATCTATGATGAATATATGTAGGGTATGAGGACTGTAGATATGCGGAATGTAAATCAAGGATATGTTTCCACATATGTGTAGATGGTAAATTACCAAGTGTAATTTCGATGATTTAAATAGGAAAATGTTGCAAATCGGTGTGTGTGGGGACAGTTTTTCATCTTCTTGGCCTTCTAGAACCACTTAGTTAGACGATTGTCCCAATGAGCGTAGTACGAAGGGAAAGGGCATATCCTTGGGCACTTCTAATGGGTATTAGCCCTCGGAGTAGTTGTTTCTGTTTGTTTCCTTCTTAACAGATGAAATATTTTTGGAAATATTGAAAGCAGATACGTTTTCAATTTCCAATTAGCAAATATTGCCTTTTTGCATATTTTAAACTAGAGTTTCCTGCGAAAAAGCTAAACATTTCGATCACTAACATATTTCGCAGAAAATAAATTTCTTTCAACTTTCACTTCTAATGCTATCCCCCAAAGATGGTCACTTTAATACAGTCTGAGTAAAAAATTTTCCAAGACATTAATTAAGAAAAAGTGTCAAAACTAAACTAAGAATCAATTGAAACAATACACCCCAAATTTTGAATGAATTTTTTGGAACTGTCTATCTCTAAAGCCACTCAACCGTTTTTTGTTGGCGATGCCATTTTGGTAAGATCCATGTATAGACTGCTTTAATTTATTATGAACTCTGTTATATGTTTTGCAGGTTTCCTAATACAGGGTTCAACAAAACTTGATGCATTTTTGTAAAAATTTTTGAGCAGATAACTTTGCGGAAAAAAAATCAGAACATTTTTTGCTACGGAAATATGTAGAGACGCGTCATACCTACATGTTTGGTGTTTTTTAGATATTTTGCCTGGTTCCGTAGATATTGAGTTTTTTTTATATAGAAGAGGTATCATTTAACACTAGGGCTGCAATTTGCCCCATAAAACAAATATTGATAATAATTTCACATGGAATATAAAGACTATGCATAGGGGAAGCTAGACGTAATGGCTATAAAGTTACACACGTCTACAGTGGCACACAAAAAGTAAATTTTTTTTCAAATATCCATGTGATAACTTTGTTCGAGTCGAATGTCCTCAATTAAGTGATGTGGAACAAAATGTATGGATGATTTTGGAATTCCGCTGCCTGATTATTACAGCTATTAATGATACGTCGGGACCTTTTTTCTGTCCTTCTTTATATCTTCATTAGTTAAAAAAAATGGATTTTTCTAAAAGTGTCCATAAAAAAACAAATCTCCTATTCAATGAGCATTACAACAATTTGGAATTGGACCTAGCCATCTGTGAACCAAAGCTATGCCTAATTGTTTAGATGTCAGGGTGACCCACGAAACTGATATTAATCCTCATTTTTTTAAGCTTTACATTTTGAATTCTGACTGATTAAAACTGAACTTCGAAAATTGTTTGTATTAATAGAATCAGAGAGAATTAACCGCTAGTCGCAATTTTTAATTTGAATATGTTCAGGAAGTACGGCTAATCTGAAGAATGGCGAATAACCAGATGTCACACATAAAGATGAATCACATGAGGGCCTTGAAAACACTAAAGATACTAAGTTAAGTAAATAGGAAAAGCTTAGAACAATCTAAAATTGTTTCTAAAAACTTAATAATTTTAAAGCGCGTTCGAGATTCTTTGAATATTTCCAGATCTGATGTGTTTGTGGCTCTATATTTTTTAGTACCTGGTTGCAGCACTATGAACTTGCAGCACTGCATCTATTCGCCTTGGCATAGTATCTATCAGACTTCTAATAAAATCTTGGGGAATGATGGCTTTACATTCAATATCGCTTGCACCAAATCATAAAATTTTTGAAAAAATTGTACTTTTTGTTCACCGCTGTAGATGTGACTTAGTTTATAGCCATTTTACGCCTATACGTCTCTTGCCCTATGCATAGTCTTTATACTCCGTACGAAATATTTATCAATATTTGTATTATTGGGCAAATTGGAGCCCCAGGGTTAAAAGCTACCCTTTTATAGATCCTAGACATTTTGGATGATTTGGCGCAAGCGATAATGAATGTTTGGGAAGCCATTCCACAAGATTTTACTAGAAATCTGATAAATAGTATGCCAAGGCGAGTAGATGCAGTGCTTCAAGTTCATGGTGTTGCAACCAGGTAGATACTAAAAAATATAGAGCCACAAACCAAATTATCATTTAACAAAAAAAATGTTTTTTTTTATTGCTTCCATATTTTTAATATGTTAATTTTGTTCATTTGTTCTTTTCAATATAATTTTTCTCTGATTAAGATTATCAGTGACTGTTTAGGATATTACAACTATACCTCTAAAAGAGTAGGCATTGCTTTGACTGTTAGTGTAATAATAATAATAATAATAATCTCGAACGCAGTGAAAGTTTTTAAGTTCTTAAAAGCAATTTTAGATTGTTCTAAGCTTTTGCTATTTATTCAACTTAGTATTGTTACGGTACGCAGCGACGCCGCGCCGGGAGGCGGAGCAACATTCGAGGTTGGACCTTCCCGACCTATCCGCGCTGCGTCATGGGTGACACGAGTGATTTATTGCTCTGTTTATCTAGAGCGCAGTTATTTACGACCTTTTTTTTATGTGAGAATATTCAAGAATTCTTATCAAGAACGTTCTAGGTGTTTCTGTATTTTTAGGATTTTGTATAAAAGGCGAATAGCGCCGCTGTTAGGAGTAGTCGTATTTTAATCGAGCTATAAGTAAGCCTAAGTACCAAACGATAATAGAAGGCTATAAAGTGTTAAGTAGTGAGTTGTTTAGTAATCGAATTGTACTTGTGTGTATTTGTGGGATAAATAAATAGTGTTGTCGTGTTTAATCGCTACACTGGAATTATTGAACCCTGAGTTCGCAAGAGTATCATTTAGTGTTCTCAACCTCATGTTATTCATCTTTACGTGTGACATTTTGTTATTCGCCATTCTTCAGATTAGCCGTACTTGGACATATTCAAATTAAAAACTGCGCTATCGGTTAATTCTTTCTATTAATATTAATACAAAAAAATTTCAGTTTCATTGAGTCAGAATTCAGAATATAAAGCTTAAAAAAATGATGATTAATGTAAGTTTCGTGGCTCACCCCGTACATCTAAACCGTACATCTAAACAATTAGGCATAGTCTGGTTCTCTAATGAGTACGTCCAATTCCAAATTTTTGTAATGGTCATTGAATAGGCGATTTATTTTTTTTATGGTCTTGAAATGTTACACTTTTAGAAAAACCCATTTTTTTTAACTAATGAAGATATAATGAAGGACAGAAAAAGGTCCCGTGGTATCATTAATAGCTGCAATAATCAGGCAGCGGAATTCCAAAATAATCCATACATTTTGATCCATATCACTTAATTGTAGACATTCGATTATCACTTGGATATTTGAAAAATTTTACTTTTTGTTCGGCACTGTAGACGTGTCTAACTTTATAGCCATTACGCCTGTACGTCTTGCTTGCCCTATGCATAGTCTTTACATTCCGTATGAAATGTTTATCAATATCTGTATTATGGGGCAAATTGGAGGCCCAGTGTTAAATGATACCACTTTTATAGAAAAATCGAAGTATCTATGGAACCAGGCAAAATATTCAAAAAACACCAAATATGTCCCGAAGTATGAAGCCTCTCCACATACTCCCGTAGCAAAAAATGTTTTGATTTTTTTTTCAGCAAAGTTATCTGCTCAATAAGTTTTTACAAAAATGCATCAAGTTTTGTTGAACCCTGTGTTAGGAAACCTGCAAAACATATAATCACGTACATCACCAATTAAAGAAGTCTGTACATGGATCTTACCAAAATGGCATCGCCAACGAAAATCAGTTGAGTGGTTTTAGAGGTAGACCGGTTTAAAGTTGATTCAAAATTTGAGGTGTATCGTTTCAACTGATTCTTAGTTTAGTCAAGTAGTTTTTACGATTTTTACGAAAACTATAGCGGAGCCAATTTCAGTTGTAAATGTGCAACTAGAAGACGTAGAAAGAAAAAGATATCAGTTGTTAGTTTTGATCCAGCTCTTACACCGGACGAGCTACAAAAGATTTTATGTGTCCCGTCTTTATTTTTTGCCAATTTGGGTGTATCTTTCCCACATTTTACTCTGTATATTCCACATTTCTGTAGCAAAAAATCAGAAATAAGTCACAGTAGCACAGAAGTAGCACACATATGGGCCCCAGACCTGACCAAAAATCAAGGGCCTAGGTCTAGCTTTGAACTTGAAATGTTGACGAATTTTTAAACTTTAAATTTCAAACTGTCAATTTGAGGTCTATTTGTGCCGAGAGGGTGCATCCAATCGAATGGCTTTCTATCCCAGGGGATACCTTGGAATGTTTTATTTTCGTCATCAAAGAACCATTTTTTCGCTGGGACGTCGCGAAATGGTCTTAATTGAATTTCGAAGCGAAAGATTTTTCAAATTCTGGAACAAAATCCCGAATTCCGAATCACGTCCACCAAGGGATGAACCGGAACCATTCGGAATTAGGCTGCTCTCACTGAACGTCCTCTGATATCTGAGATTTTCAAAATGTAAACATTAACTTTGAAAGCTTAAACCAAGGAAAATCCTCCGAAAAGCGTGGAAAACTGTGTAACAGGAGAAAATTTGAACATTTCTAGGAAGGTTATTCACCGGACAAAATGCGCGGTCCCCCAGAATGTTTTTTCAAAGACTGTTTTTCTCAAAACATTTATCTAGATCAAAGACCCTCACTTTCCGATATAGAGTTTCAACTCGAGTGTAAAAATGTGGACTGAAAATAATTTTCATTAAGATGGCGGCCGTGACGTAACCGATTAAACATTTTATGAACTGATGGTCGTCGTTTGAAAATCGAAAGGTTCCCCTTATGTAATTTTAGTTCAAAATGGCATTTTTTAAATCCAAGATGGCCGCCATGTAAAAACTTTTACGCCGATATCTCTGGAACGGTTATTGCTAAGAAGCTGAAAGTTGGTATGTGGCTACCTTACGGGAAATTTCTAAATGCCATGGGTCGAAACCTTCTTTAAGGTACCAAACCCATGGGTTCCATTAACGAAATTTTGCAAATAAGTTTTCAGGCTTTTATACTTGTGTTTCCCAATAAACATTTTGCATTCTCTTAAAGGCTTATAAGTTTTATAACGAGTATATAAGGGTGTGTATGAAACAAAAAGCGCCCCTAAAGGATTTATGAGATTACCAATGAACACTTAAAGTTTATAAAAGTGTTAGTACAACACCATAACTCACAGGGTTATAAAAGAGTGATGAAAACATTTCAGATACTTCCTTATAAAACTTCAAAGATTGGTTACCAAAAGTTATATAGCAGATTTATATAAAGCGCTCCATCACCTAACTGTAACCTCGAGATATATAATAGTTGAATACATTACTTTTATAAAAATTGTAAGTTTGAAGGTGATGGAAGGATGCATCATAAAACTTCTGTGATGAGAAGACCAATAAATCATCATTATATATCCTTAAGTTACATTGTGGTTATCAATAAACCCATTTTAAATTTATATCTTCCCGCAAAAAGAATGAATTTGTTGTAATTAACCAAAAACATGTTTAAACAAAATTCAGTCAGCTCAGTGGAATCAACAATAATAAGTGTTGTCGATTTGTGTAGAGATGAAGCATCACACTTAAAAGCAGACTCTGATGAACCTATGTCATGTTCTGATAATGAGGAACTAATTTTTAATCAGGATATCAATAATTCTTCACTTGATTTTTCGCCAGGGTTTGTGAATTAAATGAAGACGAATGCAGAATAAGTAATTGAGTGAATGAATTTATTGACGATAAAACTGAAGAAGATCAATGTAGAAAAAATTAACGGTTTCGTACTAAGTTTAAAAAATGGGCTTTTATTTTAATTTTCATATTTTAATATCACACAGCGACCCTTGAAATAGCTAATTTAAATTATAAATGTTTGGTTGCCAAGTATATTGCCTATGGATCCCAGGACACTTCTAGAAACTCCTAAAGCAATTTTGATAAAAGAAATTGGCCCGAGACAGTAACTTTATTTTTAATTTCCACAGAGTAACGTAATTATTGTCGTAATTTCATTTCAATCAAAATTCGGTTAAAATGAGGTTAGGAATGACAAATGACAATTTCGGAGTGGCTACTGGGCTATAAGCTCGTAAAAATAACGTTTTCGATAGCACCGCCGCCAACTATTTCAATTTTTCGATTCGACGGATCGACGTGTTATACACTTTTGTCGTTTGTCTCTAATATCCCAATTTTCAGTGTTTAATAATTGATTAATCATTGCTAAACCAAAAAAGTAGAATAAGTCAAACCCTCAAATCTATTCGTTATACGAGACATTAGACAGAGCCTATCATATACCAATTTCCCAAGGAGCATGTTATATAACGGTTTTATAGTAGACACTATTTTACCAAAGGTGATGTAGTGGACTCAAATAGTTTATAAAGGTGTCACGTTTAGTCCGCCATGTTTACTTGCTAATAATTTTAAAATCCGGAAAAGATTTGATCTTAGTCTTTAAACAAATACAAACTGGCTTTCATATTGTATAAGAGGGTTATTTCATGAGCTTTTAAGTTAAAAGGAACAACTTTCGTGCAATAAACTTGTCTTTTACCTTGGGGTATACGATTGGGTATGCGTTTTGACTGCCACTGATTAGGCCAGGCTCAAATAAAACTCATATAAATAATCCCAAACTTATATATATTTAAGGCCCGTGAGTTGTACTGAAGTATCTCGCATATATTCACAGTAAAATTTGGATTGCAGGAAAATTTTCATCCATGGAATCGTAAAACTACCACTCATTAAATATTGTTGCTATAATATCCGATAAAACAGCACGCCATTCAGGCACATTATTTAGGAAGACTAGAGAATGAGGAACAATAAAATGATAACGCAAGGCAAAGTTGTGGTAACCAATTACTGTGACGAAAATAAAAATGAGACGGTCGCTATTTAAAAGTTCAATGTGTAAAAGAGAAAGCATGATATTTTTGCACCCGGCTACTGTCATTTGTCAAACAACAAGCAAATATACAAAACTAAACCATTACTTTACGAACACCTTTATAGGCACTGTTTATAAGGGTCACGGAAGAGTTGTGAACACTCGCAGTTAATTTTCAGTTATGTAAGGGTGGCCAACAAAGTTATATAACAGTATTCGAAAATTGTTCATAATAATAGTTATAAATCCTTAAGTCCTATAGCGTTACTAAATCAGTATTACCGCAACCTCTATAAATTGCCCCATTTAAACTCTTTAAGCGGTATATAAGGGTGTGCAAGAGGTAATGCGAACTTTTTTATAAAGCTTTTAGTTATATACTCAAGTGATATAATATTTGCAGTTACTCAAATATAACGAAAAATGTTTATTGGGTTCTCATAAGAAAAACGTTAGTCCATGCGTATTATATGGGAGGAATGTAGATCACGTCACATTTAGAGTATTTTTGATGGTACATTGTTGAAACTTGGATGTTAGGAACCTACGCGGGTATCATAAATTGTGAAGTAGTCATAGCTATCATAGCCACAGTAGCTCAGCACCTAACGTTAATATTTAGAAAATTGTTTATGTACATGTTTCATCTTTGGATACATGTTTTTCATCATGGTACATGTTTCATCTTTGGATGCTGGGTACCTATGGGGGTACCATGAATGGTAAACTAACTGACATAGCTATGTAGCTGACGGTAGCATGGTGATCTCGAGATGAAAATCGAATGATAGGTTTCCCTTATGCAAATTAACAGAAAATAGCATTTTTAAAAATCCAAGATGGCCGTCTGAAAAAAAATTGGTTTTATGCCGATATCTCAACGGCTTGAACTAGAAAGCTGAAATTTGGTATGTTGCTACTTTATGGGACGGGTTAGAGGTGTCTAAGGGCCGGCACCACCAAACAATAAGTTTTTCGTATATAGCTGAGTGTATTTCTCTCCTTTGCCAATTCAATCAAAACATAAAACGGCAATTGACTCGGTGCGCACTAGTGCAGCCAGCTAAAAATGCAATAAAATCTTGAGTTCAATTAATAAACGGTTGTTTATTTCACATTTTAATAAAGTAATTTCGCTAGCTCTGGCCTCTGGCCCCTTGCACTTGGTATGCTACAGCGACAAATAAATGCATTGTCAGTCTAAGTAAGTTCCAGATGAACAAGAACAACTGTTGGGACCGGTGAAACAGCAGGAAGAAATTCCATTTTGGACCACGGCTTCAAAGCCCGGAATACACTTTAGATTGTATTTTGACCGGCCTTCACAGTTTTATTATTGTCATTGTTATTTACATTTATTTACATTTTTACGGGTAAAATTATTTATTTACGTAGATAAATGTAAATAAATTCTAATTAGCTTCTTCCCAGTAAACAGTCGAACGTTGTTTCTACGTAGAATCATCGTTTGGTCCGTTGATTTATAGTTGTCACGTTGATTTTAACGTGTTGATTTCAGGTTGATATAAGCGATAGTGCACAATCATGATTTTCGACGTTAAATCAACGTTGTTAAAACGTGTTTTGGATGTGTTTTGATATTGGTTGAACTTATCCTGTTGATTAAACATTGCAAAAAGGTAACAGTAATTAAACCGTCACGAATGCGCGGTTGCAAAATGTCTTTTAAAACTTATCATCATTTGCTCGGTTGATTTATAGTTGTCTCTTTGATTTTAAGCTGTTGATTTTTGGTTGATTTTTTCGAAAATGAACAACCATGTTTCTCGACGTTAAATCAACGTTGTTAAAACGTGCGTTGAATATGTTTAGATATTGGTTGAATTTATAACGTTGATTAAACGTTGAAAAAAGGTTTACATGTCACATACTCTGAGCGCTAGGTGGCGTTGGCGTAAACGGCGGACGACCCAGATTCCTATAACGAGACTTCGAGGGGTAGGACGTATTGCCGCGATCCCAGGTGTTTATCTTTTTTACGCGTGTCAGGCGTCGGCAATGTCGGCTGCTTGAGACTTGAGACGTTATTGACGGCCATGACACGACGTTCGTTTTTGTTGTTCGTTTCGTTTTGTTTGTTTACCGTAATTTTATGGTGAAAAATTTCATCGCTTAAAACTTGAGTACTCATGGATTGAGATTTTACTGTTTTTTAAACTCTGGCTGGAATCTCACCACCACCATTGGGTTTGATGAGTGTGGCTTTACTCTTTTGCAGGCCAACTAATTTAAGTAGATATGGTTAAATGAAGCTGTACTAAATTGGGTACATATAAGCATATTAAGGCTGATATAAATTTTTTACCTAGGCATCACAACAAAAATTAATGCTTGACAATCAAAGCTTTATTGTCTCTAGCAGTACAGTCTCATTGAGAAAGCATTCCAATCAGTTAAACACAACTAAGTCAAAATGTGTGTACACCAAAATTCAGCGGTAATTTTTGCCTTGCTCTCACCCCAGGATAAAATCACTTCCTAAAAGGTGTATACCTACCAGATTCAATTTCCAATTTCCAAGAAAATTCTTTTAAATCTTACATACCTAATTTGTCTTGAGCTCCAATAAATGTTTTGTTATCAAAATGTCTTTTTTTTAAAAAAAAAGCAAAGTAATTTTCAGAATCTCGAACATAAATAGGTACTCACGTAAATAAACAAACACACAAATAAGTATAATTTTTGTATTTCATCATTTCTAAAGTTTTTTCACTTTAGGTATATGCCGTCTCAAATTATTATGGACTGGGGTGTGCTATGGAAAACAGATGTTTTGCCCCTGTATACATTTTTGTCAATTACATTGAGTGAATTTGGCAAGTAAATGAGGTTACAAATTTGACAAATGTCTAAATTATTTGTAAAACGTTGCCAAATTAATCAAAAATTAAGTATAATTCATTCAAAATACTGAGCCTGCCATAAGTAGGCAGTATATGTAGTGGAAAGAAGCAAAATCATGAAATGGGTAGAGGAGGTAAAAAAGCCCCAGGATAATATATTTATAATTAGTTCATGACATTTTTTAATTTTGGTAAATAAATGACTACTGATATAAGCTCGAACATCCGAACATCATATTTTGGTGCTAACTTAATAGACAATTATAGAAATATGCAGAAGCACCTCTTTCTTAAGAAGATAGAAGTAATAAGGTAGACATATCTTTCTATTCCTAATGAATGATCGAGAGTGTGAATTGACAACAATTCCCGGAATTTGAATGATTGGGGTAATGTCGGCTTGATGTATGGTAATAAAGTTAAATACATCTTCAGATTTTGTATTAGTTATTATGAATATTATGTGAAAAAATATTTATTATTTCATTATTCTTCTTCTCTTGTAAAGGTGCGTTTACAAGAGGCATCTTCTTCTTATGATGTTGGCGACCACTTTGGCCCATCTTATTCTATTCACTGCAGCTCGGAATAAGTCGGTCGATGTTAGACCAGTCCATTTTCTAAGTTGGCCAGCCAGGATATACGCCTGCGTCCAGGACCTCGCTTGCACTCAATCTTGCCTTGTAGGATTAATTGTAGAAGTCGGTATTTATCATTACGTATAATGTGGCCAAAGTAGGCCAGTTTTCTGTTCTTTACGGTAGTAATATGTTCTTTGTCTTTTCTGAGCCTCTCGAGAATCGTAATGTTAGGTGTATGGTATGTGTATAAGACCCGTAGCATGACTACCTCTTCTACCTGGTAGTAAGACTACAGCTATCTACTCCATAGAGGACAACACTAAAGACGTAGCATCTGAGAATTCTTATGCGTATATTGATATTAAGAGACAGGTTACAAAGTTACAAATTGAGCAAGTTTAGAACCTAATAACCGTGATACAGTAACTATTAAAGAGAAGATGTTGCACATATGGGAGGTGGCCGTAGCCGTCGATTGTGTAGGAATCAAAATTTGTGGACAAAGTGGCGAAGGCAAAATTTCTCTCCTATTTTTAAATACTCAATTCAAGCTACTATACAACAAGCTAATATACCTCAATTGGCCAAATTTCCCCCTGTAGCAAATCCACACTGCCAAACATTAAGTATCTATTGCAACAATGTTAAACTACCTATCCAGAGTTTGAGATATATAAATAAAGCTGAATGCAAAACACGAATTAAAAGCATCAGAAAATGTTGGTTTTAGACCGAGGTGAGAACTAAGAAATATTTCTTGTCGCTTCTTCTGATTTCAAAAATTACCTGTTTAGGGTCATAAACGACTCTAAATTTAGCAAGAGAATTGTTTGACATTCCTGCACAAATGTGACAATAAGATTGCCTGCAGATATGGTTTGTGACTCATTGTACAAATTGGTATTGACACTACAAAACTCAGTATTAAAAAACGCAGATAATTACGAAACAAAAAAGGTGTTGCAGGCTGGGATAAACACGTCACAAGTCAGCAGCAGCAGAGTACGCCTTCTCTGAAGGTCAAGATATGCCTTTCATCCTTTTAACAAGATGGATTTCTTCAATCATTAATCGCAGAGTTAATATTCGAGAGTAACCAGAAAAGCCGTTAATACTTTTAGGCACAAAAAAGTTCTTAAAAATTAAATTGAAACAGCTGGAAATTACTTAAAGTGAGGGAAATTTTGTCATGCTGGAATTTCATTTCTAAGAAAACAGAAATGTTAAAATTTCTAAAACTGACTATGAAGGAAAATATGCGGAACGAGGAACGATTTCAGCATGGTTTAAAACAATTCAAGTCTTGAATTCTATAAATTTATTGATTTAAAAAAAAGAAAAATTTCTTACTTCAAGGCCAAGCACCTAAATGAGGAATACATGATAATGGCTCAACTGAAAAACAGAATGTCCAAAATTCAGACTGGAAACAAGTTCTGCAAAAGCATAAGTTAAAAAAAAATCATTGGACCACCACATCAAAGATCGGAAAACAATTTAGGAGGGCTAAATTTGTTCAAATTAAAACAAAAATTTCTGTTGGTTTCATGGTAAGCACCAAATTATGATGATGTTCTAGCGTAAACTTATGTCTATTTTTTGTTATTCACCACTTACTTAAATAAAAAAATGTATTTACACCAGCTATTTATTATTGTTTCCTAATACCCAACTACCTACTTTTATGATTAGACTCACAACATCTATGCTTCTAGCAAGCCTTTTATTTTATTTTGTTTTCATAACATTAATCTGGCAAACATTTCATGAATGAACTAGACATTTGTCAAATTTGTAACCTCATTTAGTTGCCAAATTCACTCATTGCCATTGCCAAAAATTTATACAGGCCCAAAACATCTGTTTTCCATGGCACACCCCAGTCCATAATAATTTGAGACGGCATATAGTTCTGAAGAAGGCAACAGAGAAGTTGCCGAAACATTAACTAAGTGCCTTCGTCCGAGCCCTTTCCAGGTTAAGATGTTATTAGGAGCAATTTTACTGTGAATTGTGGGAAATTCCTTTTCCAACAATCCAAAATCGTCAAAAAAAGTGTATGAGGTAGACATTACCCAAAAGTAAGCACTAAAAAAATTAATTCTTGTTTAAAATTATTCCTAGTTTACAGTCACCCCAAGTCAAACCCTAAGTGCTGGCCTTTCATTGGTTTTAAGTTTTAACATATACACGGTGATTCACGTTATTCGACACGGAAGATTAAAAAAAAATTGGCTAAACTTTTTGATTTTAAAAAGGTTTTGTATATGGAATGGATGAGGTTCTATTGGAAGTACATTATAAATTATTGCCATTGTATACAGGTGCTCCCAAAAGTATAAAAATGATTAAAGTTTTATTTTTTTAAATGAAATACCTAGTATGTTAATGTACTTTCGGTATCTACAGACAAAAGTAAAAGTAGTTTTATTAAGGCTTATGGCATCTAAACCGTACCGTTCTTCAGATATTCGTGATTTTGTGAAAATGCAGCATCAAATTTAATAGTAGGTGAATTAGCGGGATGGGGACAAATAACGACAATTCATCGATCAGTTTGTGGCCAGCGGCATGACTAACTTAGAATTACAATTAAAAATTTATATAGATTAGAAAAATACAGATTAGAAGAAATAAAATAAAAATAATAATTTAATTTACAAGATTTAAGATTTAAGAAATTTACACGCAAAACAATAAACGAACGTAACATTTATATACACAAATTGGTACCTCTTGATATGCCGAAGTCCTGTACAATCTATTCAAAAACGTGTCCATTGTCCACGTCATGGGCAGAGGTTCTCACGATGACAAAAAAACACCAATAAATTAACATAAACAATAACGAAAACTCAGTACGGAGCAGGCGAGCGACGAGCAACAGGACGACCACAAAACCATAGCAATGGTAAGGTCGTGATACAGGGCCCAGGCTTCAACGTGAGGAAAGGAGGGTTTAAACCGTTGGATCGTATGTCACCATCAGAATCAAACTCAAGAGGTGCTAGTTCTCGACCTAATTTCATTAAGCAAGTTAGCATATATAACACTTAGACCCTGTGTGTCCGTCCTGTTATTGATGGTATTGTTAACTGCTATATGGATCATTTCACTAATCATGCGTTTAGTATAATTAGGCTCCCTGTCCAGTATCTTAACACCGTTAAAATCAAACGCGTGGTCAGACCCAAAGTGATGCTGAGCTAAGGCCGTCTGTTCTTTTTTATTTCTATTACGCTCTTGGCAGTCATATTTATATTGTTTGATTCTGTTACCCAGCAATTGTCCAGTAGTACCCACGTAGCAACGATGACATTGGTTGCAAGGGATTCCATATATCACCCCCGAACATGACATGATAGGTGTTCTGTCTTTAAGCCTTGTGTATACAGAAGAATAGATTGT
Source organism: Taphrorychus bicolor (assembly GCA_951812265.1). NCBI lineage: Eukaryota > Metazoa > Arthropoda > Insecta > Coleoptera > Curculionidae > Taphrorychus > Taphrorychus bicolor. Next base: position 42,287,824 of record OX638306.1, on the reverse strand, counting down.
ACAGGACTTCGGCATATCAAGAGGTACCAATTTGTGTATATAAATGTTACGTTCGTTTATTGTTTTGCGTGTAAATTTCTTAAATCTTAAATCTTGTAAATTAAATTATTATTTTTATTTTATTTTTTCTAATCTGTATTTTTCTAATCTATATAAATTTTTAATTGTAATTCTAAATTAGTCATGCCGCTGGCCATAAACTGATCGATGTTTCTTGTCTTTACAGCCTTGATCAAGACCACAATATATGGTCGAAACGTTGGCAATTGATAAAAGCTGAATTGTCGTTATTTGTCCCCATCCCGCTAATTCACCTACTACTTAGTTTATTGGGACGCCAAACACTCGTAGCAATCAAATTTAATGTTTAAAATCTCAGCACTTGGTTTCTCTTCAACCACCAAAATTGGCTGGTGGGCTAATAGTACATTGTATTTCTTGCGGTGTGTATTAAATATTAACTACTGTGCACCGAATGCCAATAAATGAACACCAAATTATTGCAAACTTCAAACAGTAATAACTCGTTTAATTTAAATTTGACACCCTGTATTTTATAGTATCAATAGATGCAGAATTTAGTTTCCTATCAAAAACTATTAAACATTTCTATAGCTTGGTCGTTGTATTTTCGTGGAAAATTGATTTTTTCTGAAGCTGACATAAACGAATGTAGTAATCTAATTTACCTGTTCAGGTCTGTTCAGGTGTTACCTGATTTTGACAAAGCAAAATTTATTGTCATTTCTAGTTGTGACATATTAATTTAAAGTTAAATATTTTTTTACTGTTATAATTGGTGGTTAACAGGGATATTTTTACTTAATCAAAATGCTGGTTTACACAACAGAAGAACGAGTCGATATGATCTTCATTCTAGGAGAATGCTTGCAAAATTGTCTTTTAGCATCAAGAGTTTATGCTGAAAGGTTTCCTAACCGAATTCGACCGAATAGAGCCGTTTTTGAAAGACTGTTGGTTCAATTTAGGCAAACTGGTAGTGTTCAGTATGAAACGACTGCCAAAACGAGACCAGTTACAGAAAACCAAGAAACTGAATTAGCCGTTATTGGCTCTGTAGTTGAAAATCCCCATGTCGGACAACGAGAAATTGCACAAAACTTAAATATTAGCCAAGCAAGCGTATCAAGGATTCTTCAAAAACATAAATATCACGATGATAAGATACAACTACATCAAGAACTCTCCGATAACGATTTTGGCAAACGAGTGGACTTTTGTATGTGGGTGTTAGAAAAAGTTGGAGAACAAGAAGATTTTTTTGAATCAGTTCTATGTAGTGATGAGTGTACTTATCATCACGATGGTTCTTTTAACCGACACAATTTTCATCATTATTCAGATTTTAACCCCCATGAAATTAGAGTTATTAATAACCAACATAGGTGTAATACGCCAACAACCACAAAAGAAAATATGAAGGAACGAATCAGAGAGGCCTTCAGAAGCATAACTCCCTATTATGTTAGGCAATGTGAGTGAAGGATTTAAAAACAGAATTCGTTTGTGTTTAGAATCAGACGGTCGTCATTTTGAACAAATTTTATAACTGTTTGTTTTTCTCTTTTGTTGACTTGCTATTTATTGTATTTCAAATTGCCACTATTATTGCACTTAATTTTTTTGTAATAGAGATGCTAAATTTTATAAGAACTCTTGTAATATAATGTTTTATTGTTTTATTTGATATTTTATGCTAAATAAAGACACTTTAACATTCAGATGACTGCTAAATAATCTTCATGATCATAATTTTGTAACTTATAAATTAATATCTGAAAAATAGGGGGTGTTCTTTAAAAAAAGTTCGTCTAGTAGATTGTGAAATGTCAAAGGAAAAGAATAGAGAAACAAAAGTTCATTTACTTTCATTATGCCATCCTTTTCTGTCAAAATTGTATAGCCTCCTAAATGAAGTTTTCTAGTGAACACCCAGTACTAATGATAATAAATTTTGCTCTCTCAAAATCAGGTATTGTAACAGGTAAAGTAGATTACTTAATTCGTTTATGTCAGCTCAAATTCAGAAAAAAATCAATTTTCCAAGAAAACGCAAAAACCAAGCTATAGGAATGTTTAATAGTTTTGATAGAAAACTAAATTCTGCATCTAATGATACTATAAAATACAGGGTGTCAATTTTAAATTAAACGAGTTATTACTGTTTGAAGTTTGCAATAATTTGGTGTTCATTTATTGACATTCGGTGCACAGTAGTTAATATTTAATACACACCGCAAGAAATACAATGTACTATTAGCCTACCAGCCAATTTTGGTGGTTGAAGAGAAACCAAGTGCTGAGATTTTAAACATTTAATTTAATGCTGCATTTTCACAAAATCACGAATATCTGAAGAACGATACGGTTTAGGTGCCATAAGCCTGGATAAAACTACCTTTACTTTGGTCTGTAGGTACCGAAAATACATTAATATACTAGGTGTCTCATTTAAAAAATACAACTTTAATCAATTTTATACTTTTGGGACCACCTATATACAATGACAATAATTTTAAAATGTACTTCCAATGGACCCCCATCCATTCCATATACAAAGCTTTTTTAAAATCTAAAAGTTTAGTGATTAGTAACGTGAATCACCCTGTATATCATCAAAAACGAATTTATAAAATATAACTATTTAACTCATCAACTCTAATCAAGGTTGATAGGTAGTGGTGGGATGAGGAGATATGGTGACAAAAAACACCGACTTATCTGTGGTGCGACGTTTCGTGACGAAATTGTCACTTTCTCAAGCACTATGATTGAATAAAAAAAACAAAGCATGTCAATTACACAGTTAAAAAACATATAACAAACTTAAATATACATCAGATGTTACGGGTATTTCAAATGTCACACATATTGAATAAAAAACACACATTTTTAACGAAAACGAACATTGGGCTACAAAGACTTGATTAAAATATCGTACTTGTGGATTTATGGTCCTTTGGAAGGTCGTCAAACCAACTACTAACAGTACCTTTGTTGAATGTTTACATTATTGAGATCCCGAAACAGATATGGACGAGTTAAAATATACTTTAGTGAACCGCATTAATTATTGTTTATTACTGTCTCAAGTATTTCGTGTCTTGTATTTATTAAGGACATTAGAATAAATATGGCTTAATCCCTGAGTATCAGATCTCAAATTAACAGTATCATTTAGTTTAATGTGGATCATTTTGCCTATGTTACGTTTGAACCAGTTTGCCTCCCTATCTAGTAATCTAGTTATTATCTAATAATCTAGTAAGTATCTATAAAACTCTAGTAATGGTGAATAGCTAAAGCCGTTTTTCCTTTTTTGTTTTGATTACGAATCCTACAATCGCTTGGATGTGGTGATGGAGTCCGAGCTAAGAGGCTAAAAATATGCAACGCAGTGCCACCAAAAATTTATGGGTTACAAAAAACACATTTTAGCTTGAGACCTATCGTTAGTTGTTTTGGATCTCCATGTTAAAATTTGGCTTCTTATTTGCATGAAATTCTTTTGCCCATAGTTTCAACGTTTCCATTCAATGTTAAAAATTCGTTCGAATTTGTTGATTTTTCTAGATCCATAGTTTTGCCTCCGGGCTACAAGTTAGTCTCGCTCGACGTGGTATCGTTGTTCACGAATATCCCAAAGAGCGTTGTAGTTGAAATTGTTTCTAGGAAATGGCCATATATTTCTGCATATTTCGACATACCTAAGAGTGTTTTCTTGGATATGATACAGTTTTGCTTTGAATCAAGCTACTTTACATACAATAACACCCTGTATCTTCAACTTGATGGGAGTGCTATGGGAAATCCTTTGAGTCCGACATTGGCAAACAGCTTTATGTCAGACTTGGTGGAAGTGTATCTAAAAAAACTGCCATTCACTGTACCATTCTTTAAGTTATATGTGGATGACTCTATAACGGCTGTTCCACAGACCAATATGCCACTGTCCTTGATTGCTTCAATTCATACCACCCAAATCTAAAATTTACCATGGAGGTGGAGTGGAGAGGAGTGGAGTTCTGACCAAATTACTTTTTTGCAACCTAGCAGCTCAGGGAGACTACTAAATTTCCACTCGAATAACCCCATATCTCACAAAAAAGCAGTAATAACTGTACTGCTGCATAGAGCTATCAATTTAAGCCACCCGTCTTTTTATGATGAAACCTATACGAAAATCAAACAAATGTTGAAGAAAAACAATTATCCCTCTGGGTTTGTAAACAAATGTATCAACGAATATAACAGAAAAGCCGGAACAACAAATATTGACAACACAAAATTTAAATTATACAAATTTCCTTACTTACAAGGCTTCCTAGAGAAAATTGATCACTGCTTCAAGAGCACGGGATCCCGTTTGGCTTTTTACAACCTTAAATCTATAAGTCAAATTTTTACATGTATTAAGGATCCCATACCACTGTCTCAGCAGTCTGGGATAATCTGCAGCATCCCATGTTCTTGCAATAAATTCTCTATTGGCCAGACGAAGCAATTTCTAAAGAACAGACTCGACCAACACAAAAGCGATTGTAGGATTCGTAATCAAAACAAAAAAGAAAAAACGGCTTTAGCTATTCACCATTTTGACAGTGGACACATTTTTGATTATGATTCTACTAGAGCTTTAGATAGGGAGGCAAACTGGTTCAAACGTAACTTAGGCGAAATTATCCACATCAAACTAAATGATACTGTTAATTTGAGATCTGATACTCAGGGATTAAGCCATATTTATTCTAATGTCCTTAATAAATACAAGACACGAAATACTTGAGACAGTAATAAACAATTATATTTCGGAATCCAGTCCAAAGATGTTAATTATTTTACCACGTAGTTCACCTTTTCTTGTGCTACCGGCCACAATATGTTAAAGATACATTTTCCCTTCCATTCCCCACATGCCTCCGGCATCGCTCCCGATCGCCGTCATTCGCTTTTTTGAAATTCGAAGTATTTCGTCTTCTCGCTTCGGGGAAGAACCTAATTCAATTAGAGTAGCCCGAGACCCGAGCGGCTCGGCATTGACTCTAGACGATGTTGCCCAGAGCCCGAGCGGCACGGCCTTATCTATTGCACGTGATGAGCTAATCATCCACAATGACGTTGAACTGCCGGATGAGGTTCTTGACATATTAGGAAAAGATCCATCGATGCAGGACGATGATACATGCAATATTCATCAAGTCCTCTCCTCTCGATGGACATATAATTACTCATGGTTTGTCAGATAAGGCAAACTTAAACTAGGACTTGGAATTGCTGCCCTAGGCAAAGGCATTAACATTATCCTAAATCGGCCTGACCTGGCTGACACTCACCGCAGCCAATTAGCTTGTTTATCTGGTGCAGCGAAACTCTTTACCAGTCTTTTCAATGATATGTCTCTCGCTCGTCGAAGTTTAATTTTTCCGTACATGAACAAAAATACCAAAGATCTGTTGGAAAGAAGCCTCCCGACGAACCTACTTTTTGGCCCAGATCTTTGTGAAAAAGTTAAACTAGCAAAGACTTTGCAGACTAGAACCACGGATGTGAAGTCTCTTCCTTCTACTTCCACTTTTCTTAAATCGTACCAATCTACATATCGAGCAGGAAAGAAGGGAGGTGGGCAAGAACAGGATAAGTCAACTATATCTAGTAGGCAGTTAAACAGATATCGCCTGACCCGTTACCCGAGGGAAACAGGGTCATACAAAAGGCGAACCTCGTCATCAAAAATACCACCCAAGGACAGGTTCAAGCGGAGGTAAACCTGGTAAGTACCGTAGGTCCACTAGCAGGCAGACTGTCACACTTTTCTGGCAAATGGGAAAACATCACTTCGAAGAAATTTATCTTAGCATGGGTAGATGGATACTCGATTCCATTTCTGTCAAACCCACAACAGTGTTTTCCTGTACGCAAACATGTTGGATATCAAAAAGAAAAAATGTTGATTACAGCCGAAGTTAATACTCTACTATTACAGCGAGTTATTGAGAAGTGTGAGCTCCATCCAAACCAGTTTTTATCAAATTTCTTCTTGGCAGAAAAACCCAACGGCAAAAAACGTTTTATTTTTAACCTTAAACATTTGAACATATTTGAACAAAAAAAAACTGGTTTATGGCGTCTATTGACTTAAAAGACGCTTATTATCTAGTTACAGTGAAGAAAGATCATCGCAAATATTTAAGATTTATTTTTGAAAATCAAATTTATCAGTTTACGTGTCTTCCATTTGGATTGGCTTCTGCACCATTCACTTTTACCAAAATTCTTAAACCTGTCGTGCACAGGCTTAGGTCAGAAGGAGTATTATGCGTCAACTATCTCGACGATTTCCTGATATTTGGAGAGTCGTTTGCTGACTGCACCTCTAACATTAAATGTACATTAAATGTTCTTTCATCTTTGGGATTTGCAATGAATTTTGAAAATAGCGTTTTACGGCCATCCAGAACGTGTACATTTCTCAGTTTCGTTTTCCACTCAGATACTCTTACCATCGAGTTACCTGTTGACCAGAGGAAGAAGATTGTAACGTTTTTATTTTCTATAAGCGTTCATTTACATATTTGTCCCTATATCTCTGTTTTAAACTATAATTTTCAATCGGGTTACAATGTTTCTAAGTTATTTCAATCGCTTCAGCGCTATCATGTCATGGTTGTCAGATCTTCTATTTTATTGATTGGTTTAATGGTACCTATGTATGCCGTTCCGCACCTTTGCTAGTAACGCGATTGCTCCTCTAAATATAGTCGTTTGTACTTGGCAACATCTCCTTCCACTTTTGGCCCTCGACGGAGCGTCTACGTATCTCGTGCTCTCGCCTTTTCGTTCTTGACCGGCGACAAGCATTTACACCATTGTCTCCTCCAATGAGGCGGGCAATTTTTGGTTTTGCCCTTGTAGCGTTTTCTTTTTCACAAAGAAAACCTACTGGCTTCCCTTTCAGACTTTCATAAATAACTGTAAAATACCATTTTATTTCCAAAGAAATATGACTACCTTGGCCGCCATGTTTGTTCACCTTGATTATCGTTTCTATGCGATCCTTCTACTTCGAGTTCTATGGTTAGAAATCCTTTGAAAGTTGACTTCTTTTGGACATTGACATGTGTCAATGGGTTGATTAATTATTTTGCTATCTGTGCAGCATTGCCAAATTTCACCAATATTTTTACTTAGATTCCCTTATTTTCTTCATGTGCTCTTCTAATACTTTCCCTAAATTTATCTTTTATTTAGCAACAATGGCAAGATTTTCTTATTTCGCGGTTCATTTTCTTCTTCTTTTTATTTCCCCCTTTTGATACTATAATTTCCGTTTTTTTGACCAATTCAGAGCCCAGGTGGTAAAGGTAAAAACGTTTGATAGTCCCTTTTCCATCTTGACCACTGTCCAGGGCACATCGGACGTCAGCCTGACCCTAAACGGCTACAGTCTAGCCATGTGGCTATTGTAAAGTTCTCGTATTTTGGGGTAAGAATTCCTTTAATTAATTTAAACTTATCTAACCTTTTCTTCGTTCAATTATTAGGTCCAATGAGTAGTCCAATGACTCCAATTAGTAATCCAATGAATAGTCCAATGAGTAGTCCAATGAGTAGTCCAATGACTCCAATGAGTAGTCCAATGAGTAGTGCAATGTTTGAGTAATAAAACTCAATACTTCCCTTTTTTTCGGATCCTACAAGTGCAACATTTCATCCTGCACGTGTGCCGATAATGGAGCCGTTAGTGACGATGATGGCTCCTAGGTTTTAAACCGTCTGGGTTTTGGAGCCCCTTTGCCGAAAATGGAGCCGTTAATGACGGTGGTGGCTCCTAGGTTTTGAACCGTCCAGCTTTACCACACATGATGCACTGATCCTCTACCTCAACTAGCAAGAAAGCCCTACAAACTGGCCAAGTTTTTCAACCGGTAGGAGTAGATTTAAAAACCAAGTGTACCTGCAATAATCTTAGGTATAAACTGTTCCAGTTTTTTTTGCATCTCGTTAGCCTTGTAAATTTGACATATTTCACCCAGTATATATAACGGACACTGACAGTGATTGATAAATGGGTTTAAGGTTATGGATATTGTTTACTCTTAAGGCTACATAGATGCCAGACTCTTAGACTTTTAACGATTAATTTTATTATTGAACTTTGAAGATTATTAGCAAGAAATGAATATAACGGACTTTTCTTCACTTTTCGCTACTTTTCATTCAATTTCAAAATTCTAAGCTTATTGTCATTCATCGTCATATAATATACACTAAGGCAATAAAAAAAAATCGTGAGCCTATTTTTTTTACGTATATTGAGCGTTCCAAAAAGTGAAATTTTACTCAGTTTTACAATATTGTACCATGAGGTTTTAACGTTATTTACATAATATAGCTATATTATGTTCAACAGTAACATTCTGAGAAAAAAATAAAGAAACTACGATAATTTATTCCGTAATTATTGTAAGTAGTATAACAATGACTTAATCAGCAGTTATTTCCCATAGTGACACATTTTAGTCGTCTTTATTCAGTTCTTCAAAAGTGTTAGTTTTTTTTACATCTATCTATTACTGGTGTCTCATGGTCTGCTTCAACCTTGTCGAGGGTTCTTATATAATGCTTCGTACAGTTCTAGTAGGTATTCACCTAAAAGTAAAGATTATGTAATAGCTATTTATGTAACCAGTTCCGAAAATTCCGATTTTGTGTAACGAATGAATGTTTGCGGGACGAGTGCAGCGAGTTCCCGCAATTTGAATGAGATACACAAAAAAGGCTTTTCGTCATGTTTTACATACAAGATTTTTTCTATTTTAGACTACAAATACCTACCCTTAGAGAGAGAGTTATTAATATTAAACTTCAATATTTACTTTTAAACCACTTGTATCTACTTAATACCGTAAAACTGTAGCAACGGTCTGCCACAACCGAAACCTGCAACTGGTGGTGAAACGAACTTTTCACCAGTTACGAAATATTTTACTTTTCTTAACTAGTTACGCAAAGTAGGACGTTACGTCACTGCCATCAGTATTGAAAAGTGCCACTTTTATATGTCAAAATTAGAAAAGAGTATATTGAAAACCCATCTATTTATTAAATTAGATTCAATAATTTTCTTTGTTTATATTAAATTGGAAGTGCTAAATATTTTTAGCTTTACCAAAGCAGCCAGAACATGTACTATCTTTCTCACAATTGGTAGAGTAGTTTTTGGAACCCTATTCAATTTGTTATTTGCAAAACTAAGGTTCCAGTATATAATACCGCGGTGGCACTGAGTTAACGTGATGATATCTTTTGTAAACCCAAGCAAAATATATACTAGTATATGAAAAATTAGACTTTTGCAAAATAATTAATGAGTACCTAGTAATAAGTAATTTCCTTACAGGTTGTGTATGAAAGCGCTTCTTGGCACCCCCTACACGGCGCAATTTAAATTTGAATGGCTTTTTGGTGTTAGCGTTAGTAGCCTTCTATTCCAGGAAATCTTCTGGATGTGAGTCGCTTTGCAGCTAATCATCGCGAGTCAGGGGACCTTCAGTTTTTCTGTATGAGCGTCTACTACCACTCAAAATGTCTTCTTCTATGATTTTCCTTTTCGCCTGGCGCACTTTTTGGAATGTTTGCGACTCAAGGTTTCAAGCCTGACGTTCAGCCCTTTAATAGGTGGCAGCTGGAAGGTAAATTTGTGCGAGGGCCGAGGAGCGGAGTTAACTGACATGTGAACTGTAGTACTGTCGTGTAGATGTTTTGTGTGTCGGGGGTGCTGGTATCTACCTAGGTTATTTTGCTTTGCATATTCTGGCTAATAAAATTTTTATTGTTGCATTTCTCTATCCTACATTAAGTAAAACTACAAAAAGCAATTAACTATAGTACATAATACTTTTATACTTACATCTTTATTAACGGCTTGTGAATAAAGATATTTACTAGTATTTCCAGTCTTCAAGTAGGTCCTACAGCCATTACAAGAAAAATTTATACTTGTATGCGTACTTACCTCAAAAATATTGCAAGTCTTTTTTTGGAAAGCACTTTTTTATAAATAATCGAATTTTCTTGTCGATTATTTTCGGCATTTTGGAATTCTTTTAGTCTTTAATCCACTTAAAATGCTAATACACGTATTGAAAATTGACAACGACGCAACTTCAATTTGACAAAATATTAAAGCTTATTGGAGACAGTTGCGACTAAAAATACTAGTTAGTAATTAGTTTGACTGTATTGGTTAAAAAAAAAAACATGTCAAGCGATCTTATTAGCCAGCTTTCAAATTGCCGATTTTAGTTATCACCTTCCAATTCTGTATTTACCGTATCTGTTTTGACGACAAGTAAACGACAATTGCGATCGATGTTATACAGGCTAAATTCCATGGCAATGTAAGATGCAGAAAATAATGGGATATGGTATAAGAACTAACACCATAATAATTAAATGTGCCTAATTTTAATAATTCCTGTTGGTTTTACTTTGGTTTGATCACCTAAACAATACGAACATCAATAATTGCTATGATAATTTTCTCAATTTTAATATTATAGCTATAACCTGTAACTTAAATTGAGTGGCGCCCAATTAACAGGTCTAGCTCATATAACTATACTAGGCTTCAATTCTTTTTATGTCATTTTGAACCATGACCTAGCTCTCCACCTACACAAAGCTGCCGTTCGCATAGTATGTGACTTTACTAACTTTTACCTTTTTTAAAATACGTCACATCTTTTCGTAGAAAAAGGTACGCAGCCACTATACTTTCGATTTAGAACTATACTTCAACATATGCCTTTGTCAAAAGGCTTTCTTCCATAAGGGATTGCTTCCATGACGGATTTCTTCCATAAGGGATTGCTTCCATGACGGATTTCTTCCATGACCTCGATGCTTCCTCTTGTCAATAGAGCCCGTGCATGACACCCATCCTGGCCTGAAGACTCGTTAGTCCAGCCGATGAGCCGATCCGATCCTAAGAACTTATCTCCACGCCTATGTGAAATTCTTCCGAGTTTCACTCATACTCTAGGATGAATCTGTCCTGAGTCATAGTTGGAGAGAGGCTTTCACGACGGTCCGGTGACCATCAGGTCAATTGCCAGAATACTACACACCTATTTTGGTCATCGTCATCGTGGAAGTATGGAAGAAACAAAAGTCCGTAAGATTACCTTTTTCTCTATTATAAACTTGTTCGTCAGACGGTCAATGATATAACTGACATTCTATTGCCTATCGACATATTATGGAACTACCTATACCTATGCCTTGTTTTCTGTGATTTTCTATTTCACGTATTCTTAAGCAACCGACGTATTTTACCTATGAATTAATATTGATTCGAGATAACTTAGTAACATAAAAATTTTTAACTCCATTTGTAACAGCAATTTCTGGTCGGAATGTTTCATTAATTTATTAAAACTGGTAGTTACTACCCTGTCGCTATATTTAGAATTCTTTGGCCAAAGACTCTACGTATAACTCTACATATTAACTTGTATATATCCCGCCCAGGTAGCAGGCTTGGGTCCATTTACGTCATTATCACGTCAAATTACGTCACTTTGGTCACAAAGTAGAACCTGACCATTATTGACGGCTATATGACGTCATCTGTAGACGTTAATAGACGTAGTAAATATCGATGGATAGATGTAACGTTAATTTACGTCGACAAACGTTTTGTCCAAGACGTCTATATGTAACGTTTATTGACGTCGAAAAACGTTTAAACCGAGACGAAAAAACAGTCTTGCGACACTTAATAAATTAATAACAAAAATGCAGTTTTGACTACATTCTAAACATTTTATTAACTTTTTCTTAATGCTAAAATCTCGTAAAAATTGGACATTGAAGTTTAAGTATACATAAATTGAGCTTTCGGTTTTGCACGATCTCAAGTATACTGATTTTTCAAACAAAAATGCGTGATTAAGTTGATTAATTCAGTTGTGATAAAACGTGGCTGATTTTGTTCATAAAATAACCAGTCCGCATTGCATTCCTTCCGCTGATATCTAAAGTTCATATTTCTTTTGCTTTCAGATATATAATATTTTTACACTTGTAGCTCGACAACAAACAAATACGACTTTAGGTAGGCATCTATGCACTTAACTCAGATTTATTTAAAAGTGGACTTATACCCCTTTTATTTTCAGCGCCTCATTTGTAACCGTACAAGCAAGTGTTAAAAGTTTCATTTTTAACATGTTTGTAGAAAAACTTGATTGGTTTTTTTTTATTTATTGATTTTGTTTCGCCACTATTTTGAATGTGAATCATATTTTCCGTTTGATATGGTATAGGTTATTTTTTAATGATGACATTTTGTTGGAAGTTTTTTAAGGCTATCTTTAGGAAAATCAAAATGACAACATTAACTTATGGTTACTTTAAAATAAACACATTAGTTTTTTTGGCTGTCTGTCGTGTTTAAAAATGTGACCTAACTTCAAATTTGAACGGTCCAAAAGTGTCCAAATCACTGTTAAACTCTACAGATGACCACAACTCATTGCATTTATTATTAGCTACTTAGTTATTTGTGTCTTGACGAAATTGTACCTACTCGTAGTTGTATCCGTGTTCGCACAAAATGTAATAATTTTTCGTTTTAGTTACTTACCAAAATATACATAAACCGTCCGTCCATATATAGTTGTTTGTGTTTTATATATATTTTGTGAACAATATATTTTTTGTTTCTTCTATTTTACTTTTTTTTGACGATTCTTCTATTTTTTTACAATCAAAAAATATTTCATTTTGAATGTCTTTAAAAGTCCTCATATTAGGTATATTCCGAGCTATATATTGAAATGTGATTCTGAACCCAAGAAGCCACGCCTAAAGACGTTCTTGAGTTACGTTAAATAACGACAATTATACACGTAAATGTAGGTGTACAATGACGTCACATGACGTCAAAGAAAGACGTCGCCAAGGTATGACTTTTTCTCGTCCTAGTACGTCATACTACGTCATATTTCGACGTCATATTGGTCGAATTATGACGTCATTTTGACGTTGATAGACGTAACTTTGCTCACTGGGCGGTTACACCGAATGGTGTCTAGCTATAATAGGCTGCTAATTTGATGTACGTATTGTGACGTGTTAGAAGTGCCTAGAGTGCCTAAGTTTATTTGTTATTTGGTAATTTGTAAATATTTAGCCAACTCACATTATTAAATGCATAGGGTCAATTACTTCTGCTCTTCTATTGATCACCGTATTTTTAGCTTCTCAATTCCTAAGAATTTCTCATCTCATTAGTTTAGAATTGAGTGGCGCCCATAGCAAAGTCCAATTGTAACTCACACCTGTCCACTCTCCAAGACAAAGAGCTGCCGTACGCATATGCGGCCAAAGAAACATTATAAAACTAAATTTTTTCTATCAAAATATGAACCAAAATGCCTTTTTCAAGATTCGCTGCTTTGCGCAATTTATAGGATTACTAGTGTCAGCATGTCCTGCCATTAAATATGGCTGGCTATATACTAATCTCTCGAAAGACAAAAGGTTATAGCCCTTCGTAAAAATAAATTTAATTTTAATGCAAGAATGAGGTTACCACCTCTCTTAGATTTGTCTTGGTGGCTGACTCATATCAATACAGCATATAACGATATAAAGCAGGACACCTTCCACATTGAAATTTTTACAGACTCTTCAAGTTCAGGATGGACTGCTTGCGGCAATAACATTAAAGAGCATGGATGGTGATCACTTAAAGAGAAACGTCACCATATTAACTTTCTAGAATTATGGGCTATATTTTTAAGTTAAAAATGTTTCACCAAAGAAGCTGCACATCAAAATATCTTAATCATATGTGATAATACCACCGCAGTTGCTAGCATTAACCGAATGGGCAGCGTTCAATGCGAGAAGCTGCATATTTTAGCGAAGTCTATTTGGCAATGGTGTGAACATCGCAATCTATGGCTTTTTGCTTCTTACATACCAACAAAACTTAATTGGGAAGCAGACTTAGAATCTCGAGCAACCCTAAAATCTGAAACGGAATGGACGCTTGCAGATTATGCATGCGCTGAGATTAAATCCAAATTCGGAGAGCCCGAAATTGATTTGTTTGCTTCCCGAAATAATACCATGTAAAGCTTATGTGTCCTGGGCAAAAGATCCTGATGCCATAGCTTGCGATGCCTTTACCATCCCCTGGACAAATCTAAGATTTTATTCTTTTCCTCCATTCGCTATGATTTTAAGAGTATTACAAAAGATTATATCTGATAAATCGGAAGGAATTGTGGTGGTTCCGAATTGGCCTTTGCAACCATGGTTTCCCCTTTTCAAGAAACCGTCTGTCGGCGAGCCTATTGTAATGCAACCTCATCCCCAATTACTTATTTCCCCTTTTAGCCGAAACAACCATCCACTTGCCGCAAGCCTTTCACTAATAGCGTCGAGACTATCTGCGAGGCCTCAAAACTTATCAGGGTAAGCCACCTGATGTACTTTGGTTTTTACAGAGCATATTTCAGAGATCCTGATCTAAATTCGGTTCATTTAACTCCCACCGTTCGGCCTTGTCTTTAATTCTTAAGGATAATATAGGCGAAAACCTACTTATCAGGAGATATCTTCGGGGCATTTCTCGATTACGCCCTCAAAAACCTCGCTATAATTATATGTGGGACCCGAAGCAAGTGTTTGATCATTTCCAGAGTAACCATCCTCCCCAATCCCTCAGAATGTTATCTATGAAATTAGTAACCCACTTGGTTCTAGCAACCGGTCAACGTACACAGACCATTTCACTGATTAAACTATCGAACTTGAAATTTTCTGACACCGGTGTTCAAATATTTATAGAAGATAGAATCAAAACCTCTGGCTTAACGATGAGCCAATCCTGTCTATTTTTACCAAAATTTGACACCAAACCTTCCCTATGTGTGGTTTTATGCCCATTAGAATATATAAAACAAACAGAGCCTATGAGAAACATCGAGGCAGAATATCTTTTTCTTACCTTTCAAAAACCACACAGAGTTGCTTCAAAACAAACCTTGAGT
Source organism: Taphrorychus bicolor (assembly GCA_951812265.1). Classification (NCBI taxonomy): domain Eukaryota; kingdom Metazoa; phylum Arthropoda; class Insecta; order Coleoptera; family Curculionidae; genus Taphrorychus; species Taphrorychus bicolor. Next base: position 42,272,735 of record OX638306.1, on the reverse strand, counting down.
CGGTGGGTAAATACTGTCCTCAACCACGCTGGAGTTGATACATCCGTTTTTAAAGCTCACTCAACACTGCATGCCTCAGGATCTGCTGCTGCGAGAGCGGGCATCTCAATTGATGTTATCAAAAATTCGGCCGGTTGGGGTAAAAATTCAGAAGTTTTTGCAACTTTCTACAACCGACCCATTATAGATCATGGCAGTTATAGCCGTGGTGTGGTACTACCTTAGAAGATATATTTGTATTTGTTTTAGCAACATGTTAGTAATACACTTAAGTACCTACCCGTCTTGTATGTGTACAAACACCTTTGTTAACCAAAAGACTGTTCTTTGTTACTTAATAAAGTAGATTTGTATTTTCGTCTACTACAAATATTTGGTCAGGAAGTCTTACCCACAATAATTCATATCCTGTTGCTTTGAGGATCTTTAAACATCCTACGTGGTAAAATAATTAACATCTTTGGACTGGATGCCGAAATATAAGAAGACGATCAAAAGAACTTACCTGAAGTTCGATCGTAATTATATGAGGCGTCCAGTCCAAAGATGTTAATCCCCATCCCTATAGTATAACCCCTTCCCTACTTACAGGATCATGACTTATAGTTCTTTTAAAATAAAGACGGCGATAGGGAGCGAAGCCGGAGGCGTGTGTGGAATGGAAGGGAAAATGTATCTTTAAAATACTGTGGCCGGTAGCACAAGAAAAGACGAACTACGTGGTAAAATAATTAACATCTTTGGACTGGATGCCTCATGTAATTACGATCGAACTTCAGGTAAGTTCTTTTGATCGTCTAATAATTAATGCGGTTCACTAGAGTAGAGTATATTTTAACTCGTCCATATCTGTTCCGGGATCTCAATAATGTAAACATTCAAAAATTTTTATGCAAAATAGGTTTAGCAAGATACACAAGGACGATATTTTAATCAAGTCTTTGTAGCTCAATGTTCGTTTTCGTTAAAAATGTGTGTTTTTTATTCAATATGCGTGACATTTGATATATCCGTAACATCTGAGGTATGTTTAGTTTGTAATATGTTTTTTATCTGTGTAATTGACATGCTTTGTTTTTTTTTATTAAATCATAGAGAAAGAGACAAGTTCGTCACGAAACGTCGCACCACAGATAAGTCGGTGTTTTTCGTCACCATATCTCCTCATCACACGACTACCTATCAACTTTGATTAAAATAAGGAGACGAAATTGAAAGTAATATTTTACTACTGATTGTAATAAGCACAAGTATTATATTTCCAATAAAACATGTTTAAAATATGTTATGAATTTTTTATGATAAAGTGCAAAGTTTGATATACTAAATACGTAGAGACATCAACAAATGAACGTCTTGTGGATTTGACATGTGACGATGTAGTGTGCTACCTGGGGTCAAACACTTTTTTGTATGTGCTTTTTAATTAAACATTAACGATCTATATATTTTTAACAGCATTTTTGGTTTACAGTTTTTGTCTTAAACTAAAATTAAAACTCATTAAACAGGTTCACTCATTTTTATCGAATAAGCTTTAACTGGGTTCAAAGTTCAAACCCTGGTAAAACTCATTTGACATAAATTACATTCATGTAAATGGAAAAAAAATTGATGAAAACGTTGATTTAACGTTTTAAGAAAACGTAGATTAAATGTTTTAACCAAACGTAGATTAAACGTCTTAAGCAAACGTTGATGAAACGTTTTAAGAAAGGTTGATAAAAACGTTGATTCACCGGACATAACTATGTTGAAAAACCGTTTGGTTACAGGTTTTTTTATAACATTGAATCAACGTTCAACTGTTTACTGGGTTTACCTATTCCTGCTCTGGGCCAATGCTAAGAAAAAACACACGAGCGAGCGTAAAGCACTCCATAAATATGTTGAGGAGAGTTTGTGAGTATCGTGATTACAGCCATGACAAACGTGCCACGCTTGTCTTTAAAAGGAACAGCTTTTATTTAGACATGTTACCGTTACAAAAACTAACAGAGGATTTAACCTTTTTTTAAGGAACAACAACATGACAACTTACTGCAAACATGTCATCATACAAATGCCAAACATCAATTATCTGAACTCACAACTTATAAAGCATTCTCATAGATGGCACTGTTTTTATTAATACATTTAAATATTCTCAACAAAACAAACCAACTCGAGATTTCTGCTGACCAACTTGTTCTGTAAAGGGAGGCTTTCTTTTCCTATAGCTTTATCTTATAATTTATACCTTTATTTATCTTTCATGATAGATACAAATAGATTAAACTCATCTTTAGACTCAGACTCAGAACAGGTCGGATCAAAACTTCACGAAACAGAAACCGGAAAATCCTTGTTGATTATGTAGAAAAAGTCTTCAAAACGGCCATGCGTTAGTTTTCGGTAAGAGCACTGCCTGAAAGATGCGTGGCTGTTCCAGGTTCAATGTTCAATCGCGCGTTTCTAACGTTAAACGCGGAAAGTGTTGCGCTTCGCACTCGGAAATTGTTTCGAAACGGACGCAACTCGCATGTGGTCGTTCGCCCGAGTTTGTATGAATGAAACCATCAATGTATCGCGTTATTCTTTTGAGAAGTGTTTTTGTATATTGTCAATAGAAACAACTTACTTTGTGACTTTGTGTACAAAGGAATTAAGTGTCATATAAATTCCTAAGCTTTCCAAACGGTGATTGCGGCTTATAGTGTTTTTGTATCAATATAGCAACTGTGGGTGAAGTAGGAAAGGAATATCCAAAAAATGGTTTTATATATTTTTTGGTAGGTAAGTGACGAAGTAATAGTAATCATTAATAATATTGAAATTTGATTTTTAACTACTAAATAAATTGGCGTGTGACAATGCATTTCGTGCGAAGTTTTCTATACTTACATTCGGGCTTGGTCTATGTGCCTATGTTGTTTAGGCCTAACCTGGACAATCCCCTGATGTGAAAGCGACTACAAATCTCAATATTACTAATATTTAACCAACAATTAATTAATTCAGATTATACACATATTAGCAATTTATCATTCATTGTTTGATACAATTATTATTAGATAGAGTGAATATTATCGAAGAGAGATAATGCATTGTTCAAAGGCGCGTATCTACTTCAGTGTAATGATATAATAAACTGCTCAACTTAAAGTTCGGCACAAACTATTTTTCGTGTCATTTTCAATCAGTTGTAACTTTTCAAGCAATGAATTGTTTTAAATACAATTTGCACGGTCTGAAACCTCATTTCCTCTAGATTAAGGAATCGAATAATTTTGAAAAAAAAACGACATTATCTTTATTATATAGGGTGTGAAACAAAGTGATGCAAAAATTTCAAAATTTTGATGTTCTGCGATTTCGCAATAAGCTTTTTTTTCCTTATCGTTTTCAGGTCAGGAGTAAGCCAACATCCATATCTCGGGACCATTTCGCCAGATTTTTTATTAAAGCACTCTGAATTTTTATACAGAGCGAAACGTAAAATGTGTGAAATTCTTGTTGGTGATATATTTAAATCGTGGTACTTCGGAAAAGAGGTAAAAAATCTTACTGTGTTTCCCTCATTTGTTGACATATTGTCTGCGGATTGTTACTCACTCAAAATATTTAAAAAAAAATGCCGTATTTTCTAGTATACTATTATTGTTGATACTCGTGACTTACAATAGCAATATTAAATAAAATAACCTTTCTAGAGGTAAAGGAAAATTGAGTGATGCCGTCGCAGATAGCCAACATCAATAACTCTAGACGTTTTTGTCATTTTTTGTTTTTAAGCCATTAGAACTTATACAGAGGGAATCAACATATTCTTAAAAATTTCGTTAGTATTTTTTTTAAATCGTCGTAATTCGCGGACAAGTTGACGGATTATTATTTTTATTCTTCGGATCAACAGCACTGTCTACAAGTTATTTCTCGACAAGGGAGTTTCGCAAAAGTGATTACTGAATTACAGGTACTGAATTACAGTTACAGGACTTGACAAAATTAGTATACGGGGTGAATCATAATGGGTGGTTGAAATTTAAATCTCATATTCTTTGGTCAATTTTAAGGGTGTTCTATCATACAGTTGTGTTACCTATCGAGCTTCGTTAAAAAGTTAAAGGGAATTGAAATTAGAATTCCAAAATGCATATGTATTGATTATTCCGAAAGCGTCAGAAATATTTTATTGAAATGTTGTACGTTTTGACTGTTATATAAGGCGCACTTTTTGCCTTAAATACTTATTTTTATTTCCGCCAGTGGCGTAACGGCACGTCGACATATATTTTTTGAAAAAAAGTTGGACGTCACTTTTTTTGTCACGGTTTTTCGAAAAATTAAATTTAGTTTTTGAATGCTCATTAAATACTATGGTTTGCAATATAAATCAAGCCATAAATAATCGAATATTTTAGATTTTTTATCAAAATAAAATTATTCGCGGCTTACTAACATACATTACAATGCTTTTTATTTATTTACTCGAAAACGGTGCGTCGAACTAATAAAACCCAAGAGGGCTCTGTTCTTTACAGTAGAATGGGTATTAAATAACGAAGTTTTGTTTTGCAAAAAATCAGTGACGTGCTACTTTTTTTCAAATAATATAAATTGTCGGGCTGGTAAGCGCGCCATTGGCGGAAATAAAATAGCTAGTTATGTAACCAGTTACGAAAAGTCCGATTTTGTGTAACTAATGAATGTTTGCGGGACGAGCGCAGCGAGTTCCCGCAACTTGAATGAGATACACAAAAAAGGCTTTTTGTCACGTGTTTCATACAAGATTTTTGCCAATTTTGGCTAAAAATACCTACTTAGAGAGAGTTATTATTATTAAACTCCAACATTTACTTTTAAACCACTTTGTATCTATTTAATACCGTAAAACTGTAGCAACGGTGTGCCACAACCGAAACCTGCAACTGGATGTGAAACGAACTTTTCATCACCAGTTACGAAAGATTTTACTTTTCGTAACTAGTTACGAAAAGTAGGACGTTACGTCAGTGCCATCAGTATTGAAAAGTGTCACTTTATATGTCAAAATTAGAAAAATAAATTTTTATTTCGAAATGTGCGCCTTTCATAGCAATCAAAACTTATAAAATTTCAATCAAATATTCAAATATCTCTTAAGCTTCCGGAATAATCAATACATATGCATTTTGAATTTCTAATTTCAACACCCTGTAACTTTTTAACGAAGATCGATGGGTAGCACAATTGTATGACAGAACACCCTTAAAATCGACCAAAGAATATGATATTTCATTTTCGACCACCCATTATGAGTTACCCCGTATACTAATTTTGTCAAGTCCGTACCTGTAATTTAGTAATCACTTTTGGAAAACTCTCTTGATGATAATCAATATGCAGATCGTCCATCGTCACACCGTCCGTCACAACAAGTCCGTACCTGTAATTCAGTAATCACTTTTGGAAAACGTCCTTGTTGAGAAATAATTTGTAGATAATGTTGTCGATTCAAGAAATAAAAATAATAATCCGTCAATATGTCCGCGAATTACGACGATTTAAAAAAAAATACTAACGACATTTTTAACAATATGTTGATTCCCTCTGTATAAGTTCCAGTCTAGAGATATCGATGTTGGCTATCTGCGACGGCATCAATCAATTTCCCTTTACCTCTAGAAAGGTTATTTTATTTAATATTGCTATTATAAGTCACGAGTATCAACAATAATGTTATCATATTTTTTGAAAGCTCGTATACTAGAAAAAACGGCACTTATTTTTAAATTTTTTGAATGAGTGACAAACCACATACACTATGTCAACAAATGAGGGAAAACAGAGTAAAATTCTTTACCGCTTTTCCGAACTACGACGATTTAAAAATATCAGCAACAAGAATTTCACACATTTTACGTTTCGCTCTGTATAAAAATTCAGAGTGCTTTAATAAAAAATCTGTCGAAAAGGTCTCGAGATATGGATGTTGGCTTACTCCTGACCTAAAAACGATAAGGAAAAAATAGCTTATTGCGAAATGGCAGAACATAAAATTTTTTAAATTTTTGCATCACTTTGTTTCACACCCTATATAATAAAGATAATGTCGGTTTTTTTTTTCAAAATTATCCGCTTCCTTAATCTAGAGGAATTGAGGTTTCAGACCGTGTAAATTGTATTTAAAACAGTTCATTGCTTAAAAAGTTACAGGTAATAGAAAATGACACGAAAAATTGCTTGTGCCGAACTTTAAGTTGAGCAGTTTATATAAAGCCTACTTTTAATTATTATAAAAAGGTTTTTGTAGTTGGAATAAAGGTGACTACAATAATACAACTGGCTGCTTACAAATCATTGACAGGTAGATTTCCTGTGGGAAATTCAAAATTTTAATATTATTGAAGATTCATCAATATGCTTGCATTTACCTAGTATGTAACATTTTCCCTCTTAGACGGAATCAGGAAGTTTTGTAAAGTGATTCCATAAAAATAAAAATAAGAACAAAACATTTCAATACGTAAATAATAATTATAATGAGATGCGATAAATGCTAAATTAAGCGAATAAGTAATAAAGTAAATAAGCACAGACAGATACTCGAAAAAAAGTTAGAAAATTTCTTCTTACTAACTCTCACTCTTTTTTTTGAGTGTATGTATGCCCAAAATGTAAGGGGTCAAGCACTGACATGATTCACATACACTTTACTGGAGATGAGGAGATGTCTTGTTCCTGCGAGTTGGTGAAGCAAGTATAGGGATGCTTCTAAGTGAATAGTATCTAGGTCGGTAGAGGGTGGACTGTACTCTGCACTGCTTCGAAGCGTAACTTGCTCGGTTGGAAAATTTCCAAAGTTAATGATTGTGGCTGTAACTTGCAAGACTTCCACTAGATAATTTCAAAACAAGGGTGTTGTTTCTTTAAGGGTCTGACAACTACTGGTACTTTGTAGATGTGAAAGTAGAGTCATCAAACATTTTCCCTCTACAACTTGGAATGCTTGCTGCTCCATCATTTGTATTTTAAAGGGGTGGCAGGTTTTAATGTTTAGCTTTTGAGTTAGGAGTTGAACTTCATAAGGTGCGTTGTTATCCATCGGCCCCAGTGGTGTGGCACAACACACATACAAATATTTTTTCTATATAAGAAAGTTCGTTATTTTAAAAATACTGCTTTTGTTTAAAAAATGTCTTATCATATCAAGCAAATTTTTCTTCGATGGATAAGTGCTCTCTGTTTATTAGAAGAAAATTGTTTTTTTAAAGTATCGTCTTACTTCAAATTTCATTTTGTTCAAGTAAAAAGAGACAATCAATTTTCTCATAATCTTCTTATTGTTTTCTCTAACAAATAAAATATGCTTTTTTATCAAATTTATGTAAAATGATATGTTATACTTCCGAGTAAGACAAATACATTTTTTTAAAGACGAAATAATTAAATTTGTGTTGTCTTACTTTGTGTATGGTTACAATTTAAATGAAGAAAAATTTAGAATAAAAATTATTTTGCAAAAAATACTAATCTATTCGGTTTCTTGAAGTAAATAGCCAATTACATAAAACTGTTTTTCTTAATTAAAAACATTTCGGTTAAGTAGTCCCGAATGGCAACCATTACATTTTATTTAAGCCATTTAAGCCCATTTATAATTCGTATACATTTATATTCATATACATCGTATTCATATACATTTATAAATCGTTCCCAAGATATTTAATAATTTTCTAATTTCCAAAATGAACCCCTAAAACTTATATTAATATTCAACTAAGTTTTTCCAATTAAAACAAAGGTTCGGTTCAAATTTCGAAATCTCAAACACTTCTCGAGATATTTACACATGCTTTTTATTTTCCAAAATCGATCACAAAGTTTCTGTTTCTATGTAGCTCATTTTTTCCAATAGACTTGGTAGTTTAATGTGTTTGGTTAAGTATCTAGCCGTTCTCAAAATATTTAATAATTTTCTAACTTTCCAAAATAAATCCGTGAAGTTTGCATTCATTTTTAGCTAATTATTTCCAATTAAAACAATGGTTCAGTACAAGTTTTGAAACATCAAATAGTTCTCGAGATATTTACAAAATTTTTTATTTTCCAAAATCGATCACCCATTTTCTGTTTGTGTATAGCTCATTTTTTCTAACAAACATGTTCGTCTCATGATTTTTTGAAGCCTTTTCCAAAATATGCTCATCAAGTTTGTATTCATTTTTAGTTAAATTTTCAGTCGTTTATCGAAATCTTGGTAACCTCAAACCATTCTCAAGATATTGAATAATTTTTCTATTTTTCATAATTTACACACGAACTAACACGATCGTTTGATGAATTTCGTGGAGCCTCAAACCGTTCCCAAGATATGTATTAACGTCTTTATTTTCCAAAACAAATCCATGAAGTTAGTCCCCGTTTTAAACTAACTTATTCTAAGTAAGCCAAGTATGCAATTCATTTTTTTTTTATTTTTAAATCGGTTTTGAGATATTTACTAGTTTTTCAAAACAGACCCACAAAGTTTCCATTTTTTTTTTTAACTAATTTTTCCCAACCAACACAAAAGTATAATAAATTTTACGAAAAAAAATCGATCTACGTAGCACCAACTAGACACATTGTATATTGCATACTGGAAGCAATTAAATGCAACTAAAATAATATTAAACTTGAAAACTACCTTAAATTTCTTAGGTCGAAAAACTAAACTGCTCAACTTAAAAGGCACAAGCAATTTTTTGTGTAATTTTCAATCCTCTGTAACTTTTTATGCAATGAGTTGTTTTAAATACAAATTGCACGCACTGAAACCTCATTTCCTCTAGATTAAGAAAGCGGATAACTTCGAAAAAAAAATTATCTTTATATATAGGGTGTAAAACAAAGTGATGCAAAAATTGCAAAATTTTCCTTATCGTTTTCAGGTAAGGAGTAAGCCAACATCTTTATCTCGGGACTTTTTTGCCAGATTTTCTATTAAAGCACTCTGAATTTTTGTACAGAGCGAAACGGAAAATGTGTGAAATTCTTGTTGCTAATATTTTTAAATCGTCGTAGTACGGAAAAGCGGTTAACAATCTTACTGTGTTTCCCTCATTTGTGGACATATTGTCTGAGGATTGTTACTCATTCAAAAAATTTTAAAATAAGTGCCGCTTTTTTCTAGTATACAAACATTCAAAAAATATGATACCATTATTGTTGATACTCGTGACTTAATATAGCAATATTAAATAAAATATCCTTTCTAGAGGTAAAGGGAACCTGAGTAATGCCGTCGCAGATAGCCAACATCAATATCTCTAGATATTTTTGTCATTTTTTGTTTTTAATGCATTAGAACCTATATAGAGGGAATCAAAATATTCTTGAGAATTTCGTTAGTAGTGTTTTCAAATCGTCGTAATTCACGGACAAGTTGACAGATTATTATTATTATTCTTTGGATCGACAGCATTATTTGCAAGTTGTTTCTCACCAAGAGAGTTTTCCAAAAGTGGTTACTGAATTACAGGTACGGACTTGTTGTGACGGACCGTGTGACGATGGACGAGTACGAACTTGTGTATTGATTGTTCCGAAAACGTAAGAAATATTTTAATGAAATTTTGTACCTTTTGACTGCTATAGAAGGCGCACTTTTTTCAATAAATAATTATTTTTATTTACGGCAGCGGCGCGCTTAACAGCTCGTCGACATATATTATTTGAAAAAAAAAATGAGATGCCACTGGTTTTTCGAAAAATTAAATTTTGTTTTTAAAGGACAATTAAAATACTATTGGTTTGCAATATAATTCAAGCCATAATTAATCGAATATTTTAGATATTTTATCAAAATGTAATTATTCTCGGCTGTACTTACATACATTACAATATTTCTCATTTATTTATTCGAAAACGGTGCGTCGTACTAAAAAAACTGAAGAGGGTTCTTTTCTTTACACTATAATGGGTATTAAAAAACTAAGTTTCATTTTTCAAAAAATCAGTTACGTGCTACTTTTTTTCAATGATATGAATCGACGTGCTAGTATGCACGTCGTATAATAAACGCACGGAAATAAAATAGCTATTTATGTAACCAGTTACGGAAAGTCCGATTTTGTGTAACGAATGAATGTTTGCGGGACGAGCGCAGCGAGTTCCCGCAATTTGAATGAGATACACAAAAAAGGTTTTTCGTCACGTGTTTCATACAAGATTTTTTCTAATTTTGACTACAAATACCTACTTAGAGAGATAATTATTAATATTAAACTTCAATATTTACTTTTAAACCACTTTGTATCTACTTAATACCGTAAAACTATAGCAACGGTGTGCTACAGCAAAACCTGCAACTGGTGGTGACACCAACTTTTCATCACTAGTTACGAAAGATTTTACTTTTCGTAACTAGTTACGAAAAGTAGGACGTTACGTCACTGTCATCAGTATTGAAAAGTGCAACTTTATATGTCAAAATTAGAAAAATAATTTTGTATTGCAAAACGTGCACCTCCCGTAGCAGTCAAAACGTGCACAATTTCATTAAAATATCTCTTACACTTTTGGAACAATCAATATATATGCATTTAAAAATTCTAATTTCAACACCCTGTAACTTTTTAACGAAGCTCGATAGGTAACACAAATGTATGACAAACCGCCCTTAAAATCGACCAAAGAATATGAGATTTCATTTTCGACCACCCATTATAATTCACCCCGTATACTTATTTTGTCAAGTCCGTACCTGTAATTTAGTAATCACTTTTGGAAAACTCTCTTGATGAGAATCAATATGTAGATAATGCTGCCGTTCCAAAGAATAAAAATAATAGTCCGTCAACTTTTCCGCGAATTACGACGATTTGAAAAAACTAACTACTAACGAAATTTTCAAGAATATTTTGATTCCCTCTGTATAGGTTTTAATGCTTTAAAAACAAAAAATGACAAAAACGTCTAGAGATATTGTGGTTGGCGACGGCATCACTCAATTTTCCTTTATCTCTAGGAAGGTTATTTTATTTAATATTGCTATTATAAGTCACGAGTATCAACAATAATAGTATCATATTTTTTGAAAGCTAGTATACTAGAAAAAGCGGCACTTATTTTTAAAGTTTTTGAATGGGTAACAATCCGCAGACAATATGTTAAAAAATTAGGGAAAACACAGTAAGATTCTTTACCGCTTTTCCGAACTACCACGATTTAAAAATATCAGCAACAAGAATTTCACACATTTTACAATTCGCTCTGTATAAAAATTCTGAGTGCTTTAATAAAAAATTTGGCGAAAAGGTCCCGTGATATGGATGTTGGCTTACTTCTTACCTGAAAACGATAAGAAAAAAAAGAGGTTATTGCGAAATGGCAGAACATCAAAATTTTGACATTTTTGCAGCACTTTGTTTCACACACTATACAGGGTGATTCAAAATTCAGTACAAAGATTTTAAAGGCATATTTGTGGGGTCAAAATAAGACGTTTTTTTCCTATAAACATGAGTCCTAAAATGAACCCCCTCCCCCCTACGGGCGCTGAAAGTTGGGAAAGGATAAAAAGTTTTTTTTATAATTTTGACATATAAAGTGGCACTTTTCAATACTGGTGACAGTGACGTAACTTCCTACGTTTCGTAACTAGTTACGAAAAGTTAAATCTTTCGTAACTGGTGATGAAAAGTTCATTTCTCCACCAGTTTCAGGTTTCGGTTGTGGCACATGTATGTTTTATGGTATTAAGTAGATACAAAGTGGTTTAAAAGTAAATATTGAAGTTTAATAATAATAATAACTCTCTCTCTCTCTAAGTAGGTATTTATAGTCAAAATTAGAAAAAATCTTGTATGAAACACGTGATGAGAAGCCTTTTTTGTGTATCTCATTCAAATTGCGGGAACTCGCTGCGCTCGTCACGCAAACATTCATTCGTTACACAAAATCGAACTTTTCGTAACTGGTTACATAAATAGCTATTTTTAATTGTGGCCATATTTATTCACGAAAATTCTTGAAATTTGTTTCTCAACGAGCTTTTTTCATTCCATTTCTCAGAAATGGTGAAATTTTAATTATTCGCAGTTTTTAAGGACTTAATGTCATTATTATGACAAATATTTTTTGTTTCCCGAGAGTTTTGTTAAATTCATCATCACGATCCAGTAGCCCAAACAAATATCTTTAGTTTTGATTTCTTGAAGTTTTTTGATTAAGCTAACCGTTTTCGAGAAAAACTCCTTTGACTGAACGGCTGCATCATCATAATAAGGAAAAACATAGGAGGCTGGGACTTTGTAATTTAACAACTACTTATTACCAATCATAGACGTTTATAAACTTAAAAAATTTATTTTAAACCTTTTTCACATGTCATGACTCTTAGGAACGGAGAAAATAGCAAAAAATGGTACTACAAAACACAAAAAGATTTTTGAGACCGCTTTCATAATAAGTGCTGGAAATGCACCCACCCTGCAACGCCATATGCCTCCATTCTTGTTACCGCCTCCATTCATGTTACCACGTACTCTTTCAAGTATTCCGGGACTATTTCTGATAATTTGAAAGGCATCAATAATACGTTGGCGAAGAACCTCGATGGTGGCAATTGGTCCTGCATCACAAACACCAATGACTTTACGTAACCCCATAAAAAGAAATCGAGTGGTGTACAGTCTGCGGAACGTGGAGGCCAAAGTATAGGAGCTGCTCTACTGATCCATCGATCTGGAAACCTTGCGTTTAAATGTTCCCCAACTGTCACCTGAAAATGGGGGGGGGGGGGCACCATCGTGCATGAAAAACAGGTTCCTGCGGATGTTCAATGGAACATTCTCCAACAATGCAGGCAATTCATTAATAAGAAAGTCTAAATAAGTGTCGCCATTTAATGTTCGCGGTAAAAAAAAATGGACCAATTAGTTCATCACCCACTATTCCTCCCCATACATTTAGGCCAAATTGTTCTTGGTAACGACATTGTCTAATTTGATGTGGATTTTCATAGGCCCAGACATGTATGTTATGAAAACACCGTCACGTGAAAACTTAGCCTCGTCCGTGAAAAGAATGCAGGACAAGAAATTTTCGTCTCTAGCCAAGTTATGAAGTAGCCACCTTGAAAACTCCAAGCGGGAAGTCCCCAGGAAGTAATCCTTGAACTCTTTGAATATGGTAGGGGTACAAGATATTCTCATGCAAAATCCGCCAGACCGTTGCTTGACCGTTGCCGTAATCTTCTTTTATTTGTCGAGTGCTCAGACTCGAATTGTCGTCTACTGCATTTAAAACTTGAATTTCAATGTCTGGATTTCGGGTTTCTCGCGGCCTACCAGCATCATTCCGGGGAGTTTTGAACTTACCAAATTCGCAAAGGTGACGATGAGAGTTTGAAAATGTTTTAACGTTGGGATTAGGAAGTCGTATTGCGTATAGTCGCTGAGCCTCGAGCGCATTACCGTCAGCCAAGCCATAGACGAAATGAATGTCGGCCAGTTGTTCAAATGGATAAGGTTCGTTTTCCATTTTAGACAGATAAATCCAACAAACAAGATCTAACTAGACCAAACAAACTAAAAAACCTTTAACATTTCTAGCTTTCGAGTCTACAAAATTGACATTAACAATTTGACAGCATAAATAAAAAACAACAGTTGCCGTAACTACGAAGTCCCAGCCTCCTATGTTTTTCCTTACTATAATGTTGATACTGCAGCCGTTCAGTCAAACGAGTTTTTCTCGAAAACGGTTAGCTTAATCAAAAATCTTCAAGAAATCAAAACTACAGATATTTGTTTGGACTACTGGATAGTGACGATGAATTTAACAAAACTTCGGGAAACATAAAATATTTGTCATCATAATGACAGTAAGTCCTAAAAAACTGCGAATAATTAAAATTTCGCCATTTCTGAGAAATGAAATGAAAAGAGCTCGTTGAGAAACGGGGATGTACAAATTTTCAAGAAATTTCATGAATAAATATGGCAACAATTTAAAAAAAAAATATTCTTTCCCAACTTTCAGCGCCAGTAGGGGGGAGGGGGTTCATTTTAGGACCCATGTTTATAGGAAAAAACGTCTTATTTTGACCCCACAAATATGCCCTTAGAATCTTTGTACTAAATTTTGAATCACCCTGTATAATAAAGATAGTGTCGTGTTTTTTTTTCAAAATTATAAACTGCCTTAATCTACAGGAAATGAGGTTTCAGACCGTGCAAATTGTAATTAAAACAATTCGTTGCTTAAAAAGTTACAGCTGATTGAAAATGACACTAAAAATTGCTTGTGAAGAACTGTAAGTTGAGCAGTTTATTTTTGTTTTCGTTCAAAAAAGTTTCGAAAAATTTCAAATTAAGATTCTGGCCAAAATCAATTAAAAATTACTAAATGCATCATGAATGCAAGTTTACAGTCTTAAAGAATATCAGATTAGAATTAGAACTAAAATTGTTTGAAAAGGACTCATTTTACCTAAAAATAACAATTTTAACGTTTTTCGAAAAAGTCAGGATAGGATTAAGGCCAAATAACGTGAAAAATTACTCAAATTGTGTAAGAATACAAATTTGGTGTATTTGGCAAAATTTAAATTAACATTATTTCAACAAAATTATTGTTAAGGTAAAAATAAAAATTAGAGGAAAAAAAGTGGAAAAAACGAAAAAAATTTTTTGCAGATAAAGGAATACATTTAAAATATTTCTAGTTTTGTACCAAATTTTTCTTATTACAATATGTATTAAAAATTAGAATACATTCCAATTGGTCAGTCCTTAAAAAAATTAATTTTTTGTCAAAATTCTCTCAAAAGGATGAAAACCTAATGAAAAAATCCAATTTAGATAAAAAAAAATTAAAAGAACAAAAATATGTGTTCTTTTAATTTTTTTGAACAGAATTAGAATTAAAATTGTCTAAAAATGAAATTGTTGATGTTTTTTTTTAAAGTCAGGCCATGATTAAGGCTGAAATACGTGAAAAATTACTTAAAAAGGGTAAATTTAATATACAAAATTGGAAGCTTTGAAAAAATTCAAATTAAGATTACGGAAAAAATCAATTAAAAATTAATCAAACTGTCTTTAATTAGAAAGTTTTTAGGTAAAATCAGGTTAGATATAAGGTCAAAATTATTTAAGAAATTACACAGTGTCTAAAAATGCAAATTTGGAGTAATTCGAGAAATTTACAATAGAATTAGTGCTAAAACTTTAAAAATGACTCATTTTATCAAAAGGTAACAACTTTGACATTTTTTGAAAAAGTTAGGCTAGGATTAAGGCCAAAATACGTAAAAAAATGACTCAAAGTGCGTAAAAATACAAATTTGGAAATTTCGAAAAAATTCAAATCAAGATCAATTAAAATCAAAATCAATTAAAAATTATTTGTCAAAAATGCAGAATGAAAGTTTCTAAGCAAATTTAGGTTAGCATTAGGATTTAAAAATTGCACAGAACGTCTAAAAATGCAAGTGTGAAGTATTTGGAGAAATTTGGATTAGAATTAGAACTAAAATTTTTTGAAAAGAACTCATTTTACCTAAAAATAACAATTTTAATTAATTAGATTTAATTAACAATTAAAATAGTAATAATTAAAAAGTTTTTTTGAAAAAGTCAGACTAGGATTAAGGCCAAATTACGTGAAAATCTACTTAAAGTGTGTAAGAAGGCAAATTTAAAGTGTTTGGCAAAACTTAAATTAACATTATTTCACAAAAATTATTATTAAGTTAAAAATAGAAATTAGAAGGAGAAAAGAGAAAAAAACTTTAAAAAAAATATCCAAAGTTTGCAGGTAAAGGAATAAATTTAAAGTATTTCTAGTTTTGTAGCAAGTTTTTCGTATTACAATATGTATTAGAAATTAGCATACGTTTTAATTAGTCAGTCCTTAAAAAAATCTATTTTGTATCAAAATTCTCTTAAAAAAATTAAAACCGATATTTTTCTTCGACCTAAATATCCCATTTAGATACAAAAAATTAAAAGAACAAAACATTTCTACAAAATATAACAACGAATGTGAAGGCTTTCACGGCCAGTCAAAATACAATCTAAAGTTTTTTTTGGCTTTGAGGCCGTGGTCCAATGGAATTTATTCCTGACGTTTCGTCTACAGTTGCGGCAGATATTATCAAAGGCGATAAGGCAATGGGCGAAGTGATCTCCCGTGCTTCCTAACGTTGACTGATTCGACTGTGGTGCTCTCTGTGGTATTTATTCCCCCGCCGTCTCGCTGCAGTGGTGGGAGTGGGGTAGGGGTAATGGTGGCACGGGATTTCAGCGCACAAAATATGTCGTAGAACTCGCTTCCAGTCTGCTTTTAGAAATGTTGTCGTATTTGCTACAAAACTAGAAATAATTTAAATTTATTTCTTTACCTGCAAACATTAGATATTTTTATTTGTTTTTTTTTCCACTTTTCTCCTTCTAACTTTTATTTTTAACTTAATAATTATAGGGGATATACAGGAAACAGTAAAACCTAAACTACCGTTTATTTGTTTAACACTTTCTTTACATTTGTTGTACTGACAGTTGAAAACCATTTCCTCGAAAACTGTGCATAGGAAACAATTTTAGATTTGGAAGGTGCCTAGAGGAGCCGCCAATCTGCAAGAAACAAGAAACAGTGGAACCTAAACGACTGTCGTTTATTTATTATAACACTTTGTTTATATTTGTTGAACTAACACTTGAAAGCCATTTCCTCAAAAACTGTGCATAGGAACACTTTTAAATTTGGAGGGTGGTTACAGGAACGGCCAAGCTGCAAGAAACAGGAAACAGTATAACCTAACGACCGTCGTTTATCTGTTATAATACTGTTACCGGTACGGGTTCAAGTAATGTATCGTCAATGAACTACACACTTTTATTTACTTTTAACTATTACAACACAATACCTTTCTACTAACAATTCGCACTGTTCGCTTGTCCGCTTATTTCGCTTATTTACTACACTGCACTATCTATTCCATCCCATCTCACGCGGCTCGCTGGTTTATATAACCGGCCTGAATACACTCTCGAACTTTCGAGAACGGAGGCGGTGTTTCCGGATTCTCTTTTAGTCTAGATGGGTTCCCGGGGTCGCGGCCGGCCCTCGGCGTTGCCGCTTCGGCCCGAATCTCTGTGGACCTACGGTCGGGTGTAACATTTCCCCCCTCTTAGTTCGGATCGTCCCGATCAGAGAAATCTCCACGACTGTAAGTCTTTAACCGTTCAAGATAAACCCATTCATCTTTGCTCTAGGGGTACGTTGGATCCTGTATACCCCGTCGTTGATCCGTTTGATGACTGTATATGGAATCTCCCAACTTGGAGACAACTTGGGAGACTTTCCTTTCTTCCTCTGTGGATTATACAGCCACACCAAGTCACCTGCCTTAAATCCTGCAGAATTTGCCCTTAGGTCATATCTGGCTTTCATCCGATCGCTGGCAATCTTTATCTTTGTCCTCACGTTTCAGAGGCAACATGTTTGTCAGAGGCAAACATTTGTCCCAATCTTTCTGGTGGTCCGCTACCATTTTGCAGAGGTATTGTTCCCTGGTTTGATTGAAACGCTCGACCATACCATCTGCTTGCGGATGGAGCGGAGTTGTCCTTGTTTTGCGGATTTCCAGAAGTTCCATTATCTTCTTAATAAGTTGCGATTCAAAATTCCGTCACTGGTCGGAATGAAGCTCTAATGGTACGCCGAATCTAGACACTACACTTTTAGATTTGGAATATGGTTAGAGGAATACCAGCTACCAGAAAGTGGAAAAGTATAACCTAAGCGAGCGTCGTTTATTTGTTCTAACACTTTGCTTATATTTGTTGACAGCCAATTCCTTAAAAACTGTGCGTATGAATACTTTTAGATTTGGAGGGTGGTTACAGAAACAGCACAGTACAGTTTTGTTTACTATACTATACTGTTTATTATACTATACTTTTTTAGTTTATTATACTACCGGGTGTCCAGCAGAACCCTGGACATAGGAGATTAACATGGGAAATCGGTTTTTATTTTTTTGCGCCTGTACGGTTGATTTGATTAAAAAACTTTTAAGAGTAAAGTTGTAGAGCTTATGGTCAGCTATCATCCTGTAATTTTTTCAATACCCCAGTTTTGGCTGTTTTTTGGAAAAACGCCTCGAAGAGTACAAAAATTTGAATTTGGCGCGTCACCCCCAATACGGATGTGCAGTGTCGCTAACATAATAATTTCTTATGTCAGAGTCAGAGCCGATTTTCCTTTCTTATTTATTTTGAGGGACTATCATGTAGTAATTAAAGTGATTATGCAGTGAAAATTAACCGAAAACCTGACGATAATGTTCTTAAATTATACGGTAAGTAAAGTTACGCTTATTATTATCATAATTAGTAAAAGGAAAATCATTCCAATTTGTGTATGGCTGGTTGTCTAATTCATTTTATATTAGCAACAGACAACGGATCGACGATATGTCTCTTGTCTTTGTCATTGGTAAAGCTAAAAGCTAGGTTAATGTTAAGAATTATTAAGGACGGCGAGTTGGGTGGATACATTTGTTGAGCAAACCAAGAACCAAGCTTGAAATGTGATTGTACTCTACAAATGAGTTATCGTGGAGTTGGCGAAAAGAAAATACGGATTGGCGGCTCTTAAAAGAACCATTTAATTACATACTATAAAGAAAGTGAATAACCACCCATGTGTTTAACAACAAAAACACAGAGGTAAACATGAAAAATAAACAAATAAATAAAATACAAAACTAGATGTGGCACATCAGAGAAATTGTTCAAAATGACCACCTTCTGCAGAGGTACAATATGCAACCCTCTGTTCAAAATTGCGACATGTATTGTCCAACATCACCACCGTGACTTGACCACAAATTTCTTGAATGGCAAGTTTCAACTCTTGAACATTTGCATATTGTTTATTTATCTGGTAGAGACGATCTTGAATGAATCCCCAAACAAAAAAATCACAGGGATTCAAATCCGGAGAGCGAGGTGGCCAATTAATTGCTCCAAACTTTCCGATCCACCTATCACCAAATGTTTCGTTTAAAAAACGTCTATTTTGCAGTGCAGTGTGACACGACGCCCCATCTAGCATGTAAAGAACCCGTTCTAATGGCTGGATGGCTTCTACAGCAGGCAAAATGTCATTGCGAAGCATATTGCCATATTTGTTGGCGTTTAAACTGCCATCAATGAAAAATGGATCTATAACATGGCGCCCCAAAATGCCGATCCACACGTTTACAGTTGCTCGACGTTGGTCCCGATTGTCATGCACTACATGTGGGTTTTGGAGTGCCCAAATCCGATCATTTTGTTGATTTGAAGAGCCAGTCAATCCAAATGAGCATTCATCCGTGACACAAATGTTTCTAACAAATCTTGGGGCTGCAATAATTTTTTCGGTCAGGATTTCACAAAACTCCATTCGGGGGAAAAGGTCGGTCGGTAAGAGTTTTTGATGGTTCTCTTTTTTGTAGCTGTTCAGGAAACAATGCACCAATGTTGTCTCGAATTTGAGCAAAGGAATTACCAGGCCAGTATTGTTGTAAAACAATTTTTCTCTCCTCAAAATTCATAGATAATGAAACATTTAAATAAGAAATAATAAAAATAAAATTTTACACTGTATCAACAAAATGGTTCCTAATTTCGATGTTCAATTGTTTTTTGCTGTCAAAGTGAACAAATGAAAATCGAATCTTTAATATCAATAAATGCAAGTTTTCTCTATACATTACATTTTTAATTCGGGGAAATGGTGTGTGAAAAAGTGAATGCAACCAGTTCCAAAATAAGTATATTTCCATAATCAATCAATACATAAGTTTCTTAACGGAAGAAATTAACAAGTGGACATGAAAAAGAAATGTAACATAAATTTAGGTAATAACACAGATAACAACAATTATTCCTATAAAAACAGTATCACTTTTATTAAGATTTGTTGTCTCTGAAAAGAGTTTTTACTTCATACTGTATCATTTAGAACACATTTACGTACTTGATTTTAATCTGGTAAATAGCTTTTTACAGGATTGAATATCGTAATGAAATTTTACAGTATTGAGTACCGGAATATCTTTTATAAATCCATTGTATCTATGGTAACCTGTACCGGTACCTGTACCGGTACCTGTACCGGTACTGGTACAGGATACCGTACTGAAACTATTTGTCAAATTGATGGATTTGTCAAAAATATATTCGCCGCGCGTAAAATTAATTTTTTTCCTGTTTTTAATAAGTATGAAGTAAAATGTTGTACATCATACGTCCGGTAACGTGTTACAGTAGTCGTTTCGAAATTCCAGACTCGGCTAGTGCCTCGTCCGGAAACATCTTACTCCTACTGTAAAACTGTATTTACCGGACTTATAACGTAAATAACTATTTTCACAGGCACTGTAGTCTCCAGATATATAGATAAAACATGAAAGAAACTGGTCTTAGCAGATCGAACATCCATTGCTATCTGCTTACTGGTCTTGCTTGTTTGCTATAAACATTTGTTCCACCAATAAATGTTAATTTGGAATAATGGGTCCCTCAAATCAACTAAAATCCACATACTGTGCAGGTCAACCGAGACCAACGTCGAGAAGTTGTTAATGTGTGGATTGGCATTTTGGGGCGCACTGTATTTAATTTTCGAATGAGATTTTGTCTGTCATAGAATAATCCAGCATTTAGCAAGGGTTTTTTTACATGCAGGATGGGGCCTCGCGTCACACAGCACTGCAAAATAGACACTTTTGAAGTAAAACATTTGGAGATAGATGAATTCACCTTAAAAACAACAACAACAACGAACACCCTTAATTATTTTAAACAAGAGACAAATTGTCATGTCATCGTGGTTGTCGTATTGCTAAACTAAAATGAATTAGACAACCAGCCATACACAAATTGGAATGATTTTCCTTTTTCTAATTATGATAATTATAAACGTAACTTTTACTTACCGTATAATTTAACAACATTATCGTCAGGTTTGCGGTTAATTTTCACTGCATAATCACGTTAATTACTACATGATAGTCCCTCAAAATAAATAAGAAAGGAAAATCGGCTCTGACTCTGACATAAGAAATGATTATGTTGGCGACACTGCACATGCATGGTGGGGGTGACGCGCCAAATTCAAATTTTTGTACTTTTCGAGGCGTTTTTCCAAAAAACAGCCAAAACTGTGGTATTGAAAAAATTACGGGATGATAGCTGACCATAAGCTCTACAACTTTACTCTGAAAAGTTTTTCAATCAAATCAACCGTACAGCGCAAAAAAATAAAAACCATGTTAATCTCCTATGTCCAGGGTTCCGCTGGACACCCGGTCTAACACGTTTATCTATTATAACACTGTTTAACAACTAACACTTGAAAGCCATTTCCTCTAAAACTGTGCCTAGGAACACTTTTAGATTTGGAGGGTGGTTGCAAGAGACGGTAAACAGTACAACCTAAACGACCGTCGTTTATCTGTTATAATACTTTTTTAGTTTATTATACTATAACACGTTTATCTATTATAACACTGTTTAACAACTGACCCTTGAAAACCATTTCCTCGAAAACTGTGCATAGGAACACTTTTAGCTTTGGAAGGTAGCTAGAGCTTTGTTTATATTTGTTGAACTGACACTTGAGAGCCATTTTCTCGAAAACTGGGCATAAGATTTGGAGGTTGGTTAGAGGAGCAGTCAAGCTGCGAGAAACAGGAAACAGTATAACCTAGACGACCGAAGTTTATTTGTCATAACACTTTGTTTATATTTTTTTGAAGTAACTTATATGTAATATTATATAATACTTATAGTATGTATACTTATGGGGTGGGCCAATAGTGCGTGGACGGGCGATTTCTCCAAAATGCAAAAAGATATCGGTATGAAATTTTGGTCATCGATTGATGTTAAGCTTGGGCGTATTTCTAAATTACTTTGGATGTTAGTGCCAAACTATATACAGAGTGGCCACACCAAGTTATGTTTTTTTTAAATAGGACACCCTATATATTTTGTTATATTCAGGTTGCTCTTCTTAAATGCTTCAAAAAAATATAAGCCAATGTGACCTTTATACTACGCGTTTAGGAAATATGGGGGTTTAAGTGATAAAAATCGGCCATCTTTGTGTGTTCAGAGCTCACTTACAAAAGAAGATTTAAAAGCGAATTATATTCACTTATTAACTAGAAGCCCTAGACTATGCAATAATTATTAATTCGCATCCTGGAGTTGCACTGATATACAGGGTGATATACGTTGTTTGAAAAACCTTGATTTTCTCGATTTTTTCAAACGGCAACATCGCATTTTTTAGATGTTGTTATATGGGGCTTGAGCTCAACTTTAATTTTTATGAAGCATGTCCTATACCTATCTCTAATAGATTTAGACATATTTGACCTCATTTGTGCCTAATATTCCATAACATCAATAATTAAGGCAGGTTAGGCATCATTATTAAGGTTAAGTGGACCAGCCCTGGAATAACGTATCGGATCCGGCGGTGTCCACCTCCTGATCCGACACGTTATACTTGGGGTATACATAAGGGCTCAGCCTACCAACTTTCTTAAAACCTGCATCGCATTTATACAATTTTCTTTGCATGCAATGGCCAATGCAATAAAAATTGCATAAATGTAGTATAGTCTACTACTAGGCATTTTTTTTTTTTAAAATAATGATTGTCGCAAAATTTGATAATTTAGTAATATTACTATAAAAAAGAAAACATAGTCAGTTAAGTTGTTTGTACGCAGCCTTAATGTTCATTTCTACATTGAGTGTTCAAAGTGTCGACCTTGTTGTCCTAAACACGCCTCAATTCTTTTATTAAAATTTTCCTTAACGCTTTGTAACATATCAGGAGTAATTGTTGCGAAAACGTTCCGAATTCGATGTTTCATATTTTCCACTGTTGTAGGTTCCGTTTCATACACCTTGTCTTTTACATAACCCCACAGGAAAAAGTTCAGTAGTGTTAGGTCAGGTGACCTGGCAGGCCAACGTACAGGTCTACCTCTTCCTATCCACCTCTCAGCGAATGTGTTATTTAACAAGTTGGTTATGGTTCTAGCATGATGAGGCGGCGCTCCATCTTGTTGAAAATACATGTCTTTGCGTTGAGCCAAAGGAATATTCTCTAATAATTCAAACAAGTTGTTTTCTAAGAATTGGTGGTATATAACAGCAGTCAACGTCCCCTCAAAAAAGAAAGGTCCAATAACGTATCTCCCAATTATTCCTGACCAAACATTAATTGACCATTTTTCTTGGGTGTGAACCCGAAAAAGATGTGGGTTATTGTCGGAATAGTAGTGAAAGTTATGTCGATTAACAAAGCCATTTCGGTGGAGTGTGTACTCGTAAAAATCATTATTACGGTGAATTTGTTCTTGCATCCAATTACAAAAATTGGATCTAATTTGATATTCTGTTTCTTTGAGTTCTTGGTGTAATTGGATATGGTAAGGGTGGAATTTATATCTTCTTACCATACGTCTAATAGATGTTCGACGTAAGTTCAAATTATTTCTAAGTGTTCTCGTTCTCACGTGAGGATTTTCCGTTACCGACAACAAAACCCGGTATTCGTTTTCTTCATTTGCTATCGTTTATGTTCTTGACTGGCATAATTTAAGCTTCCAGAACTTGTAAATCTCTCCAGTACATTCCTTAGCGATTCTACTTTAGGAAGAATGCAATCTGGATATCGCGCTTTGTATACTCGGCTGGCTAATAAACAATTTTGTTCACATTCTCCCAGTGTAAAAATCATATCAACTAATTGATTTTGCGAAAAATTACTCATTCTTATTCAAACTTAATTACTTTTACTAGTTTTCAGTACGATAACTAAACAATTATTGATTAATTAATAGACTCAATGAGAGTGTCAGTTTGACTTGATAAGATGTCAAGTTTTTTTTCTCATGGATTGCCAACATTTATAGTTGCTCAGTAAATATAGTTTTCTTAACGTACTTTTTTCTCTTAAGGGCATAGCAATTAAAGGCAAGCAATAATTTTTATGTTTAAAGGGTTTTTCCTAATCTGATTGGCCAAGAGCTGTATTTTGGACAATCAGATGAAGGAAAATACTTAAATCAAAACGTATTGCTTAAGTTCTCAAATTGCTTAATCTATAAATATCATATAAAAATCTATAAATATTTTAACTATTACATATTTTTTAGTATATGCACGTTACAAAAATTACTCTTTTAAATAAGCAAGTTAACGTGGCATGTTATTTTCAAAATCTAAATAGATCAGACGAGAACTCAGAAGATGAATAAATTAAGCTCTAATGAGGTCAAATATCTCTAAATCTATTAGAGATAGGTATAAGACATGCTTCATAAAAATAAAAGTGGAGCTCAAGCCCCATATAACCACATTAAAAAATTGCAGTGTTGCCATTTGAAAAAATCGAGAAAATCAAAGCTTTTCAAAAAACGATCACCCTGTATATCAGTGCAACTCTAGGTTGCGAGTTAATAATTATTGTATAGTCTAGGGTTTCTAGTTACTAAGTGAACATAATCCGCTTTGAAATTTTCTTTTGTAAGTGAGCTCTGAAGGCCCAAAGATGGCCAATTTTTATTACTTAAACCCCCATATTTCCTAAAGGCGTAGTATAAAGGCCACATATGCTTATATTTCCTTGAAGCATTTAAGAAGGGCAACCTGAATATAACAAAATATATAGGGTGTCCTATTTAAAGAAACATCACTTTGTTTGGCCACTCTGTATATAGTTTGGCGCTAACATCCAAAATAATTCAGAAATACGCCCAAGCTTAACATCAATCGATGCCCAAATTTTCATATTGATATCTTTTTGCATTTCTGAGCAATCGTCCGTCCACGCACTATTGGCCTACCCTGTATATAGTATGTAATCCTGGAATATCATTTTAAGAATATTAAAAAAAAATAAAAAAAAAAATCGACGACACTGATCGTTCGGGTATTTCCACCAAAATGGCTGCTCAAACTTGGCAGCCAATTTCACATCAGTAGATTTTACTGAGGACATAGAGATCAGTAACAAAGTATTATCCAACCCAAATCATTGCCTCAACAAGCAGGTTAATCTAAACAGAGCCTATATACCGTGCCATAGAACGTTGCTGAATAAACAATAACCCAATGGGAGTTTCTCCCAATCCCACAATTTTACCGGTCACCTCCATGGTAACAATATCCTAACCACAATCCATTAACACCGCCCCAAACTCAAAAGTCACTTGTCAAATTTGAATTCGTTGACACTACCGCTGACGAACGTGATGTGCGTCATCGAGAGCACTGCGACATCGAAAACTTGAAATATGATGGCGACATCCTAGCTCAACTTGTCACCAAATCGGAGAGTCAAGAACACACACCCTAATTGTTGCGCGGCTCTCTGGGTCCCACTTTTGCCGCGTCTCTCCTCGTTGAGTTGATAAATTTTAGAATAAACATTGGGAATTTTAGCAAAGAGAGGGGATACTGTTTGACCTCTAATTTAACTTAAAGGTCACTAGAGAACAATATCCAATATCTGTTGTTTGGTAAAGTCACTAGATCGAGATAATTTATTTTAAATCGTTGTGCCTTGCCTTCCATTCGTACCCTTTTGTATGTTAATATGACACTTAGTATTTAATTTATTTTAAAAACTGTTCAGAGCATAAAATTATGAACTCGACCAAGATATCGGTGTGACGACGAGGGTCTTTTCTCTATCTATAAGATACCTTATAGATAGCTTCGATCTGACTACTAAGTATCAAATTTTAACTTTATTCAGACCTTTTAACTAGCCAAAATTGCTTGTCACATTTTGGGCCCTGAGGATGGCTTAGAGCCGAAACCGATCCGCCAAAAGTATGTTAAATTAAACTTGCACGAAGTATACGAGCCTTTTCTTCCCCTTCAAGAAATATTATTAGTCACCTCGCACTAATTATTACTAATAATAATTTATTCCGTCTCAGTGATTTCATTCTCAAAAACCATTGAGAAATAGTTTTGTTGTCCTCTTCGAGTCCGGGCGGTTTCCACTTAAATATTTATTTTTCAGTTTGGCGCGTGAGGCATCATCGATCACTTAACGGACGTTTGTTCTTAGAACGATTGAAAAATGTGCCAGGATCGAACCTTCATTTGTTATTTTAAACACAATATAATCTATTTCTGAAGAGACCGTTAAATGATTTTGGCATTTCTATTTGAATTAGTTTTCTTAAATGATTTTGTTTTCTCTATTAGAGGCTTATTGAAGTATTACCCATTCACTTATTTTGCCATCTAGTTACTTTTGAAACCTCAATTTTTTTATATCCTCCTTTTTGCACATGTTGAGAAGATACGATAAAAATGATGTCAATGTCAAATTTCCAACGCCTAATTGATGACAATGCTAAGTGAATGGCTTATAGATACGAGCTATGCACGTGAATCGTTTTTCCCAAGTAGTAATTTTCACTTTCTGTGCCAGAACAGTGCAAAATACTACTGAAGGTTTTACTGTCGCGGTTCTCTGAACTTCAATACGAATACATTTTTCCCTGTGGATTATGTTAAAACTTTTAAAAATTAAACGATTAAAAATGCGAAAACGTTTCATAAAGAGTAAAAGAATGCGATACATTCCACTATATTCTTCAGGATAAGAAAGAATTATGCGTATACGAGCTAAAAGCTCTATATTCATAAATAAAGGAAGAAAATATACAGGGTGTTCCGCTACTCGACCGACAAGCTTATACCAAGTATTTTATGAGTTATTCTGATAAAAAATTGTCCTATTGACCCTATCAACTATGGGTCAATTCGCTTTTGTTTCAAAAATATTGAAGAAAATAGGAACAAATTCAGTTATTTTTATTAAGTAGGTTAATCACATATTTGTGAACAAACTAGACACCTGTTGTCAAAAACAAATACCTGCTGTCATAATAATTCGGGTTTAAAACGTAGCAGTCCGTCATACCTCATTTTACAAGCACGGAATATGCCGATATGGTGTTCGTATACGGTTTTTGTGATGGTAATGGACATGCAGCAGCGAGAGAGTATCACCAGCGATTTTCAGATCGGGTTGTTCCTCACAATTTTTACCTTCTCAAACGTCATGCAATGTTTGAGGAATACAGGATCCTTTCCACAGCGTCGTGTAGAAAGGGTTTGAAACAATCATGACTCTGAAGATGTTTTAAATGCAATTCAACACAGTCCTTCTACAAGTATTTGCAGAATATCGCGCACACACAGAATTAGTCAAACGAATGTGCAACCAACAATATGTAGGATTCTTCACGAAGATGGACTTCATTCTTTCCATTTACGAAAGGTACAACATTGAATACCTGACGACTTACAAAATCGGCTGCGATATTGTCGCTGGTTGCACAATAACTTGGAACTTATTCCTTACATACATTTTACGGACGAGTCTCAATTTACGAGAGATGATATTAATAACTCGCGAAATGAGCACATTAGGGCCTATGAAAATCCACATGGCATTGTAACGAAACATCAACATCGTTTTTCTGTCAACGACGTATGGTGCGGTTTGCTGAATACCTCTCTTATCGGACCATTCTTCTTCGAAGGTCCTCTTAGCGCCCGTGATTATCTGACCTTTTTGGCAGAAGTGTTGCCCGGTTACTTAAAAGATATGGTTTTCTACTTATATTACTTAAAAGATAACTTTTCTACCATAATGTGGACCGCCTCCACATTATGGTAGAAAAGTAACGGCATTTTTAAACAGAAGCTATCCCAATAGGTTGATTGGACGAAATGGACCCATACATTAGCCAGCTAGGTCGCAAGATTTAACACCGCTGGACTTTTTTTTTGAGGGGCCAGCTAAAAACTGGGGGTATAGTCAAGGTAAGCCAGATACGAGAGAAGAAACCGCATTATTGAGGCCACAAGTTTGTTGGGCGTCGAACTAACCGACATTAGTTCGCTACGTTCTATGGAAGTTTTTATAATTTTCTTCAATATCTTTGAAACAAAGGCGAATTGACCCATAGTTGACATGAAATTTTTTTTATCAGAATAACTCATAGAACACTTGGTATATGCTTGTCGGTCGAGTCGAGGAACACCCTGTATACTATACATATTACTCTTTTCGAAAGCTAGGGTTTCTATGGAACTAACCTGAAATAATTCGGGAAGGTACTACACATATGGGCCTTTGATCTGGGCAAAATTGATATCCTAGCTTTCAATTTGAAATTTTGATGAATTTTTAAACTTTAAGTTTGAAAGTGCCATTTTGAGGTCTATTTGTGCCGAGACCGTGCATCCAATCGAATGGCTTTCTATTCCCGGGGATACTTATTCTGGAATGTTTTCTTTTCAGCACTAAGGCACCATTTTTTCGCTGGGACGTCGCAAAATTGTCTTAAATTTCGAAGGAAAATCTGCAATTTTTTTAAATTTCGGCCAAATTTTCAGTAGTTCCCGAAATTGCAACGACAAAAAAACGGTAAAACTTATGCGCTACGATCGCCTTCTCAATTCCGGAAATTTCTCATTTGACAGATCAAACTTTAAAGGAAAATACGCGGAAAAGCGTGGAAAAAAATATGACAGAATTGAAATGTTCGTGTCAGGATTTTATGATGGCTGATGACGTCGAAGGCCGTCATATAGTTTGTTTTGGTTTATAGTTTGTTCGCGGTTTATAGTTTGTTCGCATCCTGTTGGTTTTAACAATCCGATACAGTACATTTTAACAATAAGCACGTTCCCATAAGAAGTCACAAGGCCTTGGATCTATCCGGATTAGGGTAGAATTCCTTGGTCTCTCGACACATTCCTGACTGTGTCCAGTTTGCCCTTGTACTCTCCCATGTCCACTCACTCAGTGTGAGAAACGTACTTTTTACTTCCTCCTAGACCTGGCCTGGTCTGAGCTATGGGTCTGGGCCAATCTGGGCCAGGAAATGGCTGTCTCAGTCCCAGCTGATCGCGTGGACGCCCCTCCTGCGACAAGACGATCGGGATGTCCCGCTGAATGAGGCTGGCGATCTGCGTGTTACCCCTTCCCATAGCTGTGTCCTTCCGCTGGCCGCAGCAATACATCCTCTTGCAGGACGCCTTTGCTTCCCTCTTAATCCAGATTGGAAACTCCGGCAGACCCAGTAAGGCATTGTGAGCTGCTCCCGATGTTGTCCTGAATGCACCCTTTATGGCACTGATGGCCACCAGACCATGGCCCTATAGGTTATCCTCGATCTGATTACCGCAGTGTGGAGCCAGTGTAGGATGCGTGGCTTTACACCCCACTCCCTGCCCACTGCCCTGCGTAGTTGTCATGTCAGTGCTGTTACTGCCTTTGCTTTATTGCATGGCTTTTCCAAGTCAGCCCGCTGTCGGTGGTCACCCCCAGGTACTTAGCCTTAGGCTTTAGTGGCAGATGTTCACCGTACAGCGTGGGTGAGCGGAATCCTGTAGTTTTCCTTATTTTGATGTAGAGCACAAGCTCTACACACCAAGAGTGCATTCTTTTGGTTAGAGGACAAGCTCTACACCAAAAAAAGCACAAGCTCTGGCTTGCCAGGGTTGACTGACAGTCCCGTCTCGGTACACCATTGTTCTATTATTCTACATGCCTTTGCATTCGATCACAAAAACTGCCAACTTTTCCTGGTCTCATCACCAGTCCGTCGTCCGCGTACGATTGCGCACTAAACCCCTCGGCTTGTAGCCTCTCCAAAAGACCATCCACTAAGAGACACCATAGTCGAGGTGATAAGCAGCTTGTGGACATCCGCCCTCGACCTCGATTTCCCTCAGGTAATCTCCCAGAGAAGCCCTAACTTTACGGTTGCAGAATGTCGATCTGACTCAGCTTACCAACTGTGTTGGGGTTCCCCGGGCCATATGGGCCTTGCAGATGATGTTTGTTCTTTCTTTGTCGAATGCTTCCTCAATGTCGAAAAAGAGTGCCAATAGCACTTCCTTTCTCGAGTGTGCCTTCTCTATTTTATGCACTACAGAGTGGAGAGCCGTGATCCTTGTAAAATTTCCTCTGTGATGTTTTCATTACAAAGGATGTCAAACTTATGGGTCTAAACGATTTGGTGACATTATAGTCACCTTTCCCAGCTTTTGGTATAAAGTCCGTATTTGTGTTTCTCGTGAACACTCTGCTCAGCGACGGGAGCACATTGTCCAGTCCCTATTGCAGCATTGCTGGGATTACACCGTCTGGTTCCGCTGCCTTAAATGGACTGAAGTTGCCCACCTCCCATCTAATGGCTACATTGGTCACTACTTCCTTTGCAAGTGTCCATTATCTGGACCTTGCTCTGGAGGAGCGGCCTCGCCATTTCCTCCGAGGAAATGGGTGTCCAGGAGAATATCTAGGGTTTCTCCCTGGTCTCCTGTCCTTGTACCGTCCTATTTCTTCATAGTACCTAGTTGATTCCCTCTTACTGCGCTTGGCAATCTTGGCCGATTCCGGGAGGATGATTATCTCTCCGCAGAATTTCCGCTATCTCGCTCTTCTACCTCGCCGTAACTCTTTTTTGAGCTCTCTGCGGGCTTCGTTGTAACCATCTCACTCCTGCGCACCTCTTTTGGAAGCTCGGTGGAAGGCCCTTCTGGCGTCTAGCTTAAGACTATTAAGCATGCCATTACACCATAGAACTTTACGAGTACCCTGTTTCCTGAGTGGGCACGACTCTTCGTAGGAGTGGCCAATGGTTGGCCAAACCTGTTGAGCCATGACCTGACTTAAAATCTCTTTGAACTGTATCCAGTCTGTGGTCCTCGGGTTCCTTTTCGGCAGTGTATCTGTCCAGTCGGACTTGATTTCAAATCTTATCATCATGTATCATACCCTCCAGTTTTTTACCTTTATCAGCCATTCGTTGCGTGACGACCGTCACGCCTATCACCTCCTGTTGGATGCGATTGACGAAGGTCGGCTCTGCATTAAGGTTGGCTATCTCTAGATTTTCCGATGCGAGGTAGTCCAGTAAAGCGTTACCTCTCGCATTGTCTGTTGCGTTTACCTTTAGCATATCGCGCTACCTTTAGCATATCTTCCGTTGGGGGCAGTTGCACGTTGACGTATGGAAGATATATACTACTTTAGTATATTTCATTAGCCGAAATTTACCGAAAATAGCCTTTATCCGTGCGCGCGTGACAAATTTCCGTGTGAGGCGAAGCCGAGCATGGAAAGTCGGGCAGCATTTCGGACGTGTAATGTACGATACTTTTCATTATGAGGCTCTGAAAACAATATTTGCTAAAAAAAAACATCAAGACATATTTTACTTAATGTAAACATGAAAAGTTGTATGTGACAATAGGGTGACATAAGCCTGACAGAGAAATAAAAAAAAACAAATCAAATAATAGAAGTTGTCAAGGATACTTGCTAAAGCTGAAGTTGGCAACTGGTTGCCGTCTTATTTTAATATAAGTAGTGATATACAACTGCGAACGGCAAATAAACAGCGCACGGAAATAATTATATTTCTAACAAGTGCGGAAAGTGATACTTTTCCGCACGCGACTGCAGTTCGCCGAACGACGCGTAGCGGAGTTCGGCCATGAACCTGACTAATAAAATCGTCTTTTGTACGGGTAAGCTAGAATAGGCATATGTCGATTAACAATTATCCAATAACAATATTCCCTCATTCATGCAAGCATTCCACGCATTTAACTCGACTCATACCCGCACGGAGTCCAAATCCAGTCCAAATCTTCTTAAAAAAAGCATTTTGATGTTACAGTTGTCTTCATTCTCGGAAAAGGAACGTGCACTCTGCTTGGTTATTATGCTATTATGTTATTATTATGTTAAAGTTTTTTATAAGATGCCAAGGGTTGTCAAAATAGATAAGGAAGAATAGAAAAGGACGCCGCTAAATCGCTTTCATTATTGCCAAATCGCATTTACAGTCTTCGAGACTTTCTTAAAAGATGTTTCCTAAGGTCAATATGAAACACATTACTTATAATAATGAATAAAATATAATATTTTTACTAAGAATATTAGGATAGACCGCAAATATGAAGCACTTTCTTGAACAAACTAAAAATTTGATCGTTACGTGATCTCTAAATTTTAGGGATAATTCTGGTAATAGTGGTAATGCTGGCAACCCACAGTTCATAAACTCGCGCATGCGCACCGGATATCTAGTCTACTGTTGTAAGGGTTCCCGGCGGTTTTAGCATTCTTTTTTTCTGACATGACTAATCTTATACTCAATTGTTAGTATAAGCCGGCCGCCTGCAGACCCCTGACTTGCCCCTGATAGAAATAAGGTTCTTTAATTAAAACTATCATCCCTGTTTTACCGGCAGTAGCTCTTTACTTCACTAGTACCGAGTAGCTCTTTTACTCGACGTTTGGCCTCTCGGGACTTGACGTGAAGCCAACCCCTATTGGCCATGGAGGCTCCAGCG
The DNA here is from genome assembly GCA_951812265.1 of Taphrorychus bicolor. NCBI lineage: Eukaryota > Metazoa > Arthropoda > Insecta > Coleoptera > Curculionidae > Taphrorychus > Taphrorychus bicolor. The sequence goes on along the minus strand of OX638306.1, from coordinate 42,240,297 downwards.
ACCGCATTGCGCATATCGCTGGGCCATTGCCCATTGCCAGTGGAGGAGCAAATTCCTGGACTCCTCCTCCTCCGCTGTGACCAGCAACCATCCGGAATCCGTCAAGCTAGATACCGGAAACCTCAGGGTCTTTCCCTCTTCACCCACCATGACCTTCCTTATCTCCCTGACCAGATGGCCACGGATAAGTTCCGCCTCATCAGGGGTCGCCGTTCCGTCTCCCTCCGTCTCGGAGACGAAGCCACTTGGTTTTCCCTCTCGGTGGCCGCGCTATATGAACCCGCACTTCTGGGTTCCGCTCCCCCTTCCCTAGAGGAAGGTTGGGTCCCACTGCCGCGCAAAAGCGGCGATCGGTGGGTTTGTTCGCCCGGCGGGTTTGTGGTCACCCGCTTTGGCTTTATTATGCCTTCCTGGTGGGGTCACCTGGTCGGCCCTTCTTTCTTTACTTGGTGGCCCTGGAGGCTTCTTTCGAGCCTCCTGCAGAGCAGCAGGTGCGATAGGGAGCTCAACTGACTTCAACTGTCTTGCAGCCCGTTTAGCGTTTCTTGCGCTGGGTCCGCGCTGCCTTCCGGTGGTCCTCAGGATGCGCTGGACACTCGGATGACGGTATATGACCGACGACGTTCTGCCCTGGACAGCCTGCGTCCCACCGTCAGCAGCTGGAGTTGACTCTGAGCGAGACTCAGTCCGGGTTTCGTCGGACCCAGCCTCCCTCTCGGCCCTCCTCTTGGCCCTTATCTCTTTCCTTCTTTTTGTAGTATTTTTGTTGCGGTGTTCTTTCTGCTTTTCCTTTCTTCTCTCTGAGTCGGCTGTGGAAAGGACCGTGGATTCGACCTTAGACGATTTCTTCCCTTTTGGCGTACACTCTGTCCCCTCGACTGCCGAGTCACCCGAAGTGGCTAGCAGTTTAACTTGTATGGGGTTAGAATTCCCCGTTTCGGACGTAGGCTCTTTAGTTCCTTTTTTTCCTTGTCCTGGTTAATCTGTAAATTGGTGGTTTTTTATTTTCTCTATATTAGTGGTGAGTGTAGTATGTTTGAGTTCATGTCACGTGTGTGTGATTCTCTTTGCAGTTCACCGACCTCCTCTCCCCTCCGAGCAAGGAACAGAGTGGCTGAGATGGTCCCTTTCTTGAGGGGTCAGCAGCCGCGCTTGTATTCCCCCGACAGAAGCAGCAGGGTCCTAGCCAGTCGCCAACTGGCACTATATCTTTGTCGAGATTTTACGCCTGTTGAAAGGGCAGCCTCTACGCTGGCTGGGCAAGGGTAGGCCCCTGTACTACCCGACGGCCCACGGAACCTAGTCGTGGTTGTTACGTCGCTACTAACTGACCTCGTCAATCCGGGTCCCTGCCTTAATGACCTTCGCTTTTCAGGAAGGCAGATGCCGGTTTCCCCCAAAGAATGCGTGTTTTCACTCCTCCTTCACTGGGCATGTGAGCAGCTAGACAGGAATCATTGGCCCGGTACATTTGTGGTGGCGGAGTTAGTTTTATGATAAACAGCGCATATATTTACGTTTTAGATAGTATAGGGTGCACCAGAAAAAATTTGCTGTTTTGAGATGGCATGGGGTGTCTCGAAAATGGGCAAATATTACATTTTTAGAAACCGTTAAAGCTAGAAACTTGAAATTTTGGTTGCAGGTTCTTTTCATAGTCGCAAACAATATGTGATAAATGGGAACCCTGACATTAGGGATATTCGTGGTACCATTTTACGTCTTTTTATGAATTGTAACACAATTTTTGCATACATGAATAAAGTATTTTCGACGTTTCGACATTTACGCTAACTCTAGGCATCATCAGACAAAAAAAATGACGCACGACTATGAGAAAAGCACACCATAAACAAACCAACTCAAGATTTCTGCTGACCAACTTGTCACTTTCTGTGCCAGAGCAGTGTAGAATCCCAGTGAACTTTTTACTGTCGCGATTCTCTGAACTACGAATACGATTACATTTTTTCCTGTGGAGTTGTTAAAACACAGTAAGTGCGAAAACGTTTTATAACGAACGAAAGAATGCGGTACATTCCACTATATCCTTCAGGATAATAAAGAATAATGCGTGTACGAGCTAAAAGCTTCATAAAAAAAGAAAGGAAATATACATATACTAAACATATTACTCTCTTCGAAAGCAAGGTCGGGCATCTAATAAAATCAACGTTAATTTAATAAAGTGGGGTCTGCGGACCCAGGATAATCCGTACTGCTGACCTCTACGTGAAGCTATTTGCCTTGTCATCTCAATGAATGGATTGCAAAAAAGACCAGAATCAATATTTAGGATTAACTTGTGAGCTAGGAAAATGGCCTTTACCTGTAAAACATTTGAGACCACTGGCATTGTCTATGTATCAGATATAGTCGTTAATTATTGGTTAGTACCGAGAATACCCCCCCCCCCCCCCAGGCGGCGAAAAGAATACCGTGTTCCCTGTGCGCTCGGACACTTTACACACGTGGAGAGGTGACATAGGGGATGTGGGAGGGAAATACGAAAATACGGCTAATCTAAAAGCGAGAGAGAGTCAGTGTAATATGTATTAACTGTTACAGATGAAGTTGGAATATTAAAACCATCAATATGACGTGCGGTGAAGAATAAGTTATATTTTAAATTATTATTGAAGGATAGAGGGACCGACTTTCGTTTTAAGGATCTTATCTCTTTCCTCATGTAATAATACTGTTGGTTGTTAAATACAGCCAAGCCAGAGAATTTCGTAGATTACTGCATAAGACATAACAATATATTGTTTTTGTTTTCATTTAAGTAACCTAAATTCAGAAAGAATTCAAAGAATATTATAAAATTAAAATTTAAAACAAAATGTTGTTTTTTTATTACGCTGACATTGTCAAGCTACAAAATCGAAAAAAAGACTCTCAATAATAAAATTGTGAACCACTTGTGCCGCCCAAACCGAAGGCCTAGAGACCCAGATCCTAGAAAACATCCATAAGGTTAAAATTGATTTATATACAGAGAGGGGCATAAAAAAACAATATTTTTCAGCTCAATTTCCCGTCAAGGTACCGAATGACATTTTTTTTTAACGGCAACTGGAATTGTTTTCTTCCAGTGCAAATGTGGCTTTAATTCGGGCATTGGAGTATGAGGCGTAGAGAATAAACACGGGCCACAGAGTTAGAATAGTTGAACTACAGGAAGAGCCGCAGCCAAACTCAATCTTAAAGCAATTGGTGGACGAGCAGCGTGAATTCAGGAAGCAAATGACTTCATATTTTGACCAATCAAGGAGCAGGGAACAAGACATTGGTTACAGAAGAAATATGGATCGAAATGCCGACGTACAGAAACCCGAATCTTGTTTCAACTGTGGCAGAATGCGCCGTTTTAAAAGGGACAATCTGGCAGACTGAAACATCAGCCGGAAAACTAAGACCAGGTAGGGCGACGTGACATACAGCGGAATTTGGGTAAAAGCGGAACGTAGCGTAATTTGACAGTTCAATTTTAACCAATCAGATAATAGCTAAAATAGGAATTGACATTTGTAATGACGTTATTGACATTTCTGCTCCGTTCCGCTGTATGTGATATCGGCCTCAGTGTGAAGGGGCGAACGCTGAGTGGCCCCACGGAAGCCCTCAGAACCATTAGGATTGGACAGCTTGGAGGAATGTAACAATTTTATTTTTGAACAAGCACTCAGTAAATCAGTTTCAAATATTTTGAAACTCTACGTTGTTCACAACACATTTTAGACATATAATTTTGTAAATTTATTAAAATGTTACCTTCCGTAATTATTGAGTTCTACATTATGTATTTACGCAGATGATGCTTTAGTTAATACTTTGTAAATTCAGTTTTCTATATTGTTCAATTCAACACGTTTCAATAAGTGGTAGTGGTTCTGTTGGCACCAGGTGCTCTCAATCAAATTTCAACTTCAAAAACCCCTTGTCTAACTTCATTGTATAGATCATTCCAGAACAGCTGTTTTTGATTAGGTCCGCCATATTTTATTGTGGGAAAAATAAACCATGAAGCCAAACATACGAAACTTTCTGTATATATACAGTAATGGTCGACACGGATCCTGACAATTCAGTTGTTGTTGGTATTTTTAGGGTAATAAATCTTTTTTTTTAAATAATATTTTGTTGTTGGTATTCACATTTTTTCACATTATTTTTCCTCTTACCGATTTTAAAACAACATAAATAAATTTAAGTATAAAAAAATAGTAAGAATGGCAACCCCGAAGCCGGTTTATTAATTTGGATGTGTAAACGTTTGAATAACATCGATTTTGTTGGTTTGAACATTGAAACTTATTGAAAAGTCGTTTATTTCTAATTTTTGTACCGAAAATGTTTAGAAGTGACTATTACTTCAAGCTTACTGATGATGTCAAGTATCCTTATGACCAGAAAGTGAAAACTATAAACAATATTGATCCTTAGTCCCTTTCGCCACAAGATTTGAGTTTCCCAATTTGTGATTTGCCAAATGTGACCTTACTGGATCTTGCAGACTATTTTATTTTAAAGCACAGTTATTATATGTAGGTACTAAGCAGCAGTTGAAAGCATATAAAATTCGACAAGCTTTTAAACTGTATGAATCTGGTGCAGTTCTTTCGATCCATGCAAAACAAATCACCAAGGATGCTTATGTAATTTTAAGTAAGGTAAGATCAATGTAAACTAAGCTACTGCTTTAGCCAAAGTCATAGCTTATGCGGTTTTTTTATAGTTTTTGCTACAGGCTTAACTTCAAGACTAGCATATTCATCAAATGGTGTGAATAGCTATATGTTTCTGAATTCTCATATATCAATTTAGGGCGTGTTGTTTTTTTTTCACAAAATGAACTAAATTGAGTTTAACATAAACAAAATACAGGCAGAAATTCAACCAATTGTCAGCTGTGTTTTCTCCTTATATTTTATACATACTTAGGGCAGGACAACTTGACTTTATAAAACTGGGCATTAGCATAACCACATGACTCTTCAATTTCATCAGAAATCTCATTAAAGTAAAGTTCTTATTAAAGGTGCTTACCAAGACTATGTTACGTTAAGGGAGGAATCACTGGGTGTACACATTTTGCTCAGCAGTGGGCAGTGAATCATGGAATCTCTCACCAAGTTACAAAATGTACATATGTTGGTCAGGTGCAGACATTTTGTTGCAAAATAGGCAGAAAATGTCATAAAATTAACATGACTGCCATAAAAGTACATAGGTAACTCCAGATATAAGAAAGTGCATGAATGCAAAATGCAAATTATTTTCACTTGTATTTTAATGTGAGAGATCTCTTTCTTTGAGTTGTTGAAAGAAAATAGTGGGGTGACAACTCGAGTGAAATTCATTTTATCTAAATGCTTTTATTACTCCAACTTATTGGGTCAAAAATTCATACCCAATTTGAGAACTTCTTCCTGAACTTTTCTGTTGAACTCCTAGTGTTACATGTAAGTCATTGACTTGTTATTGACCTCAAGTAAGCATTGGAAATTAGACTTTGACATTTTTATTGTATTTTCTCAAAATGTGCTGAAAGGAGATATTTAGGTTTTAAAAAAAATGAGAATTTCAAAGATAATGAGATGACAAAAATAAGTGAATGACTTGTATTTACCTATTATACTCTACCTGTTTATTGTATTTAGTATTATTAGTGTAAATTTGCAGTATTGTTAGGGTTGTATTAATTGTTACTTAATATCACTTTTATTGACATGCTCAGAACTGCATATAAAAACATGTTGTGTATCATATAATTTTACAGTGAAAATAATATACTTAATGTTAATATACCTACCTGCCTAATATCCAAAAACAATTTGTGTACTTTTTACAACTTTGACACCCTGTCCTAACTTCAGCGAGAATCGGATCGGAAGCTCCAAAATGGCATTATAAAACCCCACTTAGTAGTGTTTATAATTTAACCAGCACCAAGCCACACTTAGCTAGCTACAACCTTTGACAACAACAATTGAAGCTCCTCCTTGAAACATTATAAAATATTTTTGTAATGCTTTTATTCCAGCCAATGTACGAAATTCTTGATTGTAAGACATGAAATGTGAAATAAGACATGAAAATCTTGTAAAAGGATTCTACGTGGTTGGTTTAATGACAGATTTAGAGAAGTATTTAAATGGTACGTTTAACAGGACTTTTACAAAAGGCCAGTATGTACTAAAATAGTGGTATGGAAACATCTTGGACTTCCATTGTTTATATTGAGTTTTTTTACACGACATTTCGAGCAGTGGAATCTCTGCTCGTTTTCAAGTGAAACTGAAACAAGCGGAGATTCCAGTCTCACTTGAAAATGAGCAGAGATTCCACTGCTCAAAACGTCATGTACAAATACTCAATAAAGACAATGGAAGTCCAAGATGTTTCGCTTAATAGTACATCATTGTCTACCACCTTTAAACAAAAATACACAGAACTTTGTTATGATGAAAAAAATATAAACATGTCTTGTACGTAGTTGGACTAAAGATGAATTTAGAAGATAAGTATTTAAATGGCAAGTTCAACAGGACTTTTATAAAAGGATAATATGTAACGAAATAGTAGTATGTTTAAAAGTAAATAAAATGTTTAAAGTATTTTAGTATAAATATCCATAATATACATGGTAGTATGTTCAAAAGTGGCTAGACATTCTTACAATGAAAACCTATAAACAAACAATACTGTATGGATCAGAACCAATTACATACCTACAACTTTTTGGACGGCCTGTAGAAAGGAATGATTTTGGTTAACTAATTATTTCTAAAATGCTCATTGTAAATATCAGATTGTGTGTGTTTAAGTTTGTACTAAAATTAAACTACCTCATTATCAAAGTTTTTTGTTTATTTGTCTTGCTGACACAACTTTTGACTGGAGGCATTTAAAATTATTGTATAAAACTTCCTTTGCCTAAAAGAAACAACATAGGAATACACTTAATACCTAAGCTCTATTTACAAATCATACCTGTGTTTGGATCACACTTAGCTTTTCTAAAATTCCTTTCAAGAACCGAAATTCTAGCTGATCAATCAGCCTGAGTTTGCCTTTCAGGGCAATGAGGGTTTTCCTACAATTTTAAACATAAATGAGCAGTATGCTCCCGTATACCTGCACATATACCTATCTAAATACTTTTTCAGAATAATTACTGTTGAACTTACCAGTTATGAAATATCAGGTAATACGTCTCTTGCTAAGTCATTTTTGCTTCCTTTAAGGCTTGAAATTCAAACCCAAGTATTTCCATTTCCATGTTCAGTGTTCACTAACCAGGCACATCAGGAAATCGAAAGAATGAAACGGTATTTCAATTATCTCATTCAGTACGCATTTGAACATAAACGACATTACAAGAATAAGACATTTCCAATAAGGGCATAATTCAAAGCAACACTTTAGATGATCATTAGTCCGCTTAGAGACTTTAGGGGATACTTGTAGTTAAAAATATCTTAAATCACAAAACTGAAACATGATGATAAAGATCGATTTTCAAGTTTCGTTTGACAGTGACATTGAGGGGCAAACATGTCAAATGACGTAATCTTGGAATCGTCTATTAATCAGACATTGTTATTATCAATTGTCAAATGATAGACAACTGAAGTGTATTTCTTGGGAGGGAATTTTTACCTCCAAAAGAAGGGCTTTGAGGTTTCCTCAAAAAAAAACAAATTAAACCTTAGAAAGAGAAGTTGGGGTAAGCCTTTAAATAAATGATTTAATTACCTATTTGCTACCCTCCCGATTTCTTCGTTACCCCTTCAAACCTGACCGTACTTCCTGAACATATCGGAAATAAAAAGTTGCAACTGTTGTTAGTTATCACTGTTTCTGTCAATAAACTAACTTTTGAAATTCAGTTTTGTTTAGTCAGAATTCAGAAAATAAAATTTAAAGGAAAATAGAATTAATGTCAGTTTGGTGGCCCACCCTGTATATTTAACTGAGTACACATAGCTCTTGCAGCACTTAACAGATGAGTGCGTCCAAATCCAAAATATTGTAATGCTCATTGAATGGTAGATTTATTTTTCTGTGTTGTCTTGAAATGTTACACTAAGAAAAACCTACTTTTTTCTAAATTAATGGATGTATTAAGAAGAACAGAAGATGATCCCGAGGTATCATTAATAGCTGCAATAATTAGGCAACGAAACTCAAAAATCTTTCATAAGTTTATTTCCACATCACTTAATCTGTGGACACCTTATTAACTCTTCGATATTTTAAAAAATGCTACTTTTTGTTCGCCACTGTAGACCTATCCGATTTTACAGCCATTTCATCTAGACGCGAAGGTGGCCCTCTCTTACTTCATTTGAACATGTGATCAATATTTCTACAATGGGGCAAATTCGGGCCTTAATGTTAAAAGATACCACTTTTATCGAAAAAACTAAATATCTATTGAACTAGGAAAAAATAGCCAAAAAGCACCAAACATGTTCCGAGCTATGACTTTGTCTATATACTTCTGTATCAATTATTGTTCTATTTTTGTTATAAAAATATATGCTTGAAAAGTTTTCACAAAAATACATCAAGTTTTGTTTTAGGAAACCTGCGAAACTTGCGAAACCCTGCATTAGGAAACCTGCGAAGCATATAACACAGTACATAACCTTCTAAAAATGGCATCGCTAACGAAAATCGGTTGAGTGGCTTTAAGATAGACAGTTTAAAACTTCTATCAAAATTTGGGGTGCATCGTTTCAATTGCTTTTTAGTTTATTTGCAACTAGCATATTGGATTTCATTTCATTGACTATATCCCTGATCCCCTTCTAACCAATCAAATGTATAATTTGGACCAATCAACGCGGTATGTAAGCGGCTATATCACTCAATCAGGTAAGGAACAATAAAATTATCATAAACGCATATTTCTGGCCAATAAGAGCAGTATTATAGTGGATATACCACTAGTGGTATATTTTTGCATGGTTGACTAGAAAATTTTATGCCCGTTGCAATGATGTATCACTCAATGTGGGTTGTCATTTGACATTTCAAAGTTAGGTTAGCTGGAGGAGAGGGGGTAAAATAAGACATTTTTTTCACATACTTAATCAAACTACTTCTTTCAAATCTTAATATGAGCATGTTTTTCTTGAATTAATATTTATATAGAGAAAACGATATTTAGGGTGGTTCGTCTTGAATGTGAAGTTCGTAATAACGTCATATGCACGTGAAGAAAATCCTGAGCTGCTAATTTGTCTTTCTGACAGATATTTTTTCGTGTAATTCGCGAACGCAGTGTCTAAAGTTCGGGTGGAAAAACGTACTAAAATATTTTGTATGGAATATACGTTGAGTGTTTTTGTGGCAAGTCAATAGATAACTCGATAAAAATTCTTTTAAAAAGATACCACTCGAGCGTGGTGTTTTTAAAGAATTTTAGTGTCTCGTACATTTTCATAACGGGTTTGCGGACAAATACGAAACGTATATTCCAAACAAAATATTTTCCACGGGTGGTATATGTTAAGGTTATATCAACAAATATTCACCACTCGTGATATAAATAGTGGATATTTTTCATCCTTGGTGAATATTGCACGCGCACCAGGCATTTCAACTACCGTCACAATGCAATGCCAAAATGACAATATTTTGGCATTGAATTAGTTGTCAATTATTATTATTCATAATAAATTATATAAATTTATCTAATATGTATAAAAGTAGTAGCTACCACTAGTAATTATTTATTTCTCGGGATATAGTCTTGACATATACCACTCGAGATTAATATTTTTTTAGAATATTATCGAAAAGCTTCGCTGTCGGGATGTACAGGGTGGACCAGGTTTTTGGTGCCAAACTTTAAGAGGGTATTTTACGTCCAAAAATAACCCTAGTTTGCTATATGAACCATAGTCGAAAAATACTCGTTACGGAAATACAGGGTGTTAAAGTGTTTTTTGAAAAACTAAAAAATTGATTTTTTTCTGAAACTGCCAGAGATATTTTAATGAAATTTTACAGGTGTCAATAGCGATGAAATAATCAAGTTTTGCAATATAAAAGGTCTTTTCTCAGCGTTACCAGTGGCGTGCACTGCGGCTCGTGACTGGCTATTTTTCAACAAAAAAGTGGTACGGCACTGGTTTTTCTGAAGATAAAAATTATTTTTGAGGACCTTGTTCAATTTGAGAGCGAAAAGTTCCCTTAGCGTTTTTTCGTAGGGCACACCGTTTCATAATAATAAAATATTTTTAAGTGTTTGTGTTTAAATGGATTACCTAGCTATTTCTTAATTGCATACCACCTTGATGATGTTGGCGTCAGTTTTCATGACAATATTTGACAAGTTTAACATAACTAATTTCTGTAAAGTTCATTAGTGTCAAAATGCCGTTTAGATTTTCAAATAGAGAAATAGCGGATATCCAATTTGTGCATTGATTTGCTAACGGAAACTCAAGGGCGGCCGTCGGAGAATACGGAAGGATATATCCGCAGAGAACACAGCCTAGTCGTAAAATGTTCGCAAGAGTCCATCAGCAATTAATGGAGAAAGGTTTAAGGAATTTGCATGAGGATCGAGATGCAAGCCAAAACCAACAACAAAGAAGAATTTCTCGACAGATATTAAATGAGTTTGACGGAAATCCAACAACGAGTTCCCGTAATGCTTCTCGTATTCTTCGCACCTCAAAATCCAATATACTTCGTACTCTTAGACGAGATCACCGGCGTCCATTTCACCTACAACCTATTCAAGGGCTACATCCAGGAGACCAAGAAAAAAGACGTACTTATTGTAGGTGGGTCCTTCGTTCAGTTCAAGAAAACAGGGAATTTTTTAACAACATACAGTGGTCTGACGAGTGCTGCTTTACCCGCCGCGGCGAAGTTAATTTGCATAATCAACATGTATGGGACCATGAAAATCCTCACGCCATTAGACCTCGAAATTGTCAAGTTGAATTTAGCTTTAATGTTGGATAGAAGTGGATAGGGATTTACAACAACCATCTATTTGGACCCTACTTTTTACGTCGACATTTGAACTCGACGTTTTTAGAAACGGAAACTCCGAATATGTGGGACGAAATACCGATACTTTTAAAACAGAATGCATGGTTTCAGCTTGACGGTCGTCCAGCTCTTTTTGGCAGAAATGTCAGAAATTGGGTGAACAATCATTTTCCGGATAGGTGGATTGATAGAAGGGGTCCAGTTATATGGCCACCACGGTCTCCGGACCTTACCGTGTTAGACTTTTTTGTGTGGGGTTTTTTAAAAGAGAAAGTTTATGCGACTCCTGTCAATACGGGAGAAGAACTTATGAACCGCATAAGATATGGTTGCAATCAAATATTACCACATCTAGTACATTTAAATCGGTCTATTATACGTCGATGCCAGTTGTGCATTGAAAATAATAGTTCCCATTTTCAACAATTTTTATAACTGTTTTTGTTATGTTTTCAATTATTGTTTTAGTTACTTTTAGTTTTTAATTCTGAAAATAAATATTGTTACAACACAGTTAAAAAAAATAAGCTTGGCTGTTTTAGGTTGCCATGAAAACCTACGCCAACAAAGCGTGGCAAATATTGATTATCTGGCGGTACGCAAGTAACAAAATTAATAATCTGTTAAAAGGCAAACACTGAAAAGTTTTTAAGTCATTTAATTTTTATTTACAGGTGCGCCGTACGAAAAAATGCCAAGGGAACTTTTTTCTTTCAAATTGAACAAGGACCTCAAAAATAATTTTTATCTTCGGGAAAACCAGTAGCGTACCACTTTTCTGTTGAAAAATAGCCAGTCACGAGCCGCACTGCACGCCACTTGTAACGCTGAAATGACCCTTTATAATGCAAAGTCTTTCATGGCTATTGACACCTGCAAATTTTCATTAAAATATCTCTGGCAGTTTCAGAGGAAAATCCGTTTTTTTGGTTTTTCAAAAAAAACTTTGTATTTCCTGTATGCCTGTAATACCTTGTATTTCCATAACGGAATATTTTTCGACTTTGGTTTATATAGCAAACTAGGGTTATTTTTGGACATACAATACCCCCTTAAAGTGTGGCACCAAAAACCTGGTCCACCCTGTATTTAGATTTCCTGAGCCAGGCCATCTTATTTCCTGTAGTGCAGTGACATCCATTTTCAACCGCTCAATTCCTTTAATTGTCCTGACCGCTGCACCCGTCCTGTACCAGCTAAGTACATTCCGTTAATATATATATTCCATACGCAATTACTCCGTCCAAAAGAGAGTAGTAAGTACTTTTGGTTAACATATACATATGTATATACATTTCCGTGGGCCCACATATTATTAGCGTCTCCATATTTATCTCATTAAAATCAGGTAGCCTACATTCGCTATACAGAGCAATAATTAAAAAACTGCAAACTTTTTAAAAATATCCTGTAACTTTTTTTCGGGCATAAAAACAAAAAACGGCGAACATGTCCCGAGATATCTACCAAGTCTATAAAACGACATGACAACGAAAAGTTAAGATTTACCGTAGATACCAAACGGAGTGAGTTCAAATTTTAAAGTTTTGCCCCTTATCACATTGATAAAACTGGTTTAATTAAAGATTGCCCAAGGTAGTTAGTTCTAGAAGAAACGTTCTTTCAGAGCCTTTGTAAACTATGAATTTATCATAAGTGGTTTCTGAGATAAAACGTCTTCCAAATTACAAAAAATTATGCCGTATCGATCTTTTATGTTAGCAGTTTTCTTTTTTATTTTATTATCTCTACAATTTTCTTTTTTTGTCATTATTATCTGTCAATATACTCCAATGATTTTAAAATCAATGATCTTTTAAAGCCTATTTGTTTTATTGGCCCGGGTATTCCTTCAAAACACTTATAGGAAGGTGCAAAACTTTTTATAAACGTCCTGTAACTCTTCTTGTAGACCAAAAAACAAAAACCCGCCAAAAACGTCCCGAGATATCGATCATAGCTCTTAAAAGTAATCACAATAGGAGTCTTAAAGTTAGGACAACCGCCATGACGTCGTAGTTAACAAAATATTGATCCGTTTCACAAATAATGTTTTGCCGTTCTTGTACAACATGGAATAGAAATACGGGGTGTTCGTTATAAACCTTCATCTAGTTGGCTGTGAAATGTCAAAAGAAAAGGATGGAGAAACAGAAGTCCATTTATGTCATCCTTTTCTGTCAAAATTTCATAGCCTGCTAGATGAAGTTTTATAACGAACACCTCGTATTTTATTAACCTTGAATCTACGCCACTGATTTGTGAATCATATTTAACTAAATTCCGCCTTTAAACTCGGAACTTAAGAAAAAAAAATCTTGTTGGCCCTTCTACACTTCTTAAAAATTTAATATATGGGGGCCGTATGGCAACTAAGGCCGACCTCGGATCCAGGGCTAGCACATTTATTGGCTGCTAGGTTTGAGAGATACGACGCCATCTTATTTTTTTTTAATGGAAACACACGAATATTTACCTACAATCTAATAAAGCTAAAGGAGCAGATTACAGAAATACATAACTTCATATATCTATCTCTAAACATTTATATTATACAGGGTGGTAAAGTTGTTAAATTTCGAAAATCATTTTAAGTGACTCACTCGATTAGCAGTTTTCTTATTACACTTTTTAAAAGTTTGATACGCACACGGTGGCTTGGCATCTAAGGACGACCTCGGATCCTTTGCTAGCGACGTTATTGGCTGCCCGGTTTGACAGATACGACGCCGAGTCGAATTACAAAATTCAACAACTTGGCCACCCTGTATAATCGAAATGCTTGGAGATAGATATACGAAGATTACGTCTGCACCTTCAACTCTATTAAACTGTATGTTAAAACAACGACGTCGCTAGCCCAAGATGCGAGGTCGGCCTTAGATGTAAATTTTTAAAAAGTGTAATAGGAAAACTGCTAATCGAGTGAGCCACCTAAAATGATTTTCGAAATTCAACAACTTTACCGCCCTGTATAATCTAAATGCTTGGAGGTAGATATACGAAGTTATATATACTGCTCAACTTAAAGTGCGGCACAAGCAAATTTTTGTGTCATTGTCAATCAGCTGTAACTTTTTAAGCAATGAATTCTTTACACTTACTCTACGTTAAATACAATTTGCACGGTCTGAAACCTCAATTCCTCTAGATTAAGGAAGCGGATAATGTTCAAAAGAAAACCGACATTATCTCTATTATATAGAGTGTGAAACAAAGTGATGCAAAAATTGCAAAATTTGAATGTTCTGCCATTTCGCAATAAGCTTCTTTTTCCTTATCGTTTTCAGGTAAGGAGTAAGCCAACATCAATATCTCTAGACGTTTTTATCATTTTTTGTTTTTAAGGCATTAGAACTTATTCAGAGGGAATCAAAATATTCTTGAAAATTTCGTTAGCAGTTTTTTCAAATCGTCGTAATTCGCGGACAAGTTGACGGATTATTATTTTTATTCCATGGATCGACAGCATTATGTACAAATTGTTTCTCACCAAGGGAGTTTTCCAAAAGTGATTACTGAATTGCAGGTACGGACTTGACAAAATAAGTATACGGGGTGAGTCAAAATGGGTGGTCGAAAATTAAATCTCATATTCTTTCGTCAATTTTAAAGGGGGTCTGTCATACAATTTTGTTATCTATGGAGCTTCGTTAAAAAGTTACAGGGTGTTGACAATATGATTTCAAAATGCAATTGTTTTGATTATTCCGAATGCGTATGAGATATTTTATTGAAATTTTGTTAGTTTTGACTGCTACAGAAGCCGCACATTTTGCAATAAAAAATTATTTTTATTTCTGCCAGTGCACAACGCGCAAACACGTTTCGCTCTGTATAAAAATTCAGAGAGCTTTAATAAAAAAATCTGGCGATAAGTTATAGATATTGGCTTACTCCTTACCTGAAAACGATAAAGAAAAAAAGTTTATTGCGAAATGGGAAAGCATCAAAAGTTTGCAAATTTTGCACCACCTTGTTTCACACTCTATATAGTAAAGATAATGTCGGTTTTTTTTTCAAAACTATCCGCTTGTTTAATCTAGAGGAAATGAGGTTTCAGACTGCCTAAATTGTATTTATAACAATTCCTTGCTTAAAAAGTTACAGCGGATTGAAAGTGACACGAAAAATAGCTTGTGCCGAACTTTAAGTTGAGCAGTTTATTTCTGCATCTCCTTCTTCAGCTCTATTAGACTGTATGTAAATAAATGTGTGTTTCCATTAAAAAAAAATCAAGATGGCTTCGTATGTGTTAAACCGGGCATCCAATAACGTCGCTAACCCAGGGTCCGAGGTCGGCCTTAGATGCTTTGCGACCCCCGTGTAGCAAGATTTTATGAAGCTTAACAGAAAAGCTACTAATCGAGTGAGCGACTTAGGGTCGGTATTTTGAATCCCGATCACTAACTTGATCAAGTAGTCATCGGTCAAATGTTACAGTCATAATAATATAAGTCATAGATAATCAGTATTCAACTAATTTGATGATATCCCTGTACATTACCATTGCTGTATAGGAAATTTGTGCAAAATGCGTTGCTATGGATACACAATTCCTATCACTGTTAATCTTTTAATTGACAATAGAAATAGAGATATTTATATATTTATACATTTCTTACTACTTTTTACTATTATTTATACATTTCTAACGTCGGAAGTTTATTAGGTTTCTTAGACAGTTTATTCAGAAATCGTAAATGCATAAATCGGATATCAGAAAATTCTTTATTTTCAAACGTTATATGTATGTTTTGGCAAAGTACGACTGTCACTTTTGTGACTTTAAATTACACAATACGGCAAATTCAAAGATTAAACTAAAATTAAATTGGAGGTTAGAAATAATCTAACTTATTCTCTAATATTTGCTTAGAAAGAAACAATTGAGCTATTCAGAACTCAGACTCAGACTTTCTACTGTAAATATTTTATTGACGTCAGTCAATTATTTATTATTACCTACGTAAAATTGTATTATTTATCCTTCCGCTACGTAAACCCAAGTTTTTTGTGCGGCAAAATATTAATACTTTTGCATTATGAAATAAAACAACGCGATAATAGTTGACGCATTATATATATTTTAATGAACGAATTTTTCCGTTGACCATTCAACACAATTGAAATTTGCCATCGTTTTATGATCCACATTTCATAATAGCTTTTTTGGAAATGACATTATTTATTTGCCTGAGCAGACCTACACAAATTATTATTTGTGAGAAACAATAAAACGCAATGTTTTAATGGTGTTTGTCCACGGCGGTACAATAAGTGAGGTGATCATCATTTGTCAGGTTGTAAGCACATAATAGGGTGTGCAATAGCCTTTGGACTGGAACAGTGTGAATAATACTGTGAAGCCTTTCACGGCCGGTCAAAATACAAACTAAAGTGTTTTCCGGGCTTTGGAGCCACCGTCCAATGGAACTTCTTCCTGACGTTTCGTCTACAGCTGCGGCAGACATTACCAAAGGCGATGAGGCAAGGGGCGAAGTGATCACCGGTGTTTTTCGACATTGACTGATATTCGAATGTGGTATTTATTCCCCCGCCATCGGGCTGCAGTGAAGGGACTGGGTTGGGGTTGGTGATGTAGCAGGGTTTCGGCGCACTTGCAATATATCGTAGAACTCGCTTCCAGTGTGCATTTAGAAACCCCTTCCTGTGGAATTTGTTGTCGTGATTAAAGATCTCAATGGCCTTTTGCGTTAGTCTGGGATAGAAACGCTGCGATTGATATAAGATATCCACCTCGTTGAAAAGGATGCCGTGACCTTCTGAGAGCGTGCTCTGATACTGGTGACTGTTGTTTTGTCCCAGTCTGCAATTCCTCTCGTGTTCAGTGATCCTAGTGCTGACACTGCGTTTTGTGCCAATGTATACCGAGCCACAGCTGCATGGAACTCGGTAAACTCCCGGGCCGATAGGGAATCTCTTCGGTCTTTGGCCGATCTCAAGCTCTATTGTATTGTACAAGTGGGTTTAAAGATAGTTTTAACATTGTGATTTTCCAGTAGCCTGCCGATCCTGTCCGTTACTTTGTGGATGTATGGTAGACTAGTCCATCCGCACTTTTCTTCATCTTCTCCCGTTGTTCCTTCCTGGCACTCTATATTCTTTGGACGGACATCCCTATCGAACTCGTGCTTGTTGTATCCATTCCAACGAAATGCTCTTTCCAGATGCTTTATTTCCGTCCGCTCACAAATTCTCATGACTCTCACTGATCGAGTCTTAATGACTCTACTTTTCTGTCTGGGATGATGGATTGATCCGTTAAACAGGTATCGGTCAGTGTGTATTGGTTTTCTATAAACGGTGTGCGCAAGCTTCCCATTTGGCGTCCTTAATACTGTTACGCCCGGCCGTCGGTCCACAGAGATTCGGGCCGAAGCGGCAACGCCGAGCGCCGACTGCGACCCCGTTAACCTATCTGGAATAAACGAGAACCGGGAACAGTCGTCTCCGTTCCCGAAAGTATGAGATTGTGTTCAGGCCGGGTATATAAACAAGCGAGCTGCGCGAGGAGGGATCGAACAGATAGAGCAGTGTAGTAAATAAGCGGACAAGCCAACAGTGCGAATTGTTAGTAAGGAGTAATTGTGGTTTAATCGTGTTGTAATAGTTAACAGTAAATAAAAGTGTGTAGTTAATTGACGATAAATTATTGGAACTCGTATCCCGTAACAATACCAAGACATCCAAAAACGGTAAGCGTTCTTTTTCTTCTATCTCTATAGTAAATTGAATTTTTGGGTTGATATTTCATCGCTTTTAGCTTCTTGAGATTTAATTGATTAAAAATCTCATTGCTATTGATTTTATAGCAAAGCCATTTATGACTATAGATATGAATGATATAATAATATAATGATGATATGAATAGAACAACAGTATCTCAATTAGGTGTGAGCAGTCTGAAATACTGTTAAACACGTTTATTAGCATTTTGTTTAGTTTAATAACACTCACAAAAAGTGAAAAACTGTTAAAATTTGGTGAAAATTGCCTAATGTTTATTTTGATTGAACTCGTCAACTATATTAAAAACCTGGAATGATAAATTAAGAAAGAAATGTTTGTCGTGCATTCTCTATTCATTGGTGTCAATAGCATCATTATATCATGTTTAGTTTTAAAATTATAAATATCGATATAAGTATTAAAATGTCGATAAAAAGTAGAAAAATTATGTTTATGCGCCATTTTCAAGGGTAAAGAAAATTACTGAAAATGTCAGTTTTGCATATTTTTTACATATTTTTGTACTTTTTTGACTGAGACTATTTTTGATAAAATCAGGGTGGCAAAGTTGAATTTCGAAAAACATTTTAAGTCGCTCACTCGATTAGCAATTTTCCTGTTGCACTTCTTAAAAATTTGATACATGGGGGTCATGTGGCATCTAAGGCCGACCTCGGACCATAGCTAGCGAGTTTATTGGGTGCTTGGTTTGACAGGTACGACGCCATCTTGATTTTTCTTATATGGAAACACACATATATTTACCTACAGTCTAATAGAGCTGAAGGAGCAGATTACAGAAATATATAACTTCGTATATCTATCTCTAGGCATTTCGATTATACAGGGTGGCAAAGTTGTTGAATACCGAAAATCATTTTAAGTCGCTCACTCGATTAGTAGCATTTCTGATGCACTTCTTAAAAACTTGATACATGCAGGTCATGTGGCATCAAAGGCCGAACTCGGATCTAAGGCTAGCGAATTTATCGGCTGCTAGGTTTGACAGATACGACGCCATCTTGATTTTTCTTAAATAAAAACACACATATATTTACCAACAGTCTAATAGAGCTGAAGGAGCAGATTACAGAAATATGAAACTTCGTATATTTATCTCTAGGAATTTCGATTATACAGGGTGGCAAATTGAATTTCGAAAATAATTGTAAGTCGCTCACTCGATTAGCAGTTTTCCTTTTTCACTCCTTACAAATTTCATACATGGGGGTCGTGTGGCATGTAATGTCGACCTCGGATCCAGGGTTAGCGAATTTATTGGCTGCTCGGTTTGACGGATACGACGCCATCTTGATTTTTCTTAAATGGAAACACACATACATTTGCCTGCAGCCTCATAGAGCTGAAGGAGCAGATTGCAGAAATATATAATTTCGTATATCTATCTCTAATCATTTCGACTAAACTGGGACGTAAAGCTGTTTGTTTCAAACCTCATTTTATAAGGCTACTTCGAGGGCTAATACCCCTACCCACATGGAATTATACCATTTGTTTCAAAGCTTAAATATTATAGAAAACAAACATAAAAGCAAAGACGAAATACACGAAAATACAGAATAAAACAAACATATATAACATAACAGATAAATTAAAGTTTCTTTTTGAAATGTTGGTCAAAGTTACTAAATGTATGTTATTTTGTTAATTGTGTTGTTAACCAAAAGTACTTAGTACTCTTTTTTCGACGGAGTAATTGCGTAATAACTTTCTAGAGGCGACAAACCTCAACCTCCGTCGTCAGCATCCTCTAGGAGTTGACCAAAAAAGACGCGAACACATTTATTAACTTTGACACACAAATCAAAAGTGACAAGCAAGGTTATCGCAGGTATAGAAAGCAAAGTAATAATGAATATATAACAAAAATGTACAAAAAACCTGATTGGCGCTATACCGGGTGACACAGGAGACATGAGACAGCGTCTATTTTTTACCTTTTATGATAAAATTTTGAAAATTTGTGCGATTATATATCTCGTTATTTCGCTTTCTCTCAGCTTTACTGATATTTTATCCTATTAGTGACCATTAATTTAATACTTTTAATGCTACCCTGTATATTTTTCTTGCCTATCTTCTCCACCCAAAAATTCTCTTTTCAACCGTGTATAACATGTTATATTTTGTTTTTACTTTGACAGAGAAAATTCAGTTATTTAAAATAAGTATAGTAGGCCATGACT
Organism: Taphrorychus bicolor; assembly: GCA_951812265.1. NCBI lineage: Eukaryota > Metazoa > Arthropoda > Insecta > Coleoptera > Curculionidae > Taphrorychus > Taphrorychus bicolor. The sequence continues at coordinate 42,220,315 of OX638306.1, read as the reverse complement.
AGAAGACGAAAAATGTTTCGATATTAGTAGGCATCGGAAACGAAAGCCTAGTTTTATGGAGTTATAAAGTTCATGTTTTAATAGCCCCAGCAAAATGAGTATTGCAAAAAAATCAAGTTTTAAAATTAAAAAAAAATTATAAAAAATATTCCAAATTATTGAAAAAACTAAGATAGGAATGCTGTAGTTTAAGTTCGGTTTATTGTAAAGTAACTATTTGTCATCACTTGCCACAGTGCAGAATCAAATAATTTTATTTACTTTTTAAACAAAACCTTCTTTTTCAAAATCAAAACACCTCACTGTCAAAACAATGAAATAAATTTAATTAGAAACAATAAAACAAACGACTAATAAATTAAATCAGAATGTAAGTCATTTATTCTAGGTGCTCAAAATGTTGTCCATTATTTTCTTGGCATAATGTCACTCCCCGCATTGTAGCCCTAAAAACTTTTGTAAGCTGCTCCGCATTGATGCCATTTACAGCAGCTCTCACTTTATTTTCCAGTTGTTGGCGGGTAATAATCGGAGTATTATAAACGTTTTCTTTTATATGACCCCAAATAAAAAAATCAAGTGTTGTAAGGTCAGGTTAACGAGGTGGCCATCTAACAAGTCCATTAGTTCCTAACCAATTATCCCCGAATCTGTTATTTAAATAGCGCACCACTATTTGACTGGTATGTGCAGGGGTACCGTCTTACTGAAAACGTATTGGTCTGACGTTTTGGGGCAGTCGTTGCAGAGCCAACTCGATTTCATTCTGTAGGAACCCTAGGTATCTTTCTCCCGTTAGGGATCCATCAAAAACTATTGGTCCGATTATTCTGGTTCCAATCACACCTAACCAGACTTTGAATCCAAATCTCGCTTGAAAACTATTCTCCCTCATAATCCTTGGATTTTCTTGGGCCCAAAATCGAGTGTAATTGCGATTAAATAATCCCAAATTGGTAAACCTCGCTTTATCAGAAAATAAAATACAGCGATGGAAATTTTCATCTAAATTGTAGTTTTGCAAAAACCAGTCGCAGTAAGACATTCTTCTTTCAAAATCGCCTTGCTGCAAGTGTTGATTAATTTGGTACTTATACTACTTAAATTTATGTTTTTTTTAAATTCTACGTGCAGTCTCGGCTTAGTCCAATTTCGGACTCAATTTGTCTTACCGAAATAGTCGGGTCTACAGCTACAATTGCTAAAACGTTAATTTCACTTTCCTCATTGACAATAAAGTCCGTCTCGTTTTCAATTTCTGGTTGCCTTCTGAATTGTTGTTCCACCCTTGCAAAAATGTCTTTTGATGGATGACGTCTGTCGGGATACCTCTGGGCGTATAATCGTTCAGTTTGTCTGCAATTCTTTCTACACTCGCCAAATATTAACAACATATCGACACTTTCATCTCTTGTGTACATTTTTACAAATTATACAATTTCACAGAAAATAAATTTCTTTGAACTTTCATGACTTTTACCATTGTTAAAAAGCTATTAGGTTTGGAAATATGAAATAAAATATATCCAACGTTTCGACATTTTTTCATAATTTTGCGGTAGTTTGGGCTATATAAGAGGAGCGTTCGGATATTTCCTAAACTATGAGTGATCCGCGTGCATGGTTTTTACCCAATAAACGTCTACATCAGTTTGCCCACAGCGTTCGGATATTTCCTAAACTATGAGCGTTCCGCACGTGGTCCAACGCAAAAAGAAAGAAAAAAAAGCGCACGACTGTGACACCAAACTAACCATAAATGTGACCATAACAAACCATCGCAAGACTTCTGCTGATCAACTTGTCATGTAACTCCTAGAACAAAACACATCCTAAATAGATAGCATTATTCTAGTCGATTCTAATCCCACGCACAAAAGTTAAAACAGGTCATCTGTTTCTAACGTAAAAATCGATTTTAAATAAAATGCCAGTCCCACCAGACATGTTTTCCATATTGCGAAATTAATAAACTTGAAGCTTCACTGTGGAGTTTCTGCCATATGTACAAACATGCAGACGTGATGGTTTTTGTTTTGAAAGAGAAACCTATTTTTTTTTAGACTTTTTTATTTTCAAGCTTTCTCTTAAAAGTGCAAAAATGTACCTTCTCGACTGAATCTTTAAACAAGCCAAGTTAATAGTTGAATTTTCTGGTAAACTAAACAGTAGTCAGAATTATATAACTTAGTAAGAAGAAAACTTTTATACTTCGACGAAGAACACCACTTTTGATTCCTGAATAATTTAAGTTCCAGTGTATACTTACTCCGGAGGTATTGAAACTTCCTAAAGAACCGCCAATTTTTCTTTCAAATATCGACCGAAGTTGATCGCAACTTCGAAAGTTCATAAGTACGCTACAGAAGATTAAGGACGTGTTTCGCACAGGCTGTCTGGTGTTTTGATGGCACGTAATCCAAATTCCGTGTCTGATTTGTTAGAAGTTTTAGGGTAAATAATTAAACAGCAAGGTGAAAATATTTATTATGCTTTTCAGGGTAATTTATTGATGGCCATGAATATCATAGTTTATCCATCATTCAAATTCAATCTGAGTTTTTTTCTTAGTAATGCTTCACGCAAATGTTAACAGCTGGTTAAATTTTAAACGCTAATTTAAAATATCATAAACCTAAATGCCTATCCAGGTCTTTTTATAGAAAAATTCCGATTTACATAAAGAAAAAACTATAAAATGTTGTGGCTCTTTATTATATGTACGTATTGTTAAATCTTACGAAAATAAAATATTATTTTTATACAGGGTTGTTTAACGAAAAGTAGCTACACACAATATCTATCAAAAGTATCTTTTGTTTGAAAATTGCCAATATATGTCAACAAACATAGCAAAGGGGACATCATTTTACAGAAAACTGAGTTGCTCCCATCAACCCCTTAGCCGTCAGAGCCACCCCTATAAATTTCAAATTCAAATGTCACCGCACCATCGTTGCGAAAGTTATTTCATAAGAAATTAATTGTAGTACTAATTTTGTGTTCTCGCATAACATTGAGACATTAAAATAATAAAATAATAAAAATTCTAAATGTTTATTTTAGTTATTAACTAGTTATAAGTTAGCAATTACTGTTAAAGGAATTGTTCAAAGTGACTTCCGTTAACTTCCATATAATAATACAGTCGAATTGAAACGAACATTTGCGAAAACTCGTGCAGTCAATTTTAGACATTCTTCTATTATTCTCTGCCCAAGATTTTCAATGCTGGCCAGTCGTACTGCATACACTTTTGATTTAAAATGCCCCCATAAAAAATAATCCAACGGTGACAGGTCGGGTGATCTAGGCGGCCATTCGATAGGACCATGTCCTGCAATCCATCGTCCAGGAAACCCATTGTTCAAAAATTCTCGAACAGGAACTACATAGTGAGGAGGTGCATCGTCTTGCTGGAAAATTACTTAATTTTGAAGCAAATTTTCGTAATTTTCCAGTAATTGACTTATGGAGAATAGAATTCCCACCCAAACATTCAGTTTCTGCGGATATTGGGTATGGGTTTCCGTAAACCAATGGTATTCTGATCACTACCTGCAGATATGTCTGTTTACTTCTCTGTTCAAAACATATGTACACTCTTTTCACTGAAACAAATATTGCACAAGAAGTTCACGTTATTCAATAGATTATTAGACATAATTCCACAGAAGTCTAGTCATCGATTAGTGTCCTCATGATCATCCATTGATCATTTAGTTCCTGAGCAAGTTTTATCTTGTATGGGTGAAACATGTGCGTTTTTAAATTTCTCCTTACAGTGCTTGTTGAGACCCCGGATCCCTGGGTTAGTTGATTTAAAGACTGATTTTTACCTATAGCAACGGGTCCCAAAACAGCAACTTCAACAGCTTCGTTCATAATTTTTGCTTTTTTTAGAGCTTTTTTAGAGCATTTTATTTTCTTACGTCTTAATTGCATGAGAATACACAAAATGAATAGTAGAATGCATTGCTTTCACGGCCGGTCGAAATAGAATCTAAAGTGTTTTCCGGGCTTCGAAGCCGTGGCCCAATGGAATTTCTTCCTGACGTTTCGTCTACAGCTGCTGCAGACATCAAAGGCGACGAAGCAATGGGCGAAGTGATCTACCGTGCTTTCCAACGTTGACTGATTCGACTGTGGTGAGCTGTATGGTATTTATTGCCCCGGCGCACATAGGGGTATTACGGCTCCAACAGCTGACAATAATCGAATAATTTAAACTTGTTCAGCTATCACGAAAATTTTACTAAAGAATCTGAAGAATGTATATAAAGTACGAAAAGTCGATTTAAATTGATACGATATCAAATAAAAGAAGAAAAAATGAGGGAAACCTAGGCATAGACATCAGCTATCCAGCTCGTATTATAGGCATTCAAGTTTACCTCAAACTTTAAGATATTACGAACTAGGTGACAGTAAGTAATTCAGTAGTATTTGTATAGGATGTTATTGCTACGTTAGTGTGGCGTACATTTGTTGACTTTGATCGTTTTTTACTCAAGTTTAGCTAGCTATAAAACACCTCGTTCTGTGAGGCTTTCTGCATTTGATTATTTTAAAAAGATTAATTTACGTGTGGTCTTCTAGTACACTATCCAGGAATATCAAAGTGTGATTTTAATTCTAAATTAAAGTTTGAAGTATCAGTTTCAATGTCCCATTTAAAAAAGTTGCGGATATTTGCGGTTTTCCTACGGCAAGCAACTTAAAGTCGCGTCTACAATATCCAGATATAGAGCATAACTTTATTAAACGCGGACTAAATGATTACTTTGTGCTTTTTTAAGCATTCATTTAGTCCTAAATTCTCTCAGGGTGTGTGTCTTATAAATAATCATAAATTCAAATTTGATCATACTATGTGTTCATTATAAAGATTCATCTAGTTGGCTGAAAAATGTGAAAATGTCATATCAAAAAAATAGGATGGAGCAACAAAAGTCCATTTACTTTGAATATGTCATCCTTTTCCGTCAAAATATCATAGTCTGCTTAGATGAAGTTTTATAATGAACACCCTGTATAGAGTTTACCAAGATCTGGTAACCAAGTAAAGTAAGTCCCATGTCCCATTTGCACCAAACAAATTTAGGTAAATCTAAAGTTAAAAACTCCAAAACCACAGCTATTAGCATGATTAACCATGGTAATAATGGAAGCCTTAACTAGGTGTACTTAAAAATTGCTTGGTGCAAACGGCCCTTAATGTAGAAGGCCTGGAAACGTTATGAAAAACTAATATTAAAATAAGCAAGAGCGCATGCTAACGGTACAAGCATGCTTGAAAAACAAACGAATATACGCAACAGCAATATGTGTGTTTTTTAAGGAGAGAAAGTAAGTATTGTATTCGGGTAGTAAGTATAAGGGTTCGGTTGGTCCGTATATTATTTAGACAATCCACTTTTTCTTTTAATTAAGTTTACTTAAAAGAGAAAGAAAAATCGTTAAATTTGTAGGATTTTTCGTAAATCGGCAGAAAATATTATCTAAAGAAACAAAACAACATCGAAGTGTTACTAAAATTTACGTAGATGTCACATTTTTTAATTGAACACTCTGTAGGTATATCTTTTCAAAATGTAATTTTTTTTTCATTTTATATAATATTTAACCATTCAGTTCAGCCATTTTTGAATAATTTCAATTTAAAAATCTTTATTATGCAATGACAAAACTCTCGGCCAACGGAAATGAGGTCGTCATAGTTTATTATAGTAAATATAATAATATCTAGGTTTTTAAATGCAAGTAACTCGAAAACAGGTGAACCAAAAAATGTCAACCTTTTATATATAAATATTTAGAATCAGAGAAAAATGATCTTTCAAGATCTTTCTTTTGGAAAACCAGTAATTGAACACAAGCTGTTCCAAATATTGTCTGACGATTTAAGAGAAATCCGACACTTTTTGTATTTTTTCTAGTTCTTATAATAAATTTACCTGAAGCTGTCCACATGTGCTGTCGAACCCTGTACTTAAGCAGTTTCCATAATCATTAAGTAAAATAAAATATTATGATGTAGGGGAAATCGGAGGAATTGGGACAAGGCACCAAAATGTACAACTACCTCTTCGTCAACGTTTTGTCTAATAAAGCATTAAACTTCATCAGGATTCACCAGAGATGGCGGATCATCAGAAGTTTAATGCTTATATAGACAAAACGTTGACGAAGAGGTAGTTGTTTTGCTGCCTTGTTCGAATTCCGCCGATTTTCCCTATATCGTGATTTGATTCTGGGACACAATCTTTATTCAATTATAAAATATTGTGAATTCAGAATAGTTTCTCTCTCTCTCTCTCTCTCTCTCTCTCTCTCTCTCTCTCTGTCTCTCTCTCTGTTTCTAAAAAAGCCTAACAGTTTTATGTAAAACTTTTAAAAGTCTTAAGCAGAAAAGCTATAAGCGGTAACGGGACAACCTGTACCATGTAAAACAAATATTACACATTGTTAGGACTGAAAATATCTATTATAAGTTTATGTTACATCATACAAAAAACTAAACTATGTTAATTATAATTTTGTCCGCTTTCTTACTGTAAATACCCCAATAGAGGGACTGGGGTGAGGCTAGTGGTGGCGCGGGGTTTCGGCTCACTTGAAGTATGTCGTAGAATTCGCTTCCAGTCTGCATTTAGAAACGTAATTTCCTTCTTCCTGTTGACATTGTTGTCGTGTTTAAAGATCTCAATGTCCTCTCTCGTTAGTCCCGGATAGAAACGCTGCGATTGATATGAGATATCCATCTCGTTGAAAAGGATATCGTGACCTTCGGAGAGTGCGTGCTCTGCTACTGCTGATTTTTGTGTCTGTCCCAGCCTGCAACTCCTCTTGTGTTCCGTAATCCTTGTGTTCATACTGCGTTTTGTGGTACCAATGTATACCGAGCCACAGCTGCATGCTGCATGGAACTCGGTAAACTCCGCGTGCCGATAGGGGATCTCTGCGGTTTTCGGCCAATCTCAAACTCTTTTGTATTGTACGAGTCCGTTTAAGGACAGTTTTAACATTGTGCTTTTCCAGTAGCCTGCCGATGCTGTGCGTTACTTTGTGGATGTATGGTAGACTAGTCCATCCGCGTGTTTCTTCATCTCCTCCAGGTGTTCCTTCTTGGCGCTCTACATTCCTTGGACGGACGAGACGGTCCCATCGAACCCGGGCTTGTTGTTCCAACCAAAGGCTCCTCCCGTTCCAATTCAGCCGGCTGACAAATTATCTTCGCTCTCACAGACAGAGTCTTTATGACTCCTCTTTTCTCTCTGGGATGAAGATTTGACACGTTATTGAGGTAAGTTTCTCATTCGGTCTCCTTGATACTAAAACACCCAAAAACCTGTAGTCCTTCCGTTCCTATCTCCATAGTGAATTGAATTTTTTGGTTGATAGAGTTGAGGTGTAAGAAGAAGTTACATGAAGTTCGCCCTCGCCATGGCTCCAAATAACAAAGGTGGCGTCCACGTATCGAAATCAGCAGTTTGGCCTCTTAATAGCCGTTGCCAACCCCTTGACCACAAAAATGTCCTTAAAATAGTTGGCTATTACTGGACTAAGGGGGCTGCCCATAGCTACACCATTAGTTTGTGCGTAGAATTCTTCTTTCAGTTGAAAATATGTAGTGGTTAGGTAGAGTTGGAACAACTTGGAAAATATTGTGGTAATTCCGGTTAATATATTCCATGGCTTCCTTAATGGTTACCATCGTGAAGAGCAAAACAACATCGAGGCTAAGGAGAATTTCTCCTGGAGATAGCGTCAAAGAATGCAGTTTTTCGACGAAATTAGTGGAGTCTTTTATAAAGCTGTCAGCATTTCCTATTTTAGGTTGCAGCAGTTTTGTGAGGTGTTTTGCGAATTCGTAGGTCCTACTTCCTATGGTGCTCACGAGGGTCTCAGTGGCACATCCGGTGTGTGGATCTTTGGCAAATCGTACAGTGTTGGTGGCAAGGCTTCTAATTTTTTAAGCTTAGTCATTTCATCCGATGCCACGTCCTTGATTAAATTATTGGCGGCCTTCAGAATCCAGGCGTTGGGATCACGAGTTAAATTCTTGTAGGTGGTGGGATCTAAGAGTGTCCTGATTTTTGCATTTTCTTTGTCCGCTGATAAAATGAGAATATCCTTGTCTTCGTTTAAGGCTTTCAGAGCTTTCCTTTCTGCAAAGTTGGGATTGCTTTTTGGTGGTTGAAGAATTGGTGACGTCTCCATCATTATCTGTTCAGCCGTCTGATTGGCAGCTACCGGATTCCGGTTTCCACGTTTGCTATGATGTTTTTCACAGGTATCCTGGATGGTGTTATGGCAAAATTTCCTCCCTTGTTCAGAACGCTCAACTCGTCTGTTGACAGTTCTTTGTCAGTCAACAACCTTACGTTGACTCTCTTCGGATGTGAGGTTTAATGTGTTCGGCGAATTGTTGGTGCAACTTAGAGCGTCAATTTTTTTTCCTTGTCGGTTCGTTGCGACGCAGAGTGGGGCAACAGTACTAAAAAGTTGGCATTAATTACCTGTGGATACATTATGAATTTATTATACGTTTAGAGTTTAAGAGTTGATCTATAAACCCAAATATAGAATGTTGTATAAATTGGGTACTACTACGTTCTAAAAATATGTACAGAGTTTTTTGGATGTCTATTATAACAACAAATTAAATAATGTAATTTTTACAATACTGGGCTATTTATTAATGAAGGAGATTAGAGTTTAGTTTAAAATTTCTTGGTTTTTACTATATATTGTAAATTATCAAATGTACGCATAAATTAGTCTTTCTACATTCGTATACTTAGCAGTTTAAAGAATTATTTTAATGTTTCATAAATTTGCAATTGGAAAAAAACAATTTACACAAATTTAGTTGTATTTTCAAAATTTCTTAAAGCATAATAAATGAAATAATAAGTATCAATTCTCAAATCTCAACGAGAGAATAAAGTAAGGTCATGCGGAACCGTTATTATTATTTGCGTCAACACTTTATCTGTCATACGATAAAGGTTCCAAATGCCCATACTTTATACCTCTGTATAAACGAAAGTTAGGTTTCTTGGGTAGTCGGTCTGGGCGACAAGTATTAAAACTTCTAAGCTGCCAAGCTTTCGACAATTTTTATTGTCTTCATCAGGGCGTCTACTGTTTTACGTCTATGCGGGTCCCGCAACAGAAAAATGTTAAAAAAGTATTAAAAAGACGGACACACGATTACGACAGACATTGTTAAACTATGTACTGTACAATGATAGAACATTTTCATTTCCCTTATAGTTAAAAAACACATATATAAAAATCCCACGTTAAGCGGCCCCCATACCTAAAACAGGCTTAATGTGACTCCTAGTCGCCCAGACCGACTACCCAAGAAACCCAACTTTCGCTCAGCTTGGCGGTCAAGAACAGTCTCTCCGTTCCCTCTGTATAAAGTTATACCACAGTCTTATACAGGGTGAGTCACATAAGTTGCCTTAGTAAAATTTTGATCCGTTTCAATATACATTGCGTTAGAAAAATATAAACAATGAATGAAAAATTAGAATTCGTAATGGTAAATAGTGGACATTTTGCTTATTTACGTAGTACCTGTTCAAGTTAATTTAAAGGAACTACTGATTAAATTGAAACTACTATATAATTTTTTTATTTGTTAAATTGAAAACATTTCGAAAATCGGTTGGGTTATCGACATCAAATAAGAATACCTTTTTGTAGAAATAGTTAGTATAACTAACAACTGTAATATTCAAATTTCCGATAGCGTATTCCGTTAAAAACTTTTGAAAAAATGTTGCCACGAAGCAGTACGCACCTAGCGCCCTCTAGCAGATAACTAAAAATTAGGTTCAAATTCCAGTTTCTCAGTGCCAAAAACCTCCAAATTACAAAATGTTGCCGAATTTGAATTAAAATTTTAGGAATTATTGAGTAAATTTAAATTTAAAAAGGGAACTTTAACACTCTGTATATCGAAAGGGAGCAACATTTTATCAAGGCATGTTTGATATCATATTATTATTTTCACATTGGATATGCAATTGCTCTAGGCATTACTCTATGACCCATTCAGTTGGAGCATCTTGTAATTTCACTCGCTCACTGTGCGCGGTATCCATTTATTGTGCTTTACAAACTTTTACAAAAAACAATGTTTAACCAAAGGAGCACATTCGAGCATAAGGTAGAAATGGTTTATTAAAGAAGAACATTCGGTGATTCTAATTAAAAAAATGATGAACTCGGATCAGACTGAGAACCTTACCAAAGGTCCACCTGGTTTCTAGGCTACGCGGACTAATACAAACATTATGTAATAAATACCACGGATCTCACCACAGTCGAATCAGTCAACGCCGGGAAGAATTGGAGATCACTTCGCTTATTGCCTCACCGCCTTTGAAAATGTCTGTCGCAGCTGTAGACAAAACATCAGGAAGAAATTCCATTGGACCACGGCTTCAAAGCCCGGAAAATACTTTAGATTGTATTTTGAACGGCCGTGAAAGCCTACACTGTCTTATTTAACCCGAGTAGACAGGTCAGAAACGGTTGCTGTCAGCTGTACGGTTGGCAACACGACATCGAACTGGAGCCTGGGGTAAAACCCATCAAATAACGCTACTATCCAGTTTCGCCATTCAAATAGAAGCATTGACGACGAGATTGAATAATTGTTGATAGTAGTCGCAACTCAATGTTCACACAGTCTTTGGTCAAGTCCCGTTTGTCTAGCTTAAAAGAAGTACGATTTATTTAAGTCAGCAGTATCAAATAATTTTATAAAGTGATTCAGGGCTGCATGTTTCACCCAAAAAGGCTTCATCCGACCTAAAATATTACTTATATAACACAGCTACCAACACATATGTTAACTGTTTTTAAATTGTTGAGGACTAGAATATTTGCAGTGGTGAGGGTCAGTCGTCGAGCGAAACGCGGAAACTCTGGTCGGACAGAGGTCATTTTAGGTTGTTACAAATCAAGATTGTTTCAAAGTTGAACACATCATTGATGCACGTTACTCTTGGACTTTTAAAGGATTTTTAAAGATAAAAATGAAATTTTATTAAATAGCGATATTTCCAAAATAGTGCGGTGTATCAAGAAACATGTGAAGAGGTCCTGAAGTATTAGTTCAACAATTGATAAAAGATTCATGATTAAAATATTTAAGTATACTGAAAATATAGGCTGTATATTAAAAAAAAAAAAAAACCTCGTAGAAAGCCTTGGAATTAAAACTCTTGTCTGAGGTAAATTCATAAAAAAATTAAAATGGGCACATTTTATGACATTTTCCTCTTTCAATTGTGTTTATGAAGTCATTTCAGATCAACTGTTCTAATTCCATGACCTTTTTTTTTAATGAGCGCACGGTACTAAATGCACGGAGAGAATGAATGGATCCTGGTGAATTTAACCACATACTACCATAACAAACTGGACATTGCCTATCTTTCACATTGCTGGCCTTGAACTGCAAAGTGAAGCCTTGTGACTATGCCTTTAAGACCCTTTTCACAGTCTCCCGATCCACCATTTCCTACTCTGCCTGGGCCCTCATTCCCCGCACGAGTCGATCCGTCCCTCTAATGAAGGAAAGTATCCCGTCCTATCTTATAGTCGGAAGCTCCTCTCGATGAAAGAAGGCGGGTCCCAGTGTCCCGTGGCGCAGTCGTGCCCACCTATAGTACACTCTCAGAAAGTGGTATTACGACTCTTCCCCTGCTCCAAAGTGGGTGCAGAATGGTCCACCATTCCTAGAAAGTGCATGTGTCTATTTAGTCTGTAGTGGCCAGTGAGGATTCCTATAAGGTCTCCCAGGCACTACCGACTTCTCCCAAGTAGCGACGAGGCCTTGGATCTATTAGTTTCCTTGGTCTGTCTACATATTCCAGAGTGTGTCCAGTTTGTCCTTGTACTCTCCCATGTTCACTCATTCAGACTGTAAGAGACGTATCTATTGCTTAATCCTCAACATGGCTCCAGTCCAGTGAAGCAGGTTTGGGGCTCATTTTCCTCAATGTCCGTATGTCAAGGAGCCCATTCCAGAGTTACCCTTTTTGTTTCTGCCAGTGACTCCAGAGTCTCTGTAGTCTCTGACTCCCTGCAGTCCTAAACCAGCTTTAAACTCGTCCCGTTCCTGCAGATGGCTCACAGGGCCGCATGTTTCGCGCATGTCGGAGTAGATGGAAGATGTTCTGTTCTGCTCCTTGTTTGACTTCTGGTTGCTACACTTCGAGTTTTGCAAACACCTCTGCCTGGAAAACCGTCTTGTGGCTTCCCAAGGGAATGCTCTCACCCTCTTCATGGCCTGCTTTGTATATTCCAGTTCCTGACGACTGTGAATAAGCCATTCTTAATTCGTCTGTATACCCCCACTTGTCGGGCATACTCGACAAGTGTGTTCGAGTCCCAAGCCTACTCATGAGTACACGTAAGACTTAGGTTAAACGAACACCATCTATTGACCAAAATACATACCGGGTGTCCAGCAGAACCCTAGACATAGGGGATTAACATGAGAAATCGGTTTTTATTTTTTTGCGCCTGTACGGTTGATTTGATGAAAAAGTTTTAAGAGCAATGTTGTAGAGCTTATGGTCAGCTATCATCCCGTAATTTTTTCAATACCTCAGTTGTAGCTGTTTTTTTGGAAAAACGCCTCGAAAAGTGCAAGAAATTGAATTTGGCTCGTCACCCGCGCCATGCATGTGTTTTCTTATTTTCTTATTTATTTTGAGGGACTATCATGTAGTAATTAACGTGATTATGCAGTGAAAATATGTTGGCGACACTGCACATGCACGGCGGGGGTGACGCGCCAAATTCAAATTTTTGCACTTTTCGAGGCGTTTTTCCAAAAAACGGCCAAAACTGATGATACAACTTTACTCTTAAAAGTTTTTCAATCAATTCAACCGTACAGGCGCAAAAAAATAAAAACCGATTTCCCATGTTAGTCTCCTATGTCCAGGGTTGTGCTGGACACCCGGTATAACGAGTGAAACATCTTTGAAGCAGAATAATGTTGAAACTTGGAGAATAGTGATTTAGATTTACAGACAGGACAGAAATTAAGTTTACAATGTTAAGTAATTAATAGTGTTAGGGCTGGTAGTTTGAATCTCGATTAATATATTTGAACACTGATTTTCTTTGACTGATATTTTTATAACTGTAACATTTGACTGATGATTACCTAATCATGTTCATGATCAGGAGTCAAAATACCGACCCTTAAACTGTATAATCCTGGTCAATAATCAGATCTGTAGTTTAAAAGGTTGTTGTCCACCATGTTTCAAATAAACAATTTATAAATTAATTAGTTAACTTCTTAAAAGTAACAGTGCTCAATTTCTATGATCATAAAAGTCCTTTTCGGAAATTGCAATCCAGATTGGGTTTTTTTATTGTTTTATGATTACTATAAGGTTATTTTCAACCAACCCGGTTGGCTGTCCTGTTATCAGTCATCAATCTAGTTGGATGAGTATCAGCTGTAGAGATCAATCTGATCCAGGTTTACCATTTCCAAAAAGTCCTATTGTGCCTATACTAATAGGAATATGAATGATAAAATTTGAGTCACACACTTTGGCACAATAGGACTTTGTGATTGCCTGATTTCCACTCAATGTGAATGGTAGAAACTCGGCTGATAGTTATCAACCTGATCCGAATTGAGTTTTTGAAAAGGGCTTGTATCTTCTATTGGTATATGGACAATTGACATATGGGTCCAATGGTATATGTGTTTAATGTGTTCGATAGGACCTGTAATAAAGCTAATCATATTTTGTTAAATCATGGGAGTTTTGAGAAGTCATGTTTCTATTCACTTATCAACTGTTTAACAATAAATTGATCTTAGTTATAAAACATATTTTATAAATGTGTAAAAATAGAAGTAAGCTGAATAAATATTTGATGTATATTTTAATATAATTGACAATTCAAATAAAAAAAATTATGAATAAGAATATGAATATAATGAAGAATTTTATGTAAAGTATTTTCCCCAAGTGGTAGCAAAATTCAGTAGCTTATACAGGTATTCAATTGGTATTGCTTGAAATGTCCTAGTGATCTGCCACCTTCAAAGAAAACTAGACCAATCAGTCAGCAAGCTGTGATTCCTACCCAAACTCTCAATTTTTTCAGGGTGTAGTCCTTTTTCAATTATTTCATGGGGGTGTTTTCACTACTCCAAGTTCTCATGTTTTGCAAGTTCACATAACCACTTAACTCAAACCATGCCACATCACTAAATATGGATTTTTGGAAAATGTTCTGGTTATTATCCCTATCAATACACCAATTAGAAAATTGCAGTCTTCGGGGAAAGTCAGCTTTACGCAATTCTTTCACTTCTGTGAAGCAATATGGGTACACTTGCAGATATTTATGTAAAATTGCATTTATGGCACCTACAGAAAGGCCTATTTGATGGTGTAACTGTAGTGTACCAGGTGTATTTTGCATTACTTCTTGTGCCTCTGTAACCACTTCATCGGTATGTTTCTTGTGAGATCCACTGTTTGGTCTTCTTTGTAGACTACCTGCTTCTAGCTGTAAACAATTGTAGAACATGTTTCAAAGTTTTCTTGAACTGCATATAGACCACAGAAAAGTTTGGAAATTCGGCCTGGAAGTCCTAAATGTGGTTTCGAATGGAATAAACCCATTTGCCATTCACTTTAATTCCAGTTCGCTAGTAGCTCTTTAACATAAAAACTTTATGTTCTAAGTCGAAAGCCATATTGCCCAAATACAAAACAGATTATACAGTAAAACTAGAAAACGACAACAAAAATGTGGGAAACGGGAAAGTTTACCAACAAGACAAGACAATATGGCCGCTATTAACGTTGAAGCACTGAAAGCTGATTGGACAGTGGCAATGACAAATCCTGTTTTGATGGCGAGTCAAGTTACGACGTAATTTTATAACTCTCTTTCTTTATATATATGAGGGAATAGGAATCTTAGTTATTAAAAAAGAACAATGTTGAAATGCCATTTTCAAAGAGCCCTACCTCACTTAGGAAACAATTTTGGAAAGACGACTTACACCAGTTGGACATAAAATCATGCGTAGAACTTGCTAACTCAAGCATCATAACTCTGATTCACATAAACAAGCATTATAAACATACAATTTTGTAAATTCAAAATTCATGAATTTGGCATTTTCAAAATTCTATACTATGTATCACAAATAAACGGGACTCACGTGCGAGCTAATACCAGTTTTAACCAGGTTTTTTTTTCTTTGTGTGGTCAAGAATGATTTCTTATGAGCTTTAATGTGATATCCGGACAATAATGATTTAATTTCTGACGTCAAGACTTTATTTAGTAAATTTTTATTTAAAAAATATATGTGATTCCACAAAATTCTCAGTACAAAATTATTGCCTGAAATCCAAGGAAAACCAAAAAAAAAAAACTCAAAAACTTCTTTAAACAGTCATCAATAGCATATATTACCTATGAAATCTATAAATTATAAGACATATTCTCAGTTGTAATAAGTTATCTTTATTACTAAACATGTGCTTAACGATATCGTACGTAAACAGGCAAAGTAAATGAACCAGACATTCAAATGAGTTTATTATACCGCTCAATATGGTCATCATCGGTAAGTTTTGGAAATTCAAAATTGTTGTTATTCTCCTTATGAAAGGTGCTATTAACATCCTCAAGGTTTCAGGCTATCATTAAAATTTGCGTGGCGAGAAAGAAACGTAATACCCATTCACTTATTTTTGTCATCTAGTTACCTTTGAAACCTTAGTTTTTTTTTATACCCATCTCCTTTTAGCACATATTGAGAAGATACAATAAAAATGTCAAAGTCAAATTCCCAACGCCTACTTGATGCCAATTATAAGTGAATGGCTTCTACTTATATTATGTTTGGTTTGCCCACACTCAATTACTAAACCTAATGGTGAACAAATGGTCTAATTTTCCGTTTAGAAACTCGTACTATGCAAGTGAATTCCAGAGAGAGTAGAGTTTGCTTTCTCTGGTGTTTTGATGTCACGTAATCCAAATTCCGTGTATGATTTGTTTGAAGTTTTAGGGTAAATAATTATACTTAACAGCAAGGTGAAAATATTTATTACGCTTTTCAGGGTAATTTATTGACGGCCATGATTATGATAGTTCACCCATCATTCAAATTCAATCTGTTTTTTAGTAATTATTTATGCAAATGTAAACAGCTGGTTAAACTTTAAACGCTGAATATGAAATATCCTAATTCTAAATTGCTACGAATCAATAAGATCTTTCGAAAGATAGATCTGAGTCACTCGCTTCTTTATAAACTACAATTCAGGTAACTGTTCTATGAATTGTTGACAGAAAAGAATGCATAATCAAAGTAAACAGATTTTGTTTTTTCATCTTTCTCGTTGGACATTTCACGACGCACCAAGATGAAGTTTTAGCCGATCGCCCGCGAGGATTATCAAGCCGTGCGCCAGAAGCAATTTTGGTTGTATATATTTGGTATTTTTTTGGTTCTGACGCCTATAACTTTTGAACTATTAATATGAGGGGATATTCACGTGAAGGCCTTAGGTACAGAAATGAACAGGCTTTCCAGAAATGTAGTCGGTTTGATGGTACGTGCGTGACCAGTGGCGTACCAAAGTAAAAAATGCGGTTGTTTCCGGTACCCAAATTTACGAAGGTTTTACCGTAGATCCGGGACAATGTACAATATAGGGCTCTCCATGGGTAGATTTCCTCATGTGTGTAGATGATCAATTTGCAGTTTAATTGCGATAAGTTAAATAGGGCCACCTAGAAAAATTGGCAAGTTTGGGACGGCTTTTTATTATTTTTTTTTGTAATGGTCAAATTCTTGGCTTTATAGACCCCCTTAGTTAGACGACTGGCCCAATAAAGGTGGTACCAGAGGAAAGGGCATATCCTAGGGCACTTTTAATCTCATCCCCCAAAGATGTCAGTTTATTACAATCTGAGTAAAAAATTTTCAAAAACAGTTAAGAGAAAATGTCCAAAATATTTAATATAGTAGTTTTTTGCGATTTTTACGAAAACTATAGCGGAGCTCCGTTTTGGTTTGTAAATACGTAACTAGAAGACGTTCATGGAGATAAAAATTAATCAGTTGTTAGTTTTAGCCAGTGTTAGGTCTAGTTCTTATACCGGGCGAGCTATAAAAGTTTTCTGTGCCACTTTTTTGCCAATGAGGGTACTTTTCTCACATTTCCTGTAGAGTCCACATTTTTACAGAAAAAAATCTGCAATAGGTCAGAGAGGTAGTACGCATCTAGACCCTAGATTTGGCCAAAAATCAAGGTTGTAGCCTTGAATTTCAAATTTTTACGAATTTTTAAACTTTAAATTTCAAACTGCCTATTTGAGGTCTATTTGTGCCGAGACCAATCGAAAGAAGATACCTTGGAATATTTTCTTTTCGTCATCAAGGAACCACTTTTTCGCTGAGAGGTCGCGAAATGGTCTTAATCGAATTTCGAAACAAAAGATGCAGATTTTTTTAATTTTGGCAGAATTAACGGGTAAACTGAGCACTGCAATCGCATTTTTCGACTCCGAAAATTTCTCATTGACAGATCAAATTTTAAACATTTAGACCAAGAAAAATACGCTGAAAAGCGTGTAAAAAAGTACGGCAGGTGAAAATTTGAACATTTCTAGGAAGATTATTGGCGAAAGACCCAGTACTCGAACACCTCTTCGCAAAGACTGGTCGATTTGAAAATTTCGTTTCGACAGTTCATTTTAACAATCCACCCGTCGCATAAGACACTCATTGCTCAGTGCTTTGGGACAACATTGATTTCGTCGTAAATAAAAGGTATACTGATCATGATACATGGTTCAAATTTGGATGGTAGGTAGGTACCTATGATGGGGGTACCATGAATTGTGATATATCTGACTTGACTATCACAGCTACAATAGCTGAGTAATGTTAATAACTAGAGAACTGTTTACGGTACATGGGGATACCATCATAAATGATAAACTAACTGACGTCGCTATGTAGATGACGGCTAATTAGGTTATAGCTGTTTAAATGAAACGCTGGTGTTATTGTGTTGAAAATCGAATGGTAGGTTTCCCTTATGTAATATTAGCTGAAATAGTTATTAGCGATACCAGCACGATAACGAGTAAATAACGAGCGAGGTGGAGTTTGTACCGAGGCGTAGCGAAGCGCAGCCGATGCTTATCAACCGAGAACGTTATTTACGTATCGGACGTGTGTCGTTTTTATTTAGGGTAACGGTTTTCGTTACCCTAATAATTGTATTTAAAAATAAATTTTTACAATTAAAATGGTCATCTCCTTTCGTCGACATTTCGCTAAACAGAAAGACCACCTGAGAAATGAAAACCTGTACAGGGCGGTTGCTAGGGAAATATAAGTTTTACATTGTTCTTAACGGATGGGGTCCCGTTAAGAATACTCAACGGACGCCAGCCGTTAAGAACCATTTATCATGTCTATTTTCGGTTCTGCTTAATGAATATAACAATATAGTGTAAGGAAAAGAGCATTTTTGAAAATCCAAGATGACTGCCTGAAAATAATTGGTTTTATGCCGATATCTCTGGTACGTTTTGAGCTACAAAGCTGAAATTTGCTATGTTACTACATTATGGGGCGGACTAAAAGTTGCTATGACCTGAACCATGCTGCGAGTAACTGATGTTCCATTGTCAATTTTTTTTCAATGTATGGTCTTTTTTTGGTACAACTTAGTGATTGTTGCTAAAGGGCGCTGGAAACAAATATATCCGAGGGTTTCGACTTTTTGCCTACTGTACGACGACATAAGGGTATTCTTTTTTATTACAATTATTGTTTTATAGATGTTCCACGCCCAAACCATCTTTATCGAAGACCTCTCGACATGTGCTGCTTGTTCAGTTTTATCGCTTTTAGCATGCGAGATTTTACTGACTAAATTTCTCATTGATAGGGCTAGAGGATTATTTGTCATGCTATGTTGCCGTGGATATTTTGTTTGCAAAATGTTTCTTCCAAAAATTTTTAAATATAACATAGAAAAATGATGTTTTGGATGTAAGTTGCTTTAAAAAAAACAAACTAAAGCATCATTCTTGACTTGTTTATCTATTTTAAACGCAAACACAAATAAACGGGACTCACCTGAGAGCTAATGCCAGTTTTAACCAGGCTTTTTTTTCTTAGTGTGTTCAAGAATCATTTTTTATAAGCTCAATGTGATATCCGGACCATAATGATTTAATTTTCTTTGTAAAAATTTAATTGCGTTGTGCAGTTGGCTGGAAAAAAATATAATATAAAATTTCAGATAATCTCTGAAACGCCAAGACTTTATTTAAACAATTGATCAGCAGAAATCTTGAGTTGGTTTGTTTATGGTCTTCTTTCATTTGGAGGCGACTTCAAGAAATATCCATTCTGAACTACCTGATAAGTTGCTGAAATGTCGAAACGTCGGAAAGACTTTATTTCACATTTGCAAACCTAATAGCTTTTGAACAATGGCCTGCTCTTTTATAGAGTTGGCTAGAGGTCGCTAAAGCCCCGACTGTTATCACTTTTCCAACATACCAAATTTCAGCTTTCTACCTCAAACCGTTCAAGAAATATCGGCAAAAAAATAGTAGATTATGTCACTAGGAGTAAAAGTGGGTCTTTTCGTGCTGAGCCCAGAGATTGACGGCCGAAGCGAAGCTGAGGCCTGCAACTGGGCGAAGCACAAAAAGACCTTTTACTCCGAGTAACATATACTATTTTTTTTTCAAGCATGCAAGAAATAAGAAATCTATTTAAAAGTGGTTCAGTTTTGCAATTTTCTCTCATCCTCTTTAAGCGGGTCTAGGTACTTACCCAATTGTGTATATTATTTGTAAAATACATAGAATATGTTAGACTGGTGGTTTTCAATGTTCAATGGTTTTAATGTATTAAATAATAACCAATGATTATGGTAAACTAAGAATTTGTAGCATTATTTTCAATACTAAATTAATAAATGTCACATTGACAGATAAATATGATGACGCGCATGACATTTAACAGACGAATTCAGAATTCGAGAACCTATGCGATTTCGACTAATAACGGTTTCGGATGGTGCTCTTGAGTGCTCTGAGAGTATTTCTGTCCTTTGTTTTTTCAACAAGAATGTAAAGATGGCAATACACTCAGATCGGTTTATCTGGTGTCATCTATTATTAAAATAATTTTGTTGAATGAAAATCGTTTATATATGCGCCACCATGACACTAGCGGTGACTTTTGACTTTACTTTTACTGCCTAGGACTTTTTTGCTACTTTTTTGGTCTCAGGATTTGAAAGCCCACTTTAGGTGTGCGTATGGAGAAAACAAATGACGTACTTTTAGTCCGCTTGAAAAAAAACAATTTTTTTCAGGCGGCCTTCTTGGATTTTAACAAATTCTCTTTTCAGCTAATATTACATAAGGGAAACCTACCATTTAATTTTCAACACAATATTACCATCGAATCATTTAAACAGCTATAACCTAACTACTGTCAGCTATATAGCTATGTCAATTAGTTTACCATTCATGGTAACCCCAAGAGAACCCAGCATTCAAAGTTGAACCTTGTACCATAAACAGTTCTCTAGTTATTAACGTTAGTCAGCTACTGTATCTGTGATAGTTAAGTCAGCTACATCACAATTCATGGTACCCCCCATAGGTACCTACCATCCAAATTTGAACCATGTACCATGATCAGTCCATCTTTTATTTATGGCGAAATCAATGTTGACCCATTTAAAAAGCACTGGGCAATGAGTTTCTTATGGCAGGGTGTGGATTGTTAAAATGTACTGTATTGCGAACAAACCATAAACCGCATGGTCGGGCATCGACGTCATCGGGATCCACGTCATCAGCCATCATGATTCCCGACACGAAATTTTCAAGCCAATCAATCTTGGTGAAAACGTTTTCCAGGACTGGGCATTTTGCCAATAATCTTCCTAGAAATGTTCAAATTTTCACTTGCCATACTTTTTTTCCGCCAATTTTCCTTAGTCTAAGTGTTTAAAGCTTGATCTGTCAAATGAGAAATTTCTGGAGTCGAAAAATGCGATCGCAGCGCACAGCTTACCACTTTACTATTGCGTCAATTTCCGGAACTAACGAATATTTTGTCAAAATTTAAGAAGTCTGCATCACTTGTTTCGAAATTCGTGTTTTGATTCAGCGAAAAGTGCTTCCTAGGTGCCGAAAAGAAATCATTCCAAGTTATCCCCTGGAATAGAAAGCCATTCGATTGGATGCACAGTCTCGGCACAAATAGACCTCAAAGTGGCACTTTCAAATTAACAGGTTAAAAATGTTGCTTCAAAAATGTGCAATCTACAAGGCGTAATGTGAGAAAAGTACACCCAATTTGGCAAAAAATATGGTACCGAAAAACTTTTGTAGCTCGCCCGGTATAAGAGCTAGGCTAAAACTAACAACTGATTTCTTTTTCTCTCCGGCTCTTCTAGTGGCCTGTATACAACAGAAGCTATAGTTTTCTGAAAATCGCAAAAAAACTGTTATACTATTTTGGACACTTTTCTTTAACTCTTTTGGACATTTTTTACTCCCCTATATTAAAGTGACATCTTTGAGGGGATACTGGGAACTAACCTGAACTAAGTAGGGGGTCTAAGAGGCCAAGAAGTTGACCATTACAAAAAAAAATCTAAAAAACCGTTCCAAATTTGTAAGTTTTTCTAGATTTTCCTATGTAACTTATCGGCAGTAGACTTCAAAATGTATTATCTACATATATTAGGGAATCTGCGCATAGGGAGCCCTATACCCCACGTAACGCGAGTTTCGATACAGGCGCGACAAATTAGAGTAGCAAGAAAAACTCAGTAAAAATAATGAACCGACAATATGATCTCCGAAAATTCCTATCCAAACGTTTAGCTTTTGTGGATGTTGCGTGTGAACTTCATGAAAAACATTGGATTGGTTGACGACCAATAACGGCAATTATGGCGGTTGACCTCACCGTTCAAGAAGAAGGAACACTCACCAGAGAAGCAAATGGTCTAAAGTTATTTCGGATTGTTAACAATTCGATGACTAATGATCTCACAACATTCTAAACGTCTATAGAAATTATCTTCGTTTAATTCCTGTACTAATTTAATTTTATAAGGATGGAACTTATGTGTATTTATAATCATTTGAGAATTTTCTAGTGCTGGTAGCAGGTTGCATCGCGACGTGTCCCAAAACAGCTATTTCAACTGCTTCTGTTCTTATTGCTGGATGATGAACATATTTCTTACACTTCCAGTCTCTTGAAATTTATACGCTCCTATCAGGACATTGTTCATTAAACAAATTTGCTGCACTTCTAGCACAATAAATATTTCGGAAATAGAGCGAAATAATGTCCACTATTTCTTGAATACTGTAAAGCGTTTTTAAATGATAGTGGGTACAAAAGTAAAAGACAACTACTAAGCTACAAAACATCAAAGTGCAGGTAGGAATAAGGCAATAACATTTTCTAAATTTACATTCCGTATCAGTGTTATTAAATTCCTTAGTTAACATAAAAACTCTTTTTTCTCGAGAACAGACCATTCAATTCTAAAAAGTTAGGTGGCATTGAAAAGGCAATTGAATGCTCTTTAAAATGATGTATAACTTGACACCCCTTTCCACTTAAGATTTTGGCCTTGGGGTTCATATGGAAAAGCTATAAATATCAGAGAAACATGGCCCCTTCGAAACTAAAATTGAGGGGTCCGGGCGTTTTCGTATTTTCAACTTCATAAGGCAGAAATCATCGGCGGAAAGTTTTCTTTGGGCCACCCTGTATACAACCAAATCGCTTCAGACATTTAGATTTATATATCCTCACTGGCATTCAGATATAAAAATGTATGTGATTCAAAAAATTACTCAGTACAAAATAATTTCCTGAATCCAAGAAAAACCAAAAAAATACTCAAAGACTTCTTTTAAACATTAAGCAATGACGGGTATTACCTATAAAATCTATAAATTGTAAGATATGCTTTCTCAGTTGTAATATACCATCTTTATTACTAAACATGTGCTTAAAGGTAACGCACGTAAGCAGGCAAAGTAAATGAACCAGACATTTAAATGAGTTTATTATACCGCTCATTATGGTCACCATAGGTAAGTTTTGGAAATTCAGAAGTGTTATTATTCTCCTTATCAAAGGCGTTATTAACATCCTCAAGGTTTCAGGCTATTTTATATCATTAAAATTTGCATGGCGTAAAAGGAACGTAATACCTACCTATACAGGGTGGCTCAACGAAAACTTTCCACCAGGGTTTTGTGGCCTATGAAGCATATGAGGACATATATATTTTTTTAAGATTACACTCATTTAGAATACGTTGCCGCAAGTCTTCAAGTGAATCTGGTTATCTAGCATGAATTTTCGACATCAAATGACCCCATAAAAAAGTCCAGCTGGGACAAATCCGGGGAACGTGCAAGCCATTCTGTAGGTCCTCTTCTCCCAATCCAACTTTGAGGCCAATGTTTGATTTAAAAACTAACTAACAGGGGCTGCGTAGTGCGGTGGAGCCCTATCTTGTTGAAAAAATGATGTTTTCTTCACGATGACGGTCATCGTGTTCGATTATTTCTGTTAAAGCTGGATAAAAGGCGTCTTCCAACAAATTCAAATAGACCTGTCCGTTCAAGTTTCCAGGTAAAAAAAATGGACCGACAATATGATCTCCGAAAATTCCTATCCAAACGTTTGCTTTTGTGGAAGTTGCGTGTGAACTTCATGAAAAAGCGTTGGATTGGTTGACGATCAATAACGGCAATTATGGCGGTTGACCTCACCGTTCAAGAAGAAGGAACACTCATCAGAGAAGCAAATGTTATAAGGGTATTCCGGATTGTTAACAATTCGTTGAGTAATGATCTGACAAAATTCTAAACGTATATCGAAATCATCTTCGTTTAATTCCTGCACTAATTTAATTTTATAAGGATGGTATTTATGTGATTTTAATATTCTCTGGCTGCTTGTACGCCGAACACCTGATGTGTTTGAAAATATTCTAGTGCTGGTAGCAGGTTCAATCGCGACGTGTCCCAAAACAGCTATTTCAACTGCTTCTGTTCTTATTGCTGGATGATAAACAATTCTCTTTTTATTTCCCACACTTTCAGTCTCTTGAAATTTGGCAACCAGGTCTCTCACGTAAGAATGGGAAACGTTCCTGTCAGGATATTGTTCATTAAACAAATTGGCGGCCCGTCTAGCACAATTGTTATTTCGGAAATAAAGCGAAATAATGTCAACTCTTTCGTAAATACTGTAAAGCATTTTTAAATGATAGTGTGTACAAAAGTAAACAACAACTACTAAACTACAAAACATCAAAGTGCAGGTAGGAATAATGCAATAACATTTTCTAAATTTATATTCCGTATCCGATTGTTAAAGTCCTAAGATAACATAAAAACTCTTTTTTTCTCGAGAACAGTCCATTCAATTCTAAAAAGTTAGATGGCATTGAAAAGGCAATTGAATGCCCTTTAAATGATATATAACTTGACACCACTTTCAATTTAAGATTTTTAGGGTAAAAGTCTTAAAAGTAAAAGGCTTTGTGGTTCATCTGGAAAAGCTATAAGTATCAGAAAAACATGTCCCCTTCGAAATTAGAATTGACGGGTCCGGGCGTTTTCGTGTTTCCAACTTCATAAGAAAACATCGGTGAAAAGTTTTCGTTGGGCCACCCTGTATTATGTTTGGTTTGCCCACACTCAAGTACTAAATATATTGATGAACAAAAATAGTATAATTTTCCATTTAGAAACTATACGTACTATGCAAATGAATTCCCGAGAGAGTAGAGTTTGCTTTTATAGCTGAAAAAATCTGTAAATATTTCTTTTCGTTCCGCCATAAAATTGTTTTATACTCGGG
This sequence comes from Taphrorychus bicolor, assembly GCA_951812265.1. Lineage (NCBI taxonomy): Eukaryota > Metazoa > Arthropoda > Insecta > Coleoptera > Curculionidae > Taphrorychus > Taphrorychus bicolor. The sequence goes on along the minus strand of OX638306.1, from coordinate 42,195,318 downwards.
TTTCATTTGATGAGTTCCTTGAGTGTTCACATTAAATATCTCTTAAAAAAGTAAAACACATCTATGGCTACACTAACAAATTAAAATTCTTATAAAAATAAAGATACTTACATCCTCTGCTCGTCTCTGTTATTACGGCATCCTCATACTAACAACGTATATTTGTACACGTGCATTTATTCTGCCTGTAACATTGCCGCACTTTTCAAGTATCTTCATAATCGTTTTTTTTTCAGTTTTAACGATAACATAGAGAGTCAGTTTCAATCGCAACTGTTGACCATTTATGACCCCCCACCCCCAACTCAAGCTTTAAATTATCCTGATTTATTCACCCGAGGAATATAAAATTAAACCTTTATGACTTAGCGCCGGTTCTTCAATATATGCTGCTACACACATAAAAATATTGTTTTGATATAAGAAAGATCGTTCTTTTAAAAATACTTTTTTTTGATGAGAAAAATGTTTATCAGAATAAGCAAATTTTTCTGCGACGGATCAGTGCACTTTATTTAACAGAAGAAAATTGTTTTTCTAAACTATTTTCCTACTTCAAATTTAATTTTGTTCAACTAAAATATAGACAATTTGGTTTTTTCTTGAAGATTCCTATAACTTTCTTATTGTTTTCTCTATTTTTTTTATTAAATTTGTGCCAAATTATTATCTTAAATGTTTTACTTACGGGTAAAAAGGTAAAGATAATTAAATTTGCTTTGTCTTACAGAGATGTCGCTTACAATTTCAATGAAGAAAACTTTCGAATAAAAATTATTTTTGACAAACTACTAATCTATTCGCTTTCTTTTCGTGGATAACAAGTTACATAAAAATGTTTTCTTCATTAAAAAAATTTTGGTTACACATATCATAAATATTCTTGACATAAAATTTGTATTTTCGTGACTTAAGAAAACGCAGCAACACCCTCTTTCGTCTTTCTCGATCTGACCTCATTATTTTGGTTTGGTTTATTAAGTAGACTCTATTGTAGTTTATATATAAGTATTGGTTCATCAGGTATATTAAGTTGGCTGTGAAATGTCCAAAGAAAAAGATGAAAGAACTAAAGTCCATTTACTTTGATTATGCCATCTATTTTTATCAAAAATGCATAGCTTTCTAGATGACGTTTTCTACTGAAAACGGGGTATAAGTCATACATTTTCATCTTTGATAACGATCAACGGAATCATGAGTGAACATAGCCGCCTTTTGGAGCAGTGGGATATACCCGAAGCCATTACAAAAATCTTTACTGGTAAGTTTAAATTATGTATTGCTTGGATGTTGTTTACGAGGGTGAACTAAAAATTTTATTTGGACGGTTTTGGTGGTGATTTATATGTTTATAATATGATTCTGAGAAACATGAAAGAACGTTATTATTTGCGGCTTCATTATACTTCATTATAAAATTTCATCTAGTTGGCTGTGAAATGTCAAAAGAAAAGGATGCAGAAACAAAAGTCCATTTATTTTGATTATGTCATCCTTTCCTGTCAAAATTGTATAGCCTGTTAGATGAAGTTTAATAATAAACACCCCGTACTTCATGGTACAGGACCTTCAAGAAAAACAAAACTGCATGTAATAAAGTGAAAAAATAAATAAAATAAAAGGGTTTATCGTTTTGATGAAATACCGTACATAATGGTAATTTCTCAGGCAAACTTTCATCTAAATGTTTTTATTTCTTTTGTTTCGCTTTCTAGATACAGGATGCAGTCATTTTTTTAAAACTCTTTAATAGCTTACAGTTTTCAAATATTCAGTTCAGATTTGAAGTGCTGCAATATATTGTCGCGAATAAAGTGTGTGTGCTCGTATTATATGCCAAATTACTATTTTGAATGTGAGTTAATTTACGCTTAAAATGACGGGTTGTCGTTACCTCCTACGAAGGGTCCTATGCTGATTTACTCACTGAATGGGGCTTTCAAAACTAGGGGGGTTTATATTTAAAATGATAAGATGAGATTCAAGTAAACTTCTATTTTCTACGCCCTTAAAAATAGTCTATTCCAGCAAATTTAGGATAACGAAAAAAAAAAGCAGAAATAGCGCAAATAGAATGTACAGTAGTTCTTACCAAAATTTTAGGTAGATCAGGGCCATATATCGCAACTCGAGTAAACGGACCGCCTTATGGGTGCAAAAAGACTTATGGGTACCAAGGGGTGCTTGTTTTATTTCAAAGCAAGGGCGGAAGCATGCCTCCACAAGCGCACCTCCACGAGATGCGGTTGTATCAATACAATAATAACGTTCTGAACTATATATACAGCAGTTTTCGAGTTATTTGCAATACTTCAGACTTTTTTGACACCGTATATAGACTCTGATTAGGTAATAAAGACCGTCCAAATCCAAGCTGCAGTATACTAAAACTGAAACAAGTCAAATAAAACAAGAGTCACAGGGCGATGATAAAGAGAGACCTTTGAGATCTTCGATTAGTGCTTTTCTTTGTGGTCAACTCGGACTCAGAAGCGTGAGCCATTTGTCTTTCACAATCTGATGACTCTATAGTGAAAGTCATACCCAGACTATACACATACATTGACAGGAAAACAATGTTTACTTCCATCATAAATACTTATTCTTCTGTTCGGCTTAGTTTTTTGCTTCTCTCTTCAGAATACTCTGCGGCCTTCTGGCACTCGCTAGCCTATCTTCCGCTCGACCAGCTGAGACTGAATACGAATACGAGGACGAACCGGCCCCGCCCCCGAAAAAGGTCCCAGCTCGACCTCTGGTGGGCAGAAGGACCCCTTTGACGCCTAAAAGTAGTAAAGCTGCCAGCACCATCACCACCACCGGCACGGCAGCCCCAGCCGAATAAGTTACTTTCCACCCCCTTAATAAAATATATTTAGTTATCTTTCCCGCCCTGTACTCTGACAACGAAACTTGACTGTAGCCTCCTACTGGTGGTCTCGGTTGGTGCTCGTTCGTCCTTTCGGCGTAACAATGCTCCTTCTCGACCTTCTCGATCCCACCAATTCCCCAAATACGACCCTTCTCGCGAGTCATCAAGCTAAAGGCTGCTTTCGCGAGCCCCAAAACTGACTCTTTTCTCTACTTTTAAACAATGGGCTGGAACCTGATGGTGGTCGTTCGTCCTTCTGGCATAATGTCGATCTCCGACCAGCCCCAACGCGGCTTCCCGCACCGACTCCTCCAAAGTAAGTCCCCCCAAAACCGGATTCTAATTGGTCATCGGCCGACCATTTCTATCGAGACGTGTAGCGTCGAGAAAAATAAAATCTCGAGACAGTAATTAAGCTTCCCATCGAGTATATGTAAACTATTTTATTTTTAAACACACTTTCTGCATAACATCAAAAAATCTTTGTTGTAGATAACTCTTAAATCTTTGAGGCGGAAAGTTCATTTTTCACTACTTACTTTTGAGTGAAGCCTCATCCATTTTGCCAACAACAAACGAATCGGGTAAAAAAGTGGAAGAAGCTTTACCCAAAAGTAAGTAGTAAAAATTGTTATTTATGTATTAAGAGCGAAAAGTACAACTTTTTTGCTCGAAGAGTGAAGTTTGCCGCTCGACGCGAAGCGGAGAGCGGCAATCGTTCGAGAGCAAAAAAGTTACTATTGCTCGTAATGTATACAACGTTTTTTCTGCAAACGATCAATTTCAAATAATGTGAATCACAACTGAGCATAACTGAAGTTATAATCTGAAAATTTCGTCGAATCAAAGTGACAATGACGATTTTAATAATTGGTTGAGGGGTGGTAGTTGCTATTGACAGCAAGCGAAAAATTCTTTTTCTACGAGCGTGTTTATTATGTCACTTTCCCGCACGCATTTTGTTTTCGAAAGCTTTACTTTCCCGCACGGCGTGCGCGAAAGTAAATTTGGCGTGCGGGAAAGTAAATATTTAAAGAATAAACTGATTTATAATATAATTTAGACTTTATAGTCTCTTTACCTAGATAGGTGCATCTGCCTTACAGCTGTGGCAAACATTTTTATCTACTTTAAGGAACTATTATGCTTGCGTTTATTAATTTATGATACAAAATATACCTATAATATACGTACCTTTTATTCTAATCACCAGTTCATGCCTGAAACGTTACGTCACGCCAATAATCACACCAAGTTTTTGTCATAACAACCAGTTGATTTGTTGATTAATTCAGCTGTCATACTGTTGACAAAGATAACGTTCTATCATAAGGCTGATTATCTGTTTCTTTACTTGGGCTCGTAGCGTACTAGTAGCACTCCTTACTTGGGCGCTTTCCCGCACTCGTCAGCTGCCCGGCATCGGCCATCGGCAGACAGCGTGCGGGAAACTAACACTTTCCGCACTAGTTAGGAAAATAACTATTTTCTACGAGCGTGCTTATTATGTCACTTTCCCGCACGCATTCTGTTTTCGAAAGCTTTACTTTCCCGCACGGCGTGCGTGAAAGTAAATTTGGCGTGGGGGAAAGTAAATATTTAAAGAATGACTGATTTATAATATAATTTAGACTTTATAGTTTGTCTATCTAGATAGCTGCATCTGCCTTACAGCCGTATCAAACATTTTTATCTGTTTTAAGGAACTATTATGCTTGCATATATTGAGTTTGGATACAAAATAAACCTATAATATACGTACTTTTTATTCTAATGTCACCAGTTTATGCCTGAAACATTACGTCACGCCAACAATCACACCAAGTTTTTGTCATAACAACTAAGAGATTGTTGATTAATTCAGCTGTCAGACTGTTGACAAAGATAAAGTTGTTTATGTATTGTATGTTTATTCCTTGTATATGTTACAATGAATTGGCTCGTAGAAAAAATATTGTTGCTAACTCGTGCGGAAAGTGTCTTTCCCGCACTCGTCAGCTGCCCGAACTCCGCTTTGCGTCGTTCGGGCAGCGGCAGACAGCGTGCGGGTAAGTATCACTTTCCGCACTAGTTAGAAAAATAACTATTTTCGGTTGCCGTCCTGGGCAACACGCGGAAAAATAAACTCACATTCTGATCCTCAAAAAAGGTTAGGTTTTCGTTTGTCTAATGAAAGGGTAAAAGGCCTCATTATTTGAGGTTTGTAGAAAAAAAAATGTCTTTAATATTCTCTATTCATATAATATTCTGGCTAAAATCTTCATTCAGGAAGCGGAATTTTGATGGTTGCTATGGTATAGAGCAAAACCAATAATCAGGGTTTCTGTAATTCCCTGAATTTCCTGCGCTTTGTTTGCATATGCATTACACAATGGAATTACTTCCGTCCTAGACCAGTAATGAGACACTTCCAAAATTTTAAAATGACAAATATCATCATTACATATATGGTTGAAAGTAATAGTTATTTGCGTTATAAGTCCGGTAAATATAGTTTTACAGTAGGACTAAGATATTTCCGGACGAGGCACTAGCCGAGTCTGGAATTTCGAAACGGCTACTGTAACACGTTACCGAACGTATGATGCACAGGATATCGCATTTTCGGCACTTTTGCGGGGTATCTCCCTTATTTTTAAAGATAAAGGGTTGCGGTTTTCGCGATAATGTGCTACTTTTTTGTGAAACTAAAGATGGAGCGATCAGAATTTTTATAGCCCTTTTGGTTTTTGAGATACAGGGTGGAATTGAAAAGTATCGCTTTTGAGGCACCCCCCGTATCACAGTTATCTTTAAACTTATTGAAGAAGTTAAAACACATTCTTAAACAATTTTTTCCGTAGAATCCAGCGGCGTAGTCAGTTCTTTCCTAGCAACTTCAGTTCTTGAGTTACGAAGTAAATATATGTTTTTTTTTAAATGGAACAACCTGTATATTATTTTTTAAATTTATTAGTCATACTGTGGGCTTTCCAAAAATATATAATTGTATGCAATTATTTTCAAAACGAAGCTCAGAATTTAAGATTTTCTTAAATTTTCATTTTTGTCCAATTCGTAGGTAGTAGGCCATGGCTAGATGGCCAGCTTATTTGGAACAAAAGGCAATGTGTCAAAAACTTTGTGGTTTTGTCACTTTTTGATTATTAGTAATATGCTTGTTGTTTTGGTGTTTCTATTTTACTATTTAACTGCTAATTAAATTAATTTTGAAACAATGGTTCTAGTGATCCCAAGTATATATTTGACTGATGATTGCATGGTGTGGATCACTGAAACTACAGAGTGTATAAACGTTGTATAATGTCGACGTTTCGGCACTAAATTAGTGCCATCTTAAGGACACTAAAAAATTTGTTTATATAATAGATACAATTATACATTCAACAAGCACAAAATCTTGAACAGTTATTAAAATTCTTAAAATTATTAAAATTACTAAAATTATTAAATTTCTAAAAAAAACAAAAGCAACAACGAGGGGATCCGTAGTTACATACAACACAAGCCATTTCCCGTGTGTCCGACTCAACAGACATGCGAAACGTTTTCATTTCTTATTATTATTTTTTATTATGATGTTCGAACAACGAGAAGAGAGGACCATTCAACTACACAGTACAAGGCAGAATAAAATTGTTCAGTCTTAAAGACTTTAATACCAATTGGCCAAGTGGAATCTCAAAAAAAAAAACAAAAAACGAAGAGGAAGCTTACAGACGAAGAATTCCTCCTATTCCATTTTAGGTCTTCATTAATTAATTAATTTATATATATTTCTTTCTTCTTTTCATTCATCAAAACACTCCCCCTACTCTCAAACACACAAAATTGGCCCGTACGATATGGTTATCAGACTGGCGCTACACCCAATTGATGTTCTTAGTTTAGCCCTTATTCTTTGTTTTGGACTTTTTTAATTAAGTGAAAATATGAATTGCTGAGTCCCTCAATATCCTGTTTTTTGTTAATAGCTTTAGGGTTCTTTTGAATTTCGATAATTTCTTTTAAGAGTCTTTTTTGATAGTTAGTTTCATGCCCTAGGATTTTTACATCATCGAATCTAAAGGAAAGTAGAAATTTTTCCGAATGTTCTGCAAGTGCTGCCTTTTGTTTAGAGTTAGCTAGATTAGATGGAGGAATACTCCTTTTATGTTCTTGGATTCTGGTTTTTAGGTACCTACCAACTTATCCAATATATGCTCCTTCACAAGAATCACAAGGAACTTTGTGAACCAGCCCACTCTCATAATCTTTATGTAGTTTTTTCTTTAGTTTTTACAACAATTTTTTCTCTGTATTTTCATTATTGAATACAACTCTTATTTTTTGATCAGTAAACACTTTAGAGATCTTTTCGGAAAGATTTTCTACGTAAGGTATTTTTAAGTAGAACGTATCTATTGTTGTCTCACGTTTAGAACCAATTTTATCTTTGTTGCTTAGTATTTTGTTTATTAGTTTAATTGGGTATTGGTTTGTTTATAGATAGCGTTTTATATTACTTAAATTTTTTCATATGAAAGTCTTTATGTGAAAGTGTCAGTGCTCGGTGATTTAAATTGTTAATAATATTAATTTTTTGTTTGAAAGTATGTTTTGAGTTGAAGTTAAGAAATCTTTCTGAAAATGTTGGCTTGTCGTACCAGTCAGTTTTAATTTTATTATCTGCTGTTCTGATTAGCAGAACATCTAGAAAGGAAATGTATTGTGATGATTATTTTTCTAAAGTAAACTGTAGTTTTGGGTGGAAATTATTGAATACCTCAAGCATCGTGTCTATGTGGTTTTCCGGCACGCAAGTGAATTTATCATCCACGTACCTTTTAAAGAATGCTAATGGAAAAGGCAATCTTCTGATACAGAGGTCTTGTAGTTCTGATATTACTATGTCGGAACAGATAGGGGAGTGACAGTTTCCCATTCCCAAACCGGACACTTGTTTATAGAATTTATTATCAAATATGAAATAATTGTGTTCAAAAACCAACCCCAACAGTTCGGTAAATTGTTCGTAAGTAAGATTTGTGTGTTGTTGAATGAGAGGCCAATTAAATTAATTTTGTTACAATAATGGCGGTTTGCGAAAATTATGAAAAGTATGATATGTTGGTTTGTTTTATGCAATAAATGTAAAAAATGAAAATTTCCTAGAAGCTTCGGAAGTGTATTTCCAAATATAAAGTATTTTGCGCCCTATGGTTAGGATAACATCTTAGGGGTCGTTTTTGCTACTATTAGATATCCAGAGAGAAGGCAACCTTTCTCAGACATATTTGCCCGAATTAAATCGAATCTAGTAGAGCACGGATCACTTATCCAGCTCAGGCCTAATGCATACTCCAAACAAGATAGAGAGAGAACAGAAATAAACGTATTGGGTTATGTAGAACCATTGCATCTTCTTGCAAGCACATAGAGGAAGCAACTGGTGTATCCAAGTCTGATGCTCAAGGAATTTTGAAAAAATATAAGTATCACCCCTATAAATTCCACATAGGTCAACGTTTACACCCTGGCGATGCCGAGCGCAGAATGTTGTTTTGCTAATGGTATTTACAAGAAATCCATACGGATGAATCTTTTGGCAGACTCGTTATTTGGTCCGATTAATGTTATTTTTCAAGTGCGGGAATTTTTAATCGCCATAATACTAGACATTGGTCCACAGAAAATCCCCATTTAACTGAGAGAGTACAAGGACGCTTTCAGAACTGACGGAAAATGTTCCCTTGGCCCTTTATAATGCCGTTTTTTTTCAACAAGACGTTGCCCCAAGTCACAACTCTGCCCTTTTAAGGGAATTTTCAGACAATAACTTTCCTCAAAGGTGGATTGGTACCTACGAACCTGTAAGATGTGCCGATCTTTCAATTTTGGATTTTTTTTATGGGGTTTCATGCAAAATGAAATTTATAAAACACAATATCAGTCTCGAGCAGAGCTTCTTGCAGCAATCAATTTAACTTTCTAAAAATTTGCAAAGAAGGCCTATGATTCTTTTTAACGCGATTAGAAGAATAACAAAAACATTTCAATTTTGCATACAGGAAAATGGCCGTCATTTTGAAAACCACCTTTAAAAACTGTTTACTTAATTACGTTAAAATGCTGTAATAAATAACTAATAACTGAGATTTAAAAACGATCTTTTGAATTAAATTTTAAGGTGTTATAAATTAGAATAATTATTACTTACATGGATTTTGTTTTTAATAAATTTTAGCCATAGCCTACTACCTACGAATTGGACAAAAATGAAAATTTAAGAAAACCTTAAATTCTGAGCTTTGTTTTGAAAATAATTGCATTCAATTATATATTTTTGGAAAGCCCACATTATGGGTAAAAAACTAAAAAAATAATATACAGGGTGTTCCTTAAAAAAAACATATATTTGCTTCGTAACTCAAAAAATGAAGTTGCTAGGAAAGAAGTAACAACGCCATTGGATTCTGCGGAAAAATAATGTTCAAGAATGAGTTTTAACTTCTTCGATAAGTTTAAAGATAACTGTGATAGGGGAGTGCCTCAAAAGCAATACTTTTCAATTTCACCCTGTATCTCAAAAACCAAAAGGGCTATAAAAATTCTGCTGGCTCCATCTTTAGTTTCACAAAAAAGTAGCACACTGTCGCGAAAATCGAAACCTTCTATCTTTAAAAATAAGGGAGGTACCCCGCAAAAGTGCCGAAAATGGGATACCCTAGCTGTACAACATTTTACTTCATACTTATTAAAAACAGGAAAAAAATAATTTTATGCACGGCGAATATATTTTTGAGAAATCCGGTATAGTTTCCTTACACCGCTGATGTCAATACTGTAAAATTTCTCCTAAATGATACAGAATGAAGTAAAGAAATTTTACAGTATTGAGTACCGTAATGAAATTTTATTACGGTAATATATTCGCGGCGCATGAAATTAATCTTTTCCTGTTTTTAATTGGTATGAAGTAAAATGTTGTAAAATGACTTAACGTAAATAACTTTTACTTCATACTGTATCATTTAGAACACTTTTACGTACTTGATTTTAATCCGGGAAATAGCTTTTTACAGGATTGGATATCGTAAAGAAATTTTACAGTATTGAGTATCGGCAAATCTTCTATAAATCAATTTACAATAAACAACATTGCCTAACCCCACTACACATTTTTAATGGAAGGAAGAATTCTACGAACAAACTGATGGTGTAGCTATGGGCAGCCCTCTTAGTCCAGTAATAGCCAACTATTTTATGGAAATTTTCGAGGCCAGGGCGTTGGCTACAGCAAGGAAGAGGCCAAGGTGATGGTTTCGATATGTGGAGGACACCTCTGTTATTTGGAGCCATGGAAAGGGCGAACTTCAAAACTTCCTCTTACACCTAAACTCTGTTAACCCAAAAATCCAATTCACTATGGACATGGAAAAGGAAGGACGCCTACCGTTTTTGGATGTTTTGGTGGCAAGGAGGCCGAATGGAAAGCTTGCACATACCGTGTATAGAAAACCAACACACGCTGACCGATACCTCAACAACGGATCAGACCATCATCCAAGACAAAAAAGGGGAGGAGAGAGCTTTTGATTGGAATGGATACAACAAGCAGGAGTTCGATAGAGCCGTGCGCCCAAGGAATGTAGAGCGACAGGAAGCAACAACGGGAGATGATGTAGAAAAGCGCGGTTGGGCTACTCTACCATACATCCACAAAGTCACGGACAGGATCGGCAGGCTACTAGAAAAGCGCAAGGTTAAAACTGTCTTTAAACCCACTCGCACAATTCAACAGAGCTTCAGATCGGCTAAAGACAGCAGAGATCCCCTATCAGCACCCGGAGTGTATAGAGTTCCATGCAGCTGTGGCTCTGTATACATTGGCACCACAAAACGCAGTGTCAACGCGAGGATCACAGAACACAAAAGGAGTTGCAGGCTGGGACAAACGCAACAGTCGGCAGTAGCAGAGCACGCTCTCTCTGGAGGTCACAACATCCTTTTTTATGAGGTGGATACCCTACGTCAATCACGGCGCTACTATCCGAGAGTAACGAGGGAAGCCATTGAGATCTTTAAACACGAAAACAATTTCAACAGGAAGGAGGAAATAACGTTTCTAAATGCAGACTGGAAGCGAGTTCTGCGACACACGTCGAGCGCGTCGAAACCCCGCGCCACCACCCCCACCCCCACCCCGGCCCCACCACCCCCACCCCCACCCCGGCCCCACCACTGCGACGCGACGGCGGCGGTACGAATACCACGGACCGTGCTACAGTCGAATCAGTCATCGTCGGGAAGCAAGGGAGATCCCTTCGCCCACTGCCTCATCGCCTTTGATAATGTCTGCCGCAGTAGTAGACGAACGTCAGGAAGCAATTCCATTGGTCCACGGCTTTATAGCGCGGAAAACACTTTAGGTAGTATAAACCGTTAAAGTTTGCATTCATTTTCAATAAAAACAAAGTTTCAGACTAAGTTTTAACACTTCCAACTATTGTCGAGACATATACACAATTTTTTATTTTCCAAAATTTATGTTTCTGTGTAGCTGATTTTTTCCAACAAATATGATGATCTACTGCATTTTTTTGGAGTCTCAAGCTATTCTTAAAATATTTTGTCAATTTTTTAACTAAATCCACGAAGTTTGCATTCATTTTTAGTTAATTATTTCCAATTAAAACAATGGATGAGTACAAGTTTTGAAACATCAATCGTTTCTCGAGATTATTAAAAAAAAATTTATTTTACAAAATCGATCACGAATTTTCTGTTTGTGTATACCTCATTTTTTCCAACAAACATGTAGTCTAATGCATTTTTTTGAAGCCTCACGCCATTGTAAGATATAAAATAATTCCGATATTCTCAAATAAACCCATTAAGTAAGTATTAATTTTTAGTTAAATTTTCAATCGTTTATCGAAATCTCGCTGTCGTTTATGGAAATCTCTCAAACCCTTCTCAAGATATTTAATAATTTTCTTAGTTTGCAAAATATACAAACGAACTAACCCCCGTCTAATGAATTTCGTGGAGCTCCAAACCGTTCCTAAGATATCTATTAATATCCTTATTTTCGAAAACACAGCCATGAAGTTAGTCCCCGTTTTAAGCTTTTTAAGTAAGCCAAGTACGCAATTCATTTTTTTGATTCTTAATTCGATTTCGAGATATAAGACTGTGAGGGCTTTAACGGCCGATCAAAATACAGTCTAAAGTGTTTTCCGGGCTTTGAAGACGTGGTCCAATGGATTTTTTCCCTGACATTTCGTCTACAGCTGCGGCAGGGTTTATCAAAGGCGATGACGCAATGGGCGAAGTGATAGCGCGTGCTTGCCGATCTAGACTGATTCGACTGTGGTGAGCTCCGTGGTATTTATTCCTCCGCTGGCGCCATCGCTTTTTAATGGAGGGACTGCGGAGGGGCAAGTGGTTGCGCGGGGTTTTCGGCGCACTTGAAGTATGTCGCAGAACTCGCTTCCAGTCTGCATTTAGAAACGTAATTTCCTCCTTCCTGTTGAAATTGTTGTTGTGTTTAAAGATCTCAATGACCTCTCCCGTTGGTCTCGGATAGAAACGTTCCGTTTGATATAAGATATCCACCTCGTTGCAAAGGATGTCGTGACCTTCGGAGAGAGCGTGCTTTACTACTGCTGACTTTTGTGTTTGTCCCAGCCTGCAAGTCCTCTTCTGTTCCGTAATCCTCGTGTTCGCACTGCGTTTTGTGGTGCCAATGTATACTGAGCCAGAGCTGCATGCTGCATGAAACTCGGTAAATTCCGGGTGGTGATAAGGGATCTCTGCGGTTTATAGCCAATCTCAAACTCTGTTGTATTGTAAGAGTAGATTTAAAGACAGATTTAACATTTATTATGGTGCCTTTCCTGTAGGCTGCCGATCCTGTCCTTTACTTTGTGGATGTGTGGTAGACTAGTTCATCCGCGTTTCTGCTTCATCTCCTACCGTTGTTCCTTCCTGGGGCTCTACATTTATTGGACGGGCGGCCCCATCGAACCCGCGCTTGTTGTATCCATTCTAACCAAATGGTCTTTCCAAATGCTTCATTTCCTGTTCCAATTCAGTCCGCTCACAAATTATCTTTGCTCTCACATAATCTCTATGACTCCTCTTTTCTCTCTGGCATGATGATTCGATCCGTTATTTAGGTAAGCCTCCCATTTGGCTTATTTGACACTAGAACATCCAAAAACGGTAGACATCCTTCCGTTTTTATCTCCAGAGGGTTCGCCCTCGCCGTGGCTCCAAATAACAAAGGTGTCGACCACGTATCGGAACCAGTTCTTTGGCCTCTTATTTGTCGTTGCCAACGCCTTGGTCTCAAAAATGTCGATAAAATAGTTGACTATTGCGGGACTAAGGGGGCTGCCCATGGCTTACACAATTAGTTTGTTCGTAGAATTCATCCTTCAATGGAAAATATGTAGTGGTTAGACAGTGATGGAGGAACTTGGCAAACAATGACAAAAAATTGTGGAAGTTCCTGGTTAATATGTTCCATGGCTTCTTTAATGGTTACCATCGTGAAGAGTAAAACAACATCCAAGCTAAGGAGAATTTTTCTTGGAGAAATAGTTAAAGAATGCAGTTTTTCGACGAAATGAGTAGCCTTTTATAAAGCAGTCAGCATTTCTTATTTTAGTTTGCAGCAGTATTCGTTCGGCTTGCTATGGTGCTCACGATGGGTCTCAGTGGCACATCGGGTTTGTGCATCTTTGGCAAATCGTACAGCGTTGGTGGCAAGGCTTCTGATTGTTTAAGTTTAGTCATCCGATGTCACGTCCTTGATTAAAAAATTATTAGTGGCCCTCAGAATCCCGGCGGTTGCATCACGAGTTAGCTTCTTGTAGGTGGTCGGATCTAACTGTGTCCTGATTTTTGTGTTTCCTTTATTCGCCTGTGAAACTAGTATATCCTTGTTTTCGTTTAAGGCTTACAGAACTTTCTTTTCTGCAAAATTGAGATTGCTTTTTGGTGGTTTTGCGCGTTGTAGAATTCGTGACGTCTCCGTGACGAAAATTTCTTCCCTTGTTCAGAGCGCTCAGTTCGTCTGTTGACATTTCTGTCAATCAAATTGACTACAACCTTGCGTTGACTCTCTTCGGATGTGAGGATTAATGTGTCCGGCGAATTGCTGGTGGCACTTAATGCGTAAAATTTCTTTCTTTGATCGTTTGTTGCGACGGCTTGGGCTGCAATCTTCCGTTCATGTGGTAAATCTCATGGATCCTTTCACGGATGAGAGATTGTTCGGTCCTGTTTATCCTCATAAAAGTTTGGGATGTTTTTGATGTCATGGTATCGTAGTAGAAATGCCAGTAAACTCAGAAATTGTGCTTTCTTCTTGAGGAGGTTCTCCTGTTTTATGACATGCTTTATGAGCGCCGAAACACCGCACCACGACTACCCCCACCCCAGTGCCTCCAGTGCAGCGCGACGGTGGGGGCATAAGTATCACCCCCAGTCGAATCAGTCAACGTCGGGAAGCACGGGAGATTACTTCGGCCATTGCCTCATCGTCTTTGAAAATTGTCCTTTGAAACAGTCGCAGCTGTAGACGAAACATAAGGAAGAAATTCCATTGGACCACGGCCTCAAAGCCCGAAAAATACTTTTTCTAATTTTGACATATAAAGTGGCACTTTTCAATACTGATGACAGTGACGTAACGTCCTACTTTTCGTAACTAGTTACGAAAAGTAAAATCTTTCGTAACTAGTGATGAAAAGTTCGTTTCACCACCAGTTGCAGGTTCGGTTGTGGCACACCGTTGCTACAGTTTCACGGTATTAAGTAGATACAAAGTGGTTTAAAAGTAAATATTGAAGTTTAATAATAATAACTTTCTCTCTAAGTAGGTATTTGTAGTCAAAATTAGAAAAAATCTTGTATGAAACACGTGACGAAAAGCCTTTTTTGTGTATCTCATTCAAATTGCGGGAACTCGCTGCGCTCGTCCCGCAAACATTCATTCGTTACACAAAATCGGACTTTTCGTAACTGGTTACATAAATAGCTATTATATTGTATTTTAACCGGGCGTGAAAGCCTTCACTTACTCATTTAACCCGAGTAGACAGGTCAGCGTTGGATTTTCTAGTAGCGAAAAAATTGTCAATGTAAAGATGGGAAAAGTTTAGGTTGTTGTACGGTTGGCGAACACGATATTGAACTGGAGCCTAGGTTTTCTGGACTAATCATCAACTTCTGTTTTTCTTATGATGGCCATATTGGATTTTTACACTTGCTTACAGGGGATAAGAAATGCGTTTCAATAATGCGGAACTACCCTAGTAAGATATTATAGTATTTTAAAAAATCAAGAAAAATATAGTTTTTACTAGTAGGCCATGGATTGGACTTGACAGTAATGTGTGGTTATTATCGCGAATGCTTAAAAACATTATCACAATGGCTGTAGACGTCACAGAGCAATATTTGTTGAATGCAGAGTTCTTAAAAATAAAAATTAAACAGATGGAAAGTAATTCAAGTGAGGGAAATTTTGACATGCGGGAATTTCATTTCCACGAAAACGGAAGTGCTCAAATTTCTAAAACTGACTACGATGGAAAATATGCGGAACGAGGAACGACTTCAGCATAGTTTA
This sequence comes from Taphrorychus bicolor, assembly GCA_951812265.1. Classification (NCBI taxonomy): domain Eukaryota; kingdom Metazoa; phylum Arthropoda; class Insecta; order Coleoptera; family Curculionidae; genus Taphrorychus; species Taphrorychus bicolor. The sequence goes on along the minus strand of OX638306.1, from coordinate 42,179,818 downwards.
AAACGATTCAGGTCTTGAAGTGACCTAGCACCTAAATGAGGAATACACGATAATGGCTTAATTGAAAAACATAATGTTGCAATCGGACATAGAATATCCGTTAGAGCCACCAAACGATAAATCGAGATTTGAAAATTATGCTTGCAAAGCATTTTAAAATAATTTAAAAAGCATTCGAAGAAGGCTACCAAAATCGTATCACAGTATCAAAATCTTCTCCGAGTGGTTTAAATGTTATCGCGACCAATTTGAAATCTTTAGATACCGTCAAAGCAATTTGGTTAGATGGCGTATCCACATAAGTTACCTTATATTGTGTATTGGTATACATGGCTAACTCAATTTTTTTTTATTTTTCAATCGAGAGTAATATTCCGTTATCGTGTATTCCGCATTTAGGTACTTGGCCTTGAAGAAAAAAAATCTTTTTTAATTTAATAAATTTATAGACTTCAAAACTTGATTTGTTTTAAAGTATGTCGAAGTCGTTTTTCCTTCGTAGTCAGTTTGTGAAATATAGGTATTTCTGTTGGCTCGGAAATTAAATTCCATCCTGTCAAAATTTCCCTTTAAGTAATTTCCAGCTGTTTCAATTTAATTTTTAAGAACTCTGCATTCAACAAATACTGCTCTGTGACCTCTACATCCATTGTGATATTGTTTTTAAGCATTCGCGATAATAACCACATATTACTGTCATGTCCAATCCATGGCCTGTTAGCACAGTATAAGGAATAATACATTATATTAGTAACGTCAGTCGGTCGAAAAATCGAAACTCCCCTCCCCTTGCCCCGTCCGCCCGGCCGCCGGAGGTGCACCACCAAACTGGTTTTGGCAATGCATCGCTGGTGCTTGAGTGGTATACAGTGTCTTCAGCTCGGCGGTAAATATAATTTGCGCGGATATTTCACAGCGTCTTAAAAATGCTAGGAAAAAATTATTGTTCAGTGGATGGCTGCGAAAGTCGTTTAAGAGAAGGAATGACATTTTTTAGATGTCCCAAGGATCAAGAAAGGTAGATATGTATTAATGTGTATAAAATCAAAATAATATAACGGAAAATGATGTCATCTATAGTATATACAGGATGGGCGGCGGTGCAAATACCACGGAGCGTGCTACAGTCGAATCAGTCATCGTTGTGAAGCAGGGGAGATCACTTCGCCCACTGCCTCATCGCCTTTGATAATGTCTGCCGCAGTAGTAGACGAAACGTCAGGAAGCAATTCCATTGTACCACGGCTTTATAGCCCGGAAAACACTTTAGATAACATATAGGATGTTTCAGAGTTGTGGTGAAAAAAGTTTATAGCCCCAGCAAAACGTTCAAGAGAACATGTGTCCGCAAGTGCTTTGTTCACGAGATACAGGGTGTTAAAGTTTGGATAAAAACTTAAAAAAAAAATTATTAATATAACGCAATCCGCGCAAGATATTTTAACAAGAATTTGGTGGTTTTGATACCTAACAGACAACCTTATACAAATTTACCTAAGCTTATAATGCAGAATAAGGTACAGTAGAAATAGTAGCACTTCATTTAAAACAAATTGAATTTTTGCAGATTTTTAATCTCATTTTTCGAACACCCTGAATAAAAAAGTATGTATAATTTTCTAAAAATACCGTTAAAGTAGTTCAGGTACTAAGAGAAAAATATATTAAAATAATTAATTAAGACCTTTGAGTCAGAAAAAAATACAGAAATTATTTTCCGGTCTGCGAACAGCAACCACCCTGTATCACAATAAATATGTTGTACAAAAATGGTCTCCTAGTAAACCCATTATTTATTACATTATCTATGTAGAAACATTACAAAGGTCAAATTATCCATAATCAAAGAAATAAAATTACATTTAAAAAAGACCCCGTAGCACACGCCTAGAAAGATTCCGTCGAACGGCAGCCCTATCGCATTTACAAGTCCCTCGTAACTACACGTGAAAATCGCCGGGTGCAGGTGCGCGCGGCACGCTTTAGTTTTGGAATTATCAAAAGTGCCGACACGAACTGACGATACTGATATAATGTATTATTCCTAATACTGTGCTATTAGTAAAAACTGTATTTCTCTTGATGTTTTAAAATACTATAAAATCTTACTAGGGTTAATATACATTATTGAAACGCATTTCTTGTCCCTGTGAACAAGTGTAAAAATCCAATATGGCCGTCATAAGAAAAACAGAAGTTGATGATGGTTCCAGAAAACCGAAACGTTGTATCGAAATTTGGAACAAAAAGTTGCTTCAGAAATGTTTTCACAAATTTCGATTATCTGTTAGAATAAAGGACTCATAACAGTTTTTTAAAAATTCACCATTTTGATTTTCCCAAGATTTCTCAAAAACCTGATTGGTTACATCCACCCCGTTTTTGTCATACTCATTACGATACTAACATAATTGTCTAGAACCTTCCCTATTTAATCAACGTCGTAGCTCCTATAGTTTCCGAGATCCCAATACATAAAAGACAAATTTGGGACACCCTGTATATTCGAATATGCCTTCTCTATTTTATGCATTCCAGAGTGGAGAGCCGTGTCTGTCGACTTCCCTTTACTGTGGGCATGTTGATATTCGCATATATTATAAAGCATGTATACGCTTGTTTTGTACCGACCTTGCTTGGAATCGGATTGATTATGGTCGTCCGATTCAAATTAGATAATTTTTTGGCAGTCCCACCTCATCTGCAGCTTAGTTTAGATATTATTAATAAACAAAAAAATAAAAATAGGGATATTAATAGCAAAGAAAAATAAAAAAAAAGTTAACACAGAACAGCAAAACTTGAAACTGCCATCTTAAGTTTATTATAAACCAAATTATGAAATGAAGATAGTGTTTTTTTATGAATCATGGGCTATTCCAAACAGCTGTCGGGTTCGGATTTTCTGGTCTCAACATTGATCGGTACTTTGAGGATTTTTAAACTAAATTGTGTGTTTTTTCTTTTCCACTATTTTCACATTTGTATGTGTTAAAAAAATTGCAAAACAAATTCATTACAATAAACTTTGAGTTAAGTGGGATTACCCGCGGGAAAACTTGTTAATTGTTGCGTGGGCAATATAATAAAGTTCCTTCAACTAATTAAACTTTCAGCGTTAAAATTAGGTAATAATTTCCAGGGCCCTGATGAAGCGATATATTTTATATAATATCTCGAAAACCGTAAATCAGTTTTGTATTAGAATTTAATTACTTCATCAGGTTTGGTCTGATGCAAGTTAAACTGCTTCTATATATATTGAAATATGCTTCAAACCCGAACCGTTCGTTTTGTAAATATGGAAAGTTTTACGTTCAGCTTTTCCAACCTTGTTAACAAAGGACTTTTCAAAAAGTATAAAAAAATTTAGTTTCGTGTAGAAACACCAAATCAATCTTCTTTTATGCCGTGCGTCCTTCGAAAAAAAACCTCAAGCAGGCCAGTTGGAACAGTAGGTATGAGATGACTTCATAAGAACAATTGAAAGTCGAAAATGTCATTAATTGTTCCGATTTTTATTTTTTTAGGAACTTATCGCAGGCAAGAATTTTAATTCCATGGCTTACTTCAGGGTTTTCTATATAAATCCCATATTTTATATATTGTAAATTTATTAATAAAAAATGTGTAATTTTGATTTTAGGAACAACAATGTATCCCCTATAAATCAGTTACTAGGCACACTCCCGTTTTATGCCACAGCTAGTTATCAAAATGTAACTGGAGATTTTATGCAGATGCATTAAAGTACAGCTTCAAGAATTATATTAAAAGTGACAGAAGAACTAGCAAGTCAGAGCAAGATATATTCGGAGGCAAGTATTCAGGAACAGAAAAGCTTATTTTTCCATAAATACTCGCAAATACGCAAAATGTGATAAAATGCTGAAAATAATAGATATTGTAGCCCAGTGGCCTGGGTCAGAACTTGACATGACCGTTTTTAATAATAGAAGAAGAAAAACGAAGGCAACTTAAGATAAAAGAACAAAGAAAAATCAACCTGCTCCTTCCTTTTGTATCTCCATAGTGAATTGAATTTTTGGTTTGATCGAGTTGGGGTGTAAGAGGAAGTTTTGAAGTTCGCCCTCGCCATGGTTCCAAATAACAAAGGTGACGTCCACGCATCGGAACCAGCACTTTGGCCTCTTATTTGTCGTTGCCAATGCCTTGACCTCGAAAATTTCCATAAAATAGTTGGCTATTTCTGCAATAAGGGGGCTGCCCATAACTACACCATCAGTTTGTTCGTAGAAATCTTGCTTTCATTGAAAATATGTAGTGTATAAGCTGCCAGAATATTTAGTGTTTGGAAAAAAAGATTTTCTTTTCTAGGATATGGTTTTAGGTACAAACCAATGACCTAGGGAATATGGTCAGAGTCAACAAATGCCGATATCTCCCTAAAAATGGCCCCCCTTTTTGGCCCGAAGTCCGTCGCTTCAAAGGTTCCCTGACGTAATTTTGTCGTTTGCAGACGCCATCCAAGCGTCATACCAACTTAAAGCCCGACCGGATATTGTATATGTCGATTGTGTTTGGTTTTTGCTAGGTTAGAAATTAAGTTTTAGAAAACCTTGGAGCTAGATCAGCTAAGGGCTAGGAGCTCTAGCGCTCTAGCTAGGGGATGAATATAAGCTCAATATTCGATTGAATTGGAAATGAGAAGTAATAAAAATAATGACAGTGATAACTGTTTTCCATTGCTAAAGAAGAGGAGGGGCAAAACTGTAAAACAGCTCCAGATTAGCTCGTTGGTGCAAACTAAGTACCACATTCAAAAATAGTAGCTAGAGCTGTATAACATAACATTGACAATAACACGCTACTGGATTATTTATTTGACCAAAGCGACATTGAACCAGGTTCAGTGTCTGACTAAAGAAAAGGTTTGATAATTAGTTTTTTTTTCAATCTGTGAAAATATAAATTAATAAGAAAAAATTATTTTATTTGATTTTATTTCACTTGGTATATTAAGTACAGATCTACAAAGACATAGAAGGGAGTAGATAGGCAGCAACAGTACGAGCACAATTTGGCTCTTTTGTTAGACGTAAATCTCCATAAGAAAATGTAAGGTCCATTCTGCACTTTTTTCTATCCCACGTCGCGACACCATACAGTCGAATCCCTATGCAGGTGTTCGGTAGGCAAGCAGAGCGTTTGCTGGGTGGGTAGGTAGGTTACCAGGGTATTGATCAGTGCCTTGTGCTCTTAGTACTATTTCAACTAACTTGATTAGCAGTAATTTGTTAGTTAGGTATCAGGTTTTTAAAGCTATATCATTCACTGATCAATTCATAAATTATTAAATATTAATAAATAAGAGTCATTTTTAACTTATCCAGTGTAGTTCATGTTATTAATAGTATTACGTTTCTAGAATAATTTATTGATCATTTGGTACTCAGCATCTTGCAAATTTCTGTGTTTGTTGTTATTAGTTAAATACTCACTCTAGGTATCTGCTTACTATAGCTACTGCTTTTAATATAGGCAATTGTGCCATTACGCTGTTAGACTTGCTTTTAGCTTGTCTATACCTGAAAATACTATACTTTGAGCCACTCAGTTATACTTCTGTGATGTCAAAAGCTTTGACAGCTCCTTAAAATTTGAATCTCGGCAAATTGTGTAATAGAAAAGATCCGTAAAGTTCAAGAACTGACATGTTTTCATGCTGATGCCTTTCTTTTGTTTCAACGAGGAGGAGGTTTCTTCAAACTTTCTAGGAATAAATTACACCTTTTATGAAGTTTATACTCTTTTTTGTAAAGCAATGAGGTGAAACGATATAAATAGTTATCACAGTTTTATTATTATATTTTTAACATTGTTCTACGCTTCAGCCAAATTTTAATATTTCAATTTCTAGCTAAGTATTCCAATTAGATACAATTTTGCTTTTTCTTATTAATTCTATAATCCTATAAGCCTCTAACCAGTGATTTGCTATTGAAGATTTTAGGCTACAGAGCAGAACAAACCTATAAGACTAACCGTGATTGTTAACACTACATGTGCAGGTCTAAATTAAGAAATAACAGAATGAAGTTTTCTTTAGATAATCGTTTATTATTACTTAATGTACGGGGTGTTCATTATAAAATTTTATCTAGCCAGCTTTGATTTTTTGACATAAAGAAAGAGAGTTATAAAATACGTCGTAACCTGACTCGCCATCCAAAGAGATTTGTCATCGCCACTGTCCAATCAGCTTTCAGTGCTTCAACTTTATTAGCGGCCATCTTGTCTTCTTTTTATCCTTGTTGGTAAACTTTCCCGTTTCCCACATTTGTGTTGTTGTTTTCTAGTTTTTCCAAGAAAATTTTTGCAAAAACGGTAGTTTTTATTGCTAAACCAGTTTTCTGCCGACATTGTCACTTCCCACAGACAAATGGCCCATATTTCGTACCTATACAGGGTGTTCCGAAATTAGCGTGCAATAATTTGCGTATTCTAGAACAAAAAATATGACAAGAAGTTTATATAAACATGGCTCCTAAGAGGCTTTGTTGCGAAGATACAGGGTGTTAAACTTTAAAGTTTTAATTGTTGTTTTTGTCATCGCTCTTCTAGTTTCTGAGATAATCACTTCAAAATTGGAATAGGGGTAACTGATTATGCTCTACATAGATAGGCTTACCAACTGGCATTCAAAATCTACACAAATGTATTTTACTGGGGTCATGCCCCCTTTTAAACCCCAAATTTGTTTATCGTACGCCACTGACTGTTTTTTTCTTAAAACTTTTACTCCCTGTTTAATTTGGAAGAAAAGTTATGCTCTTGTATGAACTTCGTATCTCTAATTGTTTTCGAGATATTTGCGAAAATATGGAAACGAAACTTTCCATGAAGCGAGTCAGATCCATTATAAATTATCTAATTCCCATAGAGGTTAACTTGCGTAGTAGGCTACGATACAATGTGTTTATTTATAAACATAAACTGTCACTGTCAGAAAGAGTAGAATCAGAAAAATTCAAATAATTTTCTTTTTGTAATTGAAAATTATACCAATCGGGAGTTTGCAGACATGCATTTCGTTTATGGCTATTGCAACGGACGAGCACTTGCTGCCTGACGAGAGTATCAACGAAGATATCCCAACCGAAAACCATCAGGACGAAGGATATTCTCTACCCTTCATAGAAGATTAGCCGAAAATGGAAATTTCCGTAATGTTAGAGGCCAGGGCAGGCCACAAAACGGTCATGATTATTTAAATGTGCTAAACCATTTTGAAGATGATCCCTCAACTAGCATCCGAACTGTTTCCAGGCTTACTGGTGTTCCAGCAACAAGTGTATGGTCATGAAACCTACTTGAAGTAGAACAAAATTGTGATCAAAGTGATGTAATTTTACCTACTATTTTAGATTTCAAGAATGTTATCAATTGAAGGTTTGCATCCTTATCATTTTCAAAGGGTGCAGGAGCTGCGCGAAGCAGATTTTGGGCCAAGACTAGAGTTTTGCTATTGGATTTTGCGTAACAACAATTTGCAGAATTTGATGTTATGGTCAGATAAGGCAACGTTAACAAGAAACGGAGTTTTCAATTTTCACAATAATCACCACTGGGAAATCGAAAATCCACATGTAGTGCGCAGAACCAATTTTCAGCATCGATTTTCAGTTAACTTGTGGGCTGGAATTATTGGTGATAGATTAATTGGACCTAATGAAATACCTCCCAGATTAAATGGAAGAGTATATCTAAAGTTCCTACAAGACCAGCTGATAAATTTGTTAGAAGATGTGCCTCTTGATGTGAGAGCAAATATGTATTTCTAGCACGATGGAGCTCCGGCGCATAGTAGTCGATTCGTACAAGAGTGGTTAAATCAGGCCTATCCAGAACGATGGGTAAGAAGAGATGGGCCGATAACTTGGCCACTTCGCTCGCCTGACCTAACTCCGTTAGATTATTACTTCTGGGGTAGATTAAAAAGCATTGTTTACCGCACTGAAGTGAATTCTCGCGAGGAACTGTTAGAGAGAATAAATAATGCAAGTGCTGAATTAAGCCAAAATGAATTTGAAATTAACAGAGTTTCTCATGCAATAATAAGGCGAGCACGGTTATGCATTAGACAAAATGGCGGTTATTTTGAACATTTGTTGTAAGTAAACGATAAAAAGTGGTTGTATTTTTAAGAAAGTTTATTTTTTTTTATTAATTCAGTTAGTAGGTATTAGTTTAATTATTATTAGTAGTATTTAGATTACCGTATCATACATGTTTGCATTTAAAAATTATAACTTTTTTTACGATTTTAACCAAACTTTTTTAAGAAGAACTTTGAAAGAAGTTACACTTGACTGTGATTTTCAGACAACACCATAAAAATTACACTCAGTTGTCATTTTAAATATGTTGGTGCAAATGGGGGTCCAAGATATTTTCCTAAATATTTCGAAAACGATTAGAAATACGAAGTTCATACAAGAGCACACCTTTTCTTCCAAATTAAACAGGGAGTAAAAATTTTAAGAAACAGTCAGTGGCGTACGATAGAAAAATTTGGGAGGGTTAAAGGGGGCCTAACCCCACTAAAATACTTTTCTGTAGATTTTGAACGACAATTGGTAAGCCCATCTATGTAGAGCATAATCAGTTAACCCTATTCTAATTTTGAAGTGATTATCTCAAAAACTGGAAGAGCGATAACAAAAACAACAATTAAATTTTTAAAGTGTAACACCCTGTATCTTCGTAATAAAGCCTTTTAGGACCCATGTTTATATAAACTTTTTGTCATGTTTTTTTCATCTAGAATACGCAGTTAAATTATTGCATGCTAATTTCGGAACACCCTGTATTGTCTGGGGGCGACGTTTATCAGAGTATCAAACTCATTTCTCTATCAGGCAGAGGAACCATAGACCGGTTTCGCTCTTATTAGAGCTCATCAGTATGGTATACCTCGAACCTGACGGAAAAATAAGTTTAAACGGCATTAGATCTAACTCTTGCTCAAGAGCCTGTGTGTGAATGTAAGTGGCGCCATCTGACGACGGCAGGTGCTTCCACTATGGCATGCAGAATGATCGTGAAGCGAACCAAAAACCAGTCTGCTTCCCGCAGACAAATGGCCGAGATTTCGTACCTATATTGTCTGGGGCGACGTTTAGCAGAGTATATTTTCTGCGACGTTTAGCAGAGTATAGGTACGAAATCTCGGCCATCTTTCTGTGAAAAAAGGCTTTTCTCGTCGGCAAAAAATTGGTTTTGGGTTCGCTTCACGATCATTCTGCATGCCCTAGTAGAAGCACCTGCCGTCGTCAGATGGCGCCACTTACATACACACACAGGCTATTGAGCAAGAGATAGATTCAATTGCCGTTCAAAGTTATTTTTCTGTGAGGTTCGAGGTATATCATACTGATGAGCTCTAATAAGAGCGAAACCGATCTATGGTTCCTCTGCCTGATAGAGAAATGATTTTGATATTCTGCTAAACGTCGCCCCCAGACAATATAGGTACGAAATCTCGGCCATTTGTCTGTGGGAAGTAACAATGTCGGCAGAAAACTGGTTTTTGGTTCGCTTCACGATCATTCTGCATGCCCTAGTGGAAGCAATTGCCGTCGTCAGATGGCGCCACTTACATACACACCCAGGCTCTTGAGCAAGAGTTAGATCCAATTGCCGTTCAAACTTATTTTTCTGTCAGGTTCGAGGTATACCATACTGATGAGCTCTAATAAGAGTGAAATCAGTCTATGGTTCCTCTGCCTGAGAGAGAAATGAGTTTGATACTCTGCTAAGCGTCGCCCCTAGACAATATAGGTACGAAATCTCAGCCATTTGTCTGTGGGAAGTGACAATGTCGGCAGAAAACTGGTTTTTGGTTCGCTTCACGATTATTCTGCATGCTCTAGTGGAAGCACCTGCCGTCGTTAGATGGCGCCACTTACATAAAGTGTTTATTTTGAAGAGCTACTATCGAACTGGAATCAAAGTGGATGACAAATGAGTTTATTCCATTCGAAAGTACATGGAGGATTTTCAGGCCGAATTTCCAAACTTTGCTGTGGTCTATAAGCAGTTCAAGAAAACCATAGAACATGTTCTAGAATTGTTTACAGAAGCAGGTAGTCTACAAAGAAAACCAGGCGGTGAATCTCACAAGAAACATACCGATGAAGTGGTTACACAGGCTCAAGAAATAATGCAAATTACACTACTACTACTCGACAGTTGCACCATCAAATAGCCCTTTCTGTAGATGCCACCCATGCAATTTTACATAAAGATCTGCAAGTGTACTCATATCGCTTCACAGAAGCGCAAGAATTGCATGAAGCTGACTTAGATAAGGATAATAACCAGAACATTTTCCAAAAATCCATATTTAGTGATAAGGCATGGTTTGAGTTAAGTGGTTATGTGAACTCGCAAAACATGAGAACTTGGAGTAGTGAAAACACTCCCATGAAATAATTGAAAAAAAATTGAGAGTTTGGGTAGGAATTACAGCTCGCTGACTGATGACACTAGGACTCTTCAAGCATTACCAATTGGATACCTGTATAAGCTACTGAATTTTGGTAGCACTTGAAGAAAATAATTTACATAAATATCGTCATTATTTCCAGTTAATTTTTTTTATTTGAATTGTCAATTATATCAATATATTCATCAAATATTTATTCAACTTTCCGAAAAGTCTTATTGTGACAAAGTGTGTGACTTAAATTTTATCATTCATATTCCTATTAAACTACTAACGGAAAAGATCGATACAACAATATTTTTTGTCATTTTTGGGGGTGTGTATCTCGGAAATGCCTTAGACGAAATTTAAAACCTAAAGAGATTTTGAAAGGTCGTTTCTTCTAGAATCACGCCGGGAGTTTAATATTAAATAAGTTATTCTCTAAAGGATATACAGGGTAAAGAAAAAAGCACTTACGGGTTAATCAATTACGGGTTACGGTTAAGGGCGTCTACAGAAAGCTTGCACTTTCTTGTAAGTTACAATACGAGGTATCCTGAAATTAACTGGGAAATCCCTAGGCAAAAATAGGGCAGAATGTTTATACAAACATAACCCGCAAAGACTCCGAGATACAGGGTGTTGAAATTTTTTTTATTTTTTCTTTAGAGCTCTTTGAGATATAGAGTTTTTGAGATATTTAACTCAAATTTTGAATATAAGTAACCATTTATTACCTACATCGTTGGATATACCAACCGCTAGCCAAAATCGACAGGGGTCTTATTTTTTCTCTAATTGTATCCCTTTTACCCTCACAAACTTTTTTGTGGCATGCCACTGAGCGTTTCTTCTTAAAAATCTGAATTAATTTAGAAACTTTCTTGCCTCTTGCATCCTTGTCTTATGTCTCACCGTTTTTGAGAAATTTGCAAAAGTGTTTAGGAATGCACATAATTTTTCCATAAGAAATGTTTGTTTTCTGCGTTCCTATTTAAATTCCCAGATACTGATGAAAAAGAATCACTTATGGAAAAATTATGTGCATTTCTAGACAATGTTTTCACAAATTTCTCGAAAACGGTGGGAGATAAGGCAAGGAGGTAAGAATTTTTCTAAATTGAATAGAGAATTCAGACTTTTAAGAAAAAAACATCAGTGCCGTGTTACAAAACATTTTGTGAGGGTAAAAGGGATACAACCCTAGAAAAAATAAGACACTGTCGATTTTGGCTAGCGGTTGGTATATCCAACGATGTAGATAATAAACGGTTACCTATATTCAAAATGTGAGTTAAATATTTCAAAAACTCTAAGAGCTATAAAGAAAAAATAAAAAAAAATTCAACACCCTCTATCTCGGAGACGAAGCGTTTGCGGGTTATGTTTGTATGAACATTGTGCCCCACTTTTGCCTAGGGATTTCCCAGTTAATTTCAGGATGCCTTTTATTTTAACTTACAAGAAAGTTCAAACTTTCTTTAAACGCCCTGTATGATTTAGTAGGCAAAAAAACAAAAAACCGCCAAAACCGTCCCGAGATATCGACCATAGCTCTTAAATGTCATTACAAAAAGAGTCTTAAAGCTAAGGCTCCCGTTATGACATCGTAGTAAACAAAATTTTAATCAATGTTTTATTAGATTTTTTTCGTCTTCAGCTCTAATGTTTTAATTTTACATATCTTTGAAAATCCACTCCATTTCCGATTCTACAGAGGTAAAACATTAGAATCATTCACTTGTTTTAATAATTTTAAACCTAGTTTTCAGTTTTTCAAACACAAAGTGGTTTGTAGGTACTTTTGGTTGCAGTTGCTTAGTAGAGCCAAGCCTTAATAACTCCTCTCCCCAAAGGCTACACCGTGCAGGGGCTGGTGATTGGGGTGCTTTGTCGTCGTCGGAATTCAAAGGATCAATATGAAAAATCGCCACTTCTAAGGGCGAAAGGTCTGTTCAGGCGTTCAGGGTCACAAAATTTTAGTTTATCTCACCTGCCTGACCTTACACATAATTTGGCATAAAGAGTAGGGTGTCTTTCTAAGTTCTCTATGGAAAATGTTAGCTCGGGAATACCTCAAGTAAATTTTAAAGCCTATAGAATCTTATTAGTATATTGTTTAACGAGTGACGAAAATGGCATTTCCTCTCGCAAGAGAACAGTTTACCAACTGAGGCGAAGCCGAGTTTGGTAATGTTCTCGAACGATAGAAAATGCTTTTTTGACGAGTAAAACACTATACTTTTTCTTCGGCCATGCTAACATTAAGTCATCATTAACTTTAAAAACAATCTCTATAGAGGAGATCTTTCAAAAATTAAGGCACGTCATTGTCAACGTGACACCTCGATTGTCAGTTTGGTCCAATTTCAACACTTTGATTCACTTTTCTGAGGCCCGAGAGTAGATAAACAAAGTGCTTTCAGGACACTTTCAAGGTGACAGAAACATCCATGAGCCTCCTAGATAACGCCAGACAAGGTTGATAGACGTTGACCTTGAAAATCGCGCTCATGAGCTTGAAAAGTCACGTGACCTTGAAAATCAGGTGACCTTGGGCTCGGTCCACACTAGTCACGGACCTTCATTCCACCATGACGCGTCCACGAGGTCATACTATCCCGGCCACATTCCGGCAGTGAGTCATACGTCCATGTTCGCAACAAGCGACTCTGACGGGTACCCCTGCTAAAATTTCCGAGGCGGTAGATTCATGCAAAACGTCTTGACGTTTTTCACATCGTTTAGGCTTCAGCTCGCGCGGGAAACGTGTCGGAGCAAGCCGAGCTACCTTGAAAAACATGGTCTCCAGTCGACGAACGTGGCCTCGAAAATCGTCAGTCCACGCTAGTCACTGACCTTGTGACATAACTTTAAACGAACGCCTGGACCTTGAGAGCTATCCCCCCAGAGTGTGGGTTGGGACTTTATTCCACCTTGACGCAACGAGGTCATACTGTAAAACCAATCTCGAACCCATTCCGTCAGTGAGACATACGACCATGTTTGCATCAAGCGACGGATCTACGTGCTAAAATTTCATAAACCTCGGCAGTAGAATATTCATACAAAACGCCTAGACGTTTTTCAAGTACAAAGGTGCAGGCTTTGCATTGTTTAGCCTTGAGCTCGCGCAGGAAACGCGATCGCAGCGAGCCGGGTTACCTTGACGTCAGCCAACGAACGTGACCTCGAAAACAACTACAGGTCTACGCTAGTCAAGGACTTTGCGACATGCGCAACCTTGGGCGTACGGCTGAACCTTGAAAGGTATCCCCAATAGTGTGGGTTTCAATCGCAACGTCAACGAGGTGTACTGTAAAACCAATCCCGACCGCAGTGAGTCATACAACCATGAATCGCAACAAGCAACCTTGACGGGTCCACGTGTTAAAATTTCATAAACCGAGCGCCTAGCAAAAATTTATACAAAACGACTTTGGCATTTTTTTTTTAAGCGCAAAGCTTTTCATCATAATTCAGCGAGACAGGAATTCCAAATGCCCACAAACAGAACGCGGAATCCTTTGTAACAGATCAGATAAGAAAACCAGACCATCGGAATTTGTACAGGACGTCTTCACTGTTAAAGCTTTTGCCTTGAGTCGAGGTCGTTGGAAACCATGAAAATCGCAAACTTGCGACAGATGCGAGTAATCTTGAGCGTCTGGTGTCTCAACGCCTCTCAATTATCATCCCCATTTACATCAAGTACACTTATGTTAGGCTTCAATTCTTGGTTAAATATGACCGGAAACAAATATTAAAAAATAATAAATTAATCAAAATTTTTTTCCGTACGTATGTGTTTATCAATACAAAGACTTACTACGACCGCTTGCAACAAAGGGGTCCGCAGACATTTTTTTCCAATCATGACAACCAAATGTGAATTTTCTGTCATTTTCGTGGGTTCCGCTAGAATATATTTAATGTTTTTGGACTTGTCAGTCGATCACTTTCCGTGCAGATAATAAACACAAAATCAAACATTTTTTGAACAATTTTTTTTACCATTATAACGACAACATCGACACTTCTTAACAATTATGAGATTTTTGAACTAGCAAAAATTTTAAATTTTTAAAGCCTCGGCGGTAGAAAATTTATTCATACAAAACGTCTTGACATTTTGCGAAGGTTTTGCATCGTAATTCAGCGAGACAAGGATTTCATGCAACTGCCCAAACGCGAGGTGAATCAATCCTTTAATACACTCAGATAAGAAAATCAGACCATCGGAATTTGCTGACGCATTTTGTACAGTACGCTTTCACTGCTAATGCTTTTGCCTTGACGAGTCGAGGTCGTTGAAAATCATGAAAATCACGAATCTTGCGACAGATGCGCATAATCTTGAGCAGGCCTGCTGACTTGATTCAGGATCTCTCAAGTATCAAGGGTACTAAACGCCAAGCTATTTTCAAGTAAACCTATTCAAGGCTTCCATTACATGCGCGACCCAGAGACAAAACGCGAGGTGAATCAATCCTTTGTAACACAGATAAGAAAATCACACCATCAGAACTTGCGTAAAAAAATCGCTTTCGAAGAGCGCTTAACTATTTAGAGATAATTTTCTCAACAGTAATTGGTAAATGGGGATAATAATTGAGAGGCGTTGAGACACCAGACGCTCAAGATTCCGCGTTCTGTTTGTGGGCATTTGGAATTCCTGTCTCGCTGAATTACGATGAAAAGCTTTGCGCTTAAAAAAAATGCCAAGGCGTTTTGTATGAATTTTTACTAGGCGCTCGATTTACGAAATTTTAACACGTGGACCCGTCAAGGTTGCTTGTTGTGGTTCATGGTTGTATGACTCACTGCGGTCGGGATTGGTTTCACAGTACACCTCGTTGACGTTGCGATTGAAACCCACACTATTGGGGATACCTTTCAAGGTTCAGCCGTACGCCGAAGGTTGCGCATGTCGCAAAGTCCTTGACTAGCGTAGACCTGTCGTTGTTTTCGAGGTCACGTTCGTTGGCTGACGTCAAGGTAACCCGGCTCGCTGCAATCGCGTTTCCTGCGCGAGCCCAAGGCTAAACGATGCAAAGCCTGCACCTTTGTACTTGAAAAACGTCAAGGCGTTTTGTATGAATATTCTACTGCCGAGGTTTATGAAATTTTAGCACGTAGATCTGTTGCTTGATGCGAACATGGTCGTATGTCTCACTGACGGAATGGGTTCGAGATTGGTTTTACAGTATGACCTCGTTGCGTCAAGGTGGAATAAAGTCCCAACCCATACTCTGGGGGATAGCTTTCAAGGTCCAGGCGTTGGTTTAAAGTTATGTCACAAGGTCAGTGACTAGCGTGGACCGACGAGTTTCGAGGCCACGTTTTGCATGAATCTACCGCTTCGGAAATTTTAGCAGGGGTACCCGTCAGGGGCGCTTGTTGCGAACATGGACGTATGACTCACTGCCGGAATGCGGCCGGGATAGTATGACCTCGTGGACGCGTCAAGGTGGAATGAAGGTCCGTGACTAATGTGGACCGAGCCCAAGGCCAACTGATTTTCAAGGTCACGTGACTTTTCAAGGTCATGAGCGCGATTTTCAAGGTCAACGTCTAGCAACCTCGTCTGGCGTTATCTAGGAGACTCATGGATGTTTCTGTGACCTTGAAAGTGTCCTGGAAATCACTTTGTTTATCTACTCCCGGGCAGGCAAAATATACATGTTTTTGTATGATATCACCATTTTCCATGGTGCTTTATAAGATTAGAATAGTTAAATCGCATATACAGGCGAAATTAGAACAACTTACTTTCGTCACTAGAGACGAAAGTTAACGTTATGGGATTTTTTCTCACTAGAGAGGAAAGTTACGTTTTCGGCTAGGGCAAGGTATGACAAAAGTTGTTTATTTTTATATGGTCGTAGAAAAGAATCTATAAATAATTAAAAAATCAAACAAATTAAAGCCGCCTTATTTATTTATCAATATTCTGGATTGTTTGGAATGTTATTAATGATTAATGTTAATGTCAATTGCCATTTCATTATATTGTTAAATTTATTTGAGTGTTTCCCTCCTTAGATTCTTATTGAGAAACGGAGAAATAAAGAACGAAGTAATTCACGACGTGCTTCAAAATAACAATAGCATTTCATAGGTGGCTAGATGAAATTTTACAATGAACAGCCCGTAGTTTTCTTAAAAATCGTAAAAGACTACTATTTTGAACACTTTTTCTTAACTGTTTTTGGAAATTTATTACTCAGACTGTATTAAAATGACAGCTTTGGGGGATAATTCTATTAATAGGATTAAAAGTAGTCAATAATACGCCTTTTCTCCTGGTACCTCGCTTATGGAGCCAGTTGTCTAAAAGAGGGTGTAGAAGGCCATGAAATTGACGATTATAAAAAAAATTTAAAACCCTTCCAGCTTTGCGAATTTTTCTACATTTTCCTTTTTAACTTATAAGAATTAAGCTTAAAAATTTATTATCTGCGCATAGGAATAAATCTACCCGTGGGGAGCTGTATACCCCGCTTAGCCTCGGAGTTACGGTAAAGACGCGATAACCGACCACATTTTTGCAAAGCTCGTTCATTTCTGTACCTATGTCCCTTGGGTGAAAATCCCGTCAAATTAATAGTTGAAAAGTTATAAGCGTCGGAACCAAAAACATACCAAAAATCTACAACCAAAATCGCTTCATTCACTCGGCTTTATATCCTCACTGGCGTTCAAATAAAAATGCTAACCCGCCCTGTTTACAGCTAAAACATGACTAATTAAACGTTTTTCAATTACGGACTTATTCATGCTCAATTAATATTGGATTTATTAAGCCAGAACATTTTCTATTAAATGTTATAAATGTATAGGAAGTATATAAAAAAAGACCTCGTAGCAAGCCATGGAATTAAAACTCTTGACTCAGATAAGTTCATAAAAAAATGAAAATCGGAACATTTTATGACATGTTCGACTTTCCATTGATTTTATGAAGTCATCTCAGACCTAAAGTTCTAATTCTATGTCCTGCTTGAGGTTTTTTTTTAATGAACGCACAGTAGAACGAATAAATGCTGAACAAAATAAACGATTTTCTGGCAATTTAAGACTTCAGTTACAGCAGTTTGGCTCTCGTCAGGAATATGACGGCACAAAGTTCAGGCGTTTTCCCTTTTCCATCTTGTTACACCGTTCACACTACATCGAATTTTCTTTCAAACTTGAACGCAAGCTTACAACTTTTTTGAAAAGATTTCCATTTCTCGCGAAAGCAAAGTCTGAAAAGGCAAATTTTGTTACGACTCTTATACGGGTAAACCGAACCCGAATAACCTCTTTTTTGTACAAAATATAATCAGGTTTTTATAACTTTTTAGTATCGGAATAAATCTTGTTTTATATTATAATGTATAGAGCGAATGTATCTCCATTGAAAAAACGTACTCATATAAGCAATCGCAAACAAGATTTATTTAAATGAATTCCTACAGGTTATATCTACGTTCCTCTAGTAATGACATATAAATCGATTTAAACAATCCATCTTTATGGCATTTTATTTAATCTGGGTAAATCGCATCTCGCAGTTAACTATCTGCCGAAAACTGAAGGCATTTCAGTTATGAACGTTTAATACCAGCCCACATATTTTATATAACAAGTTGGTCAGCAGAAATCTTGAGTTGATTTTCTGTTTTGCGTTGAATTGTTGCGATGCTTAGAAGTAGAATTCATAAAAAGATGTAAAATGGTACCACGCGTACACATACAAGGGTTCCCATGCACCACATATTGTTTGTGATTATGAAAAAAAGCTGCAACCAAAATTTCAGAAGGCAAAGTCCGTAACCATTAGAAAAGAAATTTCCTTTCTATTATAGAGAATTTTTGCTATGTCACAAGATGCCTCTCTCTACGGTTTGATCGGCCGTAACCGGTTTCCAAAGAATGGGTTCGGGTTGATAGAAATAGAAACACCAAAATAGATCTTCCTATGCTATTATCTCTCTTGGAACGAAACGGTAATAAATATATCTTTTTTTTCAAGCGGACTAAAAGTACGTCATTTGTTTTCTCCATACGCACACCTAAAGTGGGGTTTCTAATCCTGAGACCAAAAAAAGTAGCAAAAAAATCCTAGGCAGTAAAAGTAAAGTCAAAAGTCACCGCTACTGTCATGGTGGCGCATATATAAACGATTTTCAATTACCAAAATTATTTGAACACTAGATGACACCAGATAGACCGATCTGAATGTAAGGCCATTTTTACATTATTATTGAAAAAACAGAAGATAGGAATACGCTCAGAGCGCTCGAGAGCACCACCCGAAACCGTTATTAGTCGAAATCGCATAGGTTCTCAATTCTCGAATTCTGTTAAATGTCATTGTGTGTTAAATGTCATGCGCGTCATCATATTTATCTGTCATTGTGACTTTTATTAATTTAGTATTATCATTGTATATGAATCACAAGTAAATCAATCAATGGATAGTTCGGTCCCTCTCTGACAGAGGACCATGGGGGACGCTGTCAACTTCATGGGGGACCATAAACTTGACAGCGGTGGAAATGTCACGGCAAAAGTAAAAATAACCTTAGCTGTATACTCTATACAAATAAAAACAAAATTTCTACTTCTCTACTGCATTGGGTGAACAAGGATGGATATATTCTATAAATATAAAGTCATTATAAAAACTAGTAATTTTGCAGACGTAGAGAAAAAGATATGCCATTTCGTTTGTCATTATTATTTATTAAAGTTTGGTTATGTAGTTTTGGTAACTATAAGTATTTGGGATATTATGTTATTTTAGTTTCCTTTTTTGGCAAATGCCGGCCACAAAGAACAATGAGAAAGGATGACCTTTATTACGTACTGTCGCCCCATCCATTTAAGTTATCCTATACCCAGAGCCCAGAGCCGTAGTTGCAATGGGGCAGCCAGGGAACCCAGGCTTCAGAGCCCAGCATGAAGGACCTCAATGGATAGTGAATATTGTGATTGTATAGTAGTACGAATGCGATACACTCCTTGGTACCGGAGCTATCAGTATATATCTCAGAACTACGTGTGCAATATGGGATGCTGGATATGCCCGTTATTGCTCAGCTCACAGGGCATGCAAGACCAAGTGCGAACCATCTGGAGAAAGGTGCTACCCTTGATTAAAAACTGATTAAAAACCATCTGAAATATCCAGCCATTTTTGCTCCAATATCCATAAGATTTAAAGATTCCCTGGTTTTTGCGCCATTAGATTCACCCACTTCTCTGTTCACCACTGTTTTAAGTAACGGCAGCAGGCGAAGGCATTTTGGTACTTATTGAGTTATTTATCGGCTGCTTCATTAATTAGCCCAAATATCGAGCTTTTTTTGCTCCAATATCCATAAAAATGTAGAAATTATGAATTGTATATAAAAAAAACTGTGACATACCATGACAAATACGACTGCAGGCAAAGAAAGCAAGGAGTATTTAAGAGATCTTTGTCTACCTGACGTGAAGTCAGTATTACGTAAATTACAATTGCAACAACGCCGTAAAGTAATTACAAATTAAACGGCCTTGAAATATTTGTCTAAAATGATGATGTCACTAGGCTCCAGTGACATCTAGTGAACACCATCATAAGTGCCATTGACTTACTAATAAATTTACATACAATGGAATTATTAATAATGCTACAAATAATAGTTAATTAATATCATTAAAACCATTGAACATTGAAAACCACTGTTCTAACACATTCTATTTATTTTAGAAATAATTTACACCACGGATTGGGTTACTACCTAGACCCGCTTAAAGAGGATGAGAGAAAATTGCAAAACTGAATCACTCTGAAATAGACTTATTTCCTGCATGCTTGAAAAAAAATAGTATATGTTACTCGGAGTAATTAGTATATTTCATTAGGAGTACCGGAGATAGCCATTTCCCGCGCGTGGCAAATTTCCGTGTCAGGCGCGGGAAAGCTCAGCTTAGCTTCGGCCGTCAATATTTGGGCTCAGCACAAAAAGACCCACTTTTACCCCTAGTGACATAATCTACTATTCTTTATTTAAAAAGTTGTTTTGATTTTGAATTTTTGGCAGAAAGTTTGGTTAACGTGTTTTATAGATTTCTATTTGATAAACGCTTATTTACTTGATGAGTTATTGAAGTGGAGTGGCCTTTGAGTTTAGAAAAATGGGTAAATATATACCGAGAGTCCAGCAGAACCCTGGACATAGGAGATTAACATGGGAAATCGGTTTTTATTTTTTGCGCCTGTACGGTTGATTTGATTGAAAAACTTAACAATAAAGTTGTAGAATCAGCTATCATCCTGTAATTTTTTCAATACCTTACTTTTGGCTGTTTTTTGGAAAACCGCCTCGAAAAGTACACGAATTTGAATTTGGCGCGTCACCCCCGCCACGCATGTGCATTGTCGGCAACATGTTTTCACTGCATAATCACGTTAATTACTACATAATGGTCCCTCAAAATAAATAAGAAAGGAAAATCGGCTCTGACTCTGACATAAGAAATTATTATGTTGGCGACACTGCACATGCATGGCGGGGGTGACGCGCCAAATTCAAATTTTTGCACTTTTTGAGGAGTTTTTCCAAAAAAACGGAAAAAACTGGGGTCTCGAAAAAATTACAGGATAATATCTGACCATACGCTCTACAACTTTACTCTTAAAAGTTTATCAATCAAACCAACCGTGCAAGCGCAAAAAAATAAAACCGATTCCCCATGTTAATCTCCTATGTCCAGGATTGTACTGGACACCCGGTATAATCTTAAGTTTTGTTTTCCAATTAATTTTATTCATGTTTTGCTTTCACCAAGATGTAGAAACCAAAAGTAGAATCAAAGAGGTAATACCCCCTAAAAAGAGGATACACAATACACCTGAGAACCTCGAAGATTTGTCAACATGAATAGAATGTATGTGGCAGTGATGGAAAAATTGACAACCATTGAAAGAAATACCAAGAAAATGGCAAAAGCTTTATTGGAAATCAGTGCAGATTTTAAGAAATTCATTGACTATTTGATGATTCCAAAAAGATTCGGAATATTAACCAACACTTAGTTTAAATTTATGACTGTTAGTCATAAATTATTAACAAATAAATGTTATTAAATGTTAAGTGTATGTTTCTTAGTTTTAAAGATTGAGCTATATGTTGTTTCAATGTTTCTTAGTTCCAAGACTCAATTATATGTTCCTGACTGGTTGTTTTCTTGGGTTCGGGCCCTTTTTTTGATTAAATAAGGTACAGCGGGTGCTTCTAACTTCGTTGTTTATTTTACAGGCTGACGTTTCGACACAAACTGGTGCCTTCATCAGAGTTTTGTACTACAACATACGGAGTACTTAATTTAAAGTTATATTTGTATACTGGCAGGAAGGAACGATATAAAGGGAATAAATGAAAAAAAATATATATATATATATTATAATATATATATATATATGTGTTTCTTGAATAGCTTAGCCGCTCTTACTATTTACCGATTTGGATGGTAACTTAGCCGCTCTTAAATAAGTGAATAGTGGGGGAATTAGGGGAAACTGTATATCTTATTTCTTGTATAGCATAGCGTCTCGAACTTTCTTATTTGATTTGGTGTTTAGCCGCTCTTACCATAAACACAGTAGGTTTGTTGTGTATCTACGAATTTTCTTCTTCATTAGACATTTTTTGGAACTGTCAGACCAAAGTCAAAATGTTGATAGTCAACTCATAATTATCAAGTTAACTGGTGACTACGTTATTTGAAATAAATATGTAAAATGGTAAATAGCAGAAAGACAGAAAATTTTTGTTTGCGTAAAAACTATGAATGTTACAAGATTTTACCAAGAGCACTAAAGTCTCGAAACAAAAACCATTGCGTCACATTAAAAAAAAGTCACTGCAGAACTTACCACTTGTCGAAGGCGGATAGACGTGGTTGTTTCATCAAGACATGAGCCTTGCTTAGAAACAAGTCACAGCAAGTTTCATTAAAATCCATCCAAACGTTCTTCAGATATTACAGAAAACATTTTTTTTTCAAGGCATTTGACCATCAATAGCACCGGAACCAGACACTTTTTCCTAATGTCAGTTAGGTCAAATTGTCATCTTTCGACCTAAAGAATGTCGTAGTACCCTTTTGATCATGTGCTTACGGGACACCCTGTATACAATGACTTTCACTATTCAAGTTGCCTAAAACTTATGCAAAGACATTACTGTCAAGTTGAATTCAGTGGAGTAACAAAAGATTGGATAAAATGGAGAAAGGTTAGTTAAAGTAATCGTTCCATATTTAGCAGACATCAAAAAGTGAGTTCATATGTGTCAAACATTTGAACACAATGTGTTCGAAATTTCTGCAAGATAAACACTCTTTTGTAGACTTGGCAAGACTAAAAAAAATGCCTTTAGCAAAAATGCTAGGATGAGAAGCTTGACTGCCACACGTGGCGGGGCTCCATCTGCGAAAAAATTGACAGAGTTTGAAAAGCAAATTCCTGCCAGTTATTATAGCTGTTACACAGATACAAGGAATTCAGGGCGTTTCAGAATCTTATGTTATTATTAATGTTGATGTATGTATATTAATTAATGTATTCATATACCTAAAGCTATCATGTTTTGAATGTATAACATTTGTCACATTAATAAGTTAACAATAACAATGGTAGAAAATTATATTAGTACCCACCCAGTTCAAGACCTAGTAGGTTATTTTAATATTAGGAATCAGAAGATTCAACAACAGAAGGTGTTAAAAATTCCAAGGCTATTCGAGTAAATGACCTTCAACAAACATCCATCAAATATAATCAAAGTATTATAACAGATAAACGACGGTCGTTTACGCTCTACCGTTTTCTTTTCTTGCAGCTTGCCTGTTCTTCTAACCATTTTTCAAATCTAAAAGTGTTCCTATGCACAGTTTTCGAGCAAATGGCTTTTAAGTGTCAGTTCTACATATAAGCAAAGTTTTATAAAAAATAAACGACGGCCGTTTAGGTTCCACTGTCTCTTGTTTGTTGCAGCCTGGCTGTTCCTCTAATCACTCTTCAAATCTAAAAGTGTTCTTATGCACAGCTTTCGAGTCCCAAACGGCTGTCGTTTATTTGCTATAACACTTTGTTTAAATTTGTTGCACTGACACTTAAAAGCAATTTCCTTGAAAACTGTGCATAGGATTTGGAAGGTGGCTAGAGGAGCAGCCAAGCTGCAAGTAACAAGAAACAGTGGAACTCAAACGGCCGTCGTTTATTTGCTATAACACCTTGTTGATATTTGTTGAACTGACATTTGAAAGCAATTTCCTCGAAAACTGTGCATAGGAACACGTTTAAATTTCAAAGGTACCTATAGGAGCAGCCAAGATGCAAGAAACAAGAGACAGTGGAACCCGAACGGCCGCCGTTTATTTGCTATAACACTTTGCTTATATTTGTTGCACTGACACTTGAAAGCAATTTCGTTGAAAACTTTGGATAGGAACACTTTTAGATTTGGAAGATGGCTAGAGGAGCAGTCAAGCTGCAAGTAAGAAGAAACAGTGGAACCCAAACGGCCGACGTTTATTTGCTATAACTCTTTGTTGATATTTGTTGAACTGAAATTTGAAAGCAATTTCCTCGAAAACTGTGCATAGGAACACTTTTAGATTGGCAAAGGTGCTAGAGGAACAGCTAAGCTACAAGAAGCAAGAAACAGTTGAACCTAAACGGCCGTCGTTTATTTGTTATATCACTTTGTTTATATTTGTTGAACTAACACTTCAAAGCAATACAATTTGTTCGATAACTGTGAATAGGAATACTTTTAGATTTGAGGAGCAGCCAAGCTGCAAGTAACAAGAAACAGTGGAACTCAAACGGCCGTCGTTTATTTGCTATAACACCTTGTTGATATTTGTTGAACTGACATTTGAAAGCAATTTCCTCGAAAACTGTGCATAGGAACACGTTTAAATTTCAAAGGTACCTATAGGAGCAGCCAAGATGCAAGAAACAAGAGACAGTGGAACCCGAACGGCCGCCGTTTATTTGCTATAACACTTTGCTTATATTTGTTGCACTGACACTTGAAAGCAATTTCGTTGAAAACTTTGGATAGGAACACTTTTAGATTTGGAAGATGGCTAGAGGAGCAGTCAAGCTGCAAGTAAGAAGAAACAGTGGAACCCAAACGGCCGACGTTTATTTGCTATAACTCTTTGTTGATATTTGTTGAACTGAAATTTGAAAGCAATTTCCTCGAAAACTGTGCATAGGAACACTTTTAGATTGGCAAAGGTGCTAGAGGAACAGCTAAGCTACAAGAAGCAAGAAACAGTTGAACCTAAACGGCCGTCGTTTATTTGTTATATCACTTTGTTTATATTTGTTGAACTAACACTTCAAAGCAATACAATTTGTTCGATAACTGTGAATAGGAATACTTTTAGATTTGAAGGGTGGTTACAGGAACAGCCAGGCTGCCAAAAACAAGAAACAGTAGAACCTAGACAACCGTTCTTTATTTATTACAAAACTTTGTTTATATTTGTAGAACTGACACTTGAAAGCCATTTATTCGAAAACTGTGCATAGGAACACTTTTAAATTTGGAAGATGGCTAGAGGAGTAGCCAAGCTGCAATAAACAGGAAACAGTGGAACCTAAACAGCCGTCATTTATTTGTTATAAAACTTTGTTTCTATATGTAGAACTGACACTTAAAAGCCACTGTGCAGAGAAACACTTTTAGATTTGAAAAGTGGTTAGAGGAATAGGCAAGCTGCAAGTAGGAAACGGTAGAGCCTCAACGACCGTCGTTTATCTGTTATAATACTTTTGTTTATATTTGATGGATGTTTGTTGCAGGCCATTTACTCGCATACTTATTGTAGCTGCCCTCATCATGATATCATTCTAAGAATATAAATAAAAAAATTAAAAAAAAAATCCGACGACACTGATCTTTCTGGTATTTCCGCCAAAATGCCTGCTAAAATTTGGCTGCCAAATTCACATCAGTAATAATTATTGCTGATTTTTAAGTTTTTATGAATATTAATCAACCGCGATTTCACAGATGGCTATTTTTTTAGGTTCTCTACCAACCAACCTTTAAAAAAAGTATTTCCAAGATGTCATGGACAAAACGGAGAGTTGTTTTTTTGAAGACATTTATCTCCATAACTTCCAATGGAAACACCTAATTTTATCCCTGATATTTGGATCTCATATTTGTGGTACAATTTCTAATAAACCCGGTTTTACTCAAACACTTTAAAGACATAATGTTTGAAATTGAATAAAGAATCCAAATGTTAGGAATAAAATAGGTATTTCCATTGGAAGTTATGGAGATAAATGTCTTAAAAAAATAAACTTTCCACTTTTTCCATGACGACTTAGAACAACTTTTTTTAATGTTGGTTGGTAGAAAACCTAAAAAAGTAGTCATCTGTGAAATCGAGGCTGAATAATATTCATTTGTTTCCAAAAAATGAACATTTATTATTGATGATATGGAACGTTCGGGCGCGATTTTATGGAAAACGGAAAGAGTTAGGCATACACTACGTTACATGTTAATAATTTACAATTCGACGTAGCATCCGAAAATTGTCAAATATACATATACAGGATGTTCCATTTGAAATAATGAAAGTGACGTCACTTCAGGTGAAACCGGAAGCGACCAATTAGTCATATTTATGTGCAATTTGTAGGTACTAAGCTACTATATTCATCCCCAAAATTTTAAAATGATAGCATTCTTTTAACCAGAGTTATCGCTTGGCTAGTAATTCCTGTGTCACCCGGTATATTCTTTATAGGTACTGTGATACTAGCATACATCATCACATACACCACCAAACATACGCGTGCCGTATAATAGTAATATTTGAGATATTTTGCGTAATAGAATAGAGATAATCTTCTCCTACACCTAACGTAAAGAAATAAATTCTGTGTCCTTCAATACAAATCAATGCCATAAGCAAAACTATCCGATCATGACTGACTAAAAACGTATTGAACGTAATAATAATAATAATAATGAAAATAATGAAATAACAAAGACCGAGTGAGTTTCATCCATAACAGCACTGGCCCAGCCAAGCTGCTCTGATTGGCTAACCGGCTATAAAACTAAACTTGTTCGCTGGGGTGACGGTATCAAAGGATGCCGCATAATTTACGACCGTCTGGGAATGCATAAAGTAAATATAACTCGCTGTTCAATTTAATTATTTCCCGGGCTTTTCTTTTTTTTTGTCTGCATAGAAACAGATGATTTATATTAGATATTTACTATTTGAAATTTGAAATCCTTTAAAGTGCCTTTATTATTCAATGTTGGATATCCCCAACAATTACTATTATATATTTAATAGATATTTAAATCACTAATTTAAAATTGATAACCAAACATAGCTTTAAGCATGCTAGTTTTTATATGTACCATGTTATCGATACGATTTAATTGAGTTATTTTGAATTCATGCAACTAAACATTGGAAAATTTCCAAAGTATGTAGTATCTAGTATCTATATATCTGCAGGAGAACTGCTAGACCAGGCTGAGGTTAGATTCAGATTTAGATTCAATATTCAGAATTTTACAACGGACCAGATAAGTACTGAACATCATGAAAAAAATAATATAAATGGGCTCTGACAAACTACCTCGCACGCATATGAACTTTTTAAACCCTACTCGAGACTTACGCGAAATAAATTCGTGAAGGGTGAAATCTACCCCCTCTTGGAAATGCAATCAAATTCAAACTTCTGCAAACCTGACGTTGTGCACTACTCTAGTAAGGAGAAGGAGGGAGGGCCAGATGCACTGTATAACACCCTATATGAGATTCATTCGAAATAACTTCGTGGGGGGTAGAAATTAGCCCCACCCCGAAAACCAATAAAATTCAAGATAGCGCAAACCTGACGTTGTGCACTATTCTAGTAAAGAGAACGAGGGAGGCCTAGATGCATATTATAACACCCTATGTGAGATTCATTCGAAATAACTTCGTGGGGGGTAGAAATTACCTCCACCCTGAAAAGAAAATAAAACTCAAAATAGCGCAAACCTGACATTGGGCACTATTCTAGTAAAGAGTAGGAGGGAGGGCTAGATGCACTTTATAGCACCCTATGTGAAATTCATTCGAAATAACTTCGTGAGGGTAGAAATTAGCCCCACCCCGAAAAGCAATAAAACTCAAATTAGCGCAAACCTGACGTTGTGCACTATTCTAGTAAAGAGTAGGAGGGAGGCCTAGATGCACTTTAAAACACCTTATGCAAGATTCATTCGAAATAACTTCGTGAGGGTAGAAATTGCCCCCACCCCGAAAAGCAATAAAACTCAAAATAGCCCAAACCTGACGTTGTGCACTATTCTAGTAAAGAGAACGAGGTAGGCCTAGATGCACATTATAACACCCTATGTGAAATTCATTCGAAATAACTTGGTGGGGGGTAGAAATTACCCCCACCCTGAAAAGAAAATAAAACTCAAATTAGCGCAAACCTGACGTTGTGCACTATTCTAGTAAAGAGTAGGAGGGAGGCCTAGATGCACTGTAAAACACCTTATGCAAGATTCATTCAAAATAACTTCGTGAGGGTAGAAATTGCCCCCACCCCGAAAAGCAATAAAACTCAAAATAGCCCAAACCTGACGTTGTGCGCTATTCTAGTAAAGAGAACGAGGGAGGCCTAGATGCACATTATAACACCCTATGTGAAAGTCATTCAAAATAACTTCGTGGGGGGTAGAAATTACCCCCACCCTGAAAAGAAAATAAAACACAAAGTAGCGCAAACCTGACGTTGTGCACTATTCTAGTAAAGAGTAGGAGGGGGGCCTAGATGCACTTTATAGCACCCTATGCGAGATTCATTCGAAATAACTTCGTGAGGGTAGAAATTAGCCCCACCCCGAAAAGCAATAAAACTCAAGTTAGCGCAAACCTGACGTTGTGCACTATTCTAGTAAAGAGTAGGAGGGAGGCCTAGATGCACTTTAAAACACCTTATGCAAGATTCATTCGAAATAACTTCGTGAGGGTAGAAATTGCCCCCACCCCGAAAAGCATTAAAACTCAAAATAGCCCAAACCTGACGTTGTGCAATATTCTAGTAAAGAGAACGAGGGTGGCCTAGATGCACATTATAACACCCTATGTGAAATTCATTCGAAATAACTTCGTGGGGGGTAGAAATTACCCCCACCCTGAAAAGAAAATAAAACTCAAAGTAGCGCGAACCTGACGTTGTGCACTATTCTAGTAAAGAGCAGGAGGGAGGCCTAGATGCACTTTATAGCACCCTATGCAGGATTCATTCGAAATAACTTCGTGAGGGTAGAAATTAGCCCCACCTCGAAAAGCAATAAAACTCAAATTAGCGCAAACCTGACGTTGTGCACTATTCTAGTAAAGAGTAGGAGGGAGGCCTAGATGCACTTTAAAACACCTTATGCAAGATTCATTCGAAAGAACTTCGTGAGGGTAGAAATTGCCCCCACCCCGAAAAGCAATAAAACTCAAAATAGCCCAAACCTAACGTTGTGCACTATTCTAGTAAAGAGAACGAGGGAGGCCTAGTTGCACATTATAACACCCTATGTGAAAGTTATTCAAAGTAACTTCGTGGGGGGTAGAAATTACCCCCACCCTGAAAAGCAATAAAACTCAAAATAGCCCAAACCTGACGTTGTGCACTATTCTAGTAAAGAGAACGAGGGAGGCCTAGATGCACATTATAACACCCTATGTGAAAGTCATTCAAAATAACTTCGTGGGGGGTAGAAATTACCCCCACCCTGAAAAGAAAATAAAACTCAAAGTAGCGCAAACCTGACGTTGTGCACTATTCTAGTAAAGAGTAGGAGGGAGGCCTAGATGCACTTTATAGCACCCTATGCGAGATTCATTCGAAATAACTTCGTGAGGGTAGAAATTACCCCCACCCTGAAAAGAAAATAAAACTCAAAGTAGCGCAAATCTGACGTTGTGCACTATTCTAGTAAAGAGCAGGAGGGAGGCCTAGATGCACTTTATAGCACCCTATGCAGGATTCATTCGAAATAACTTCGTGAGGGTAGAAATTAGCCCCACCTCGAAAAGCAATAAAACTCAAATTAGCGCAAACCTGACGTTGTGCACTATTCTAGTAAAGAGTAGGAGGGAGGCCTAGATGCACATTATAACACCCTATGTGAAAGTCATTCGAAATAACTTCGTGGGGGGTAGAAATTACCCCCACCCTGAAAAGAAAATAAAACTCAAAGTAGCGCAAACCTGATGTTGTGCAATATTCTAGTAAAGTAGGATAGAGTAGGACTAGAGTAGCAGGGAGGCCTAGATGCACTTTATTGCACCTTATGCAGGATTCATTCGAAATAACTTCGTGAGGGTAGAAACTACCCCCACCCCGAAAAGCAATAAAACTCAAAATAGCACAAACTTGACGTTGTGCGCTATTCTAGTAAAGAGTAAGAGAGAGGGCTAGATGCACTTTAAAACACCTTATGCAAGATTCATTCGAAATAACTTCGTGAGGGTGGAAATTGCCCCCACCTCGAAAAGCAATAAAACTCAAAATAGCGCAAACCTGACATTGGGCACTATTCTAGTAAAGAGTAGGAGGGAGGCCTAGATGCACTTTATAGCACCCTATGCGAGATTCATTCGAAATAACTTCGTGAGGGTAGAAATTGCCCCCACCCCGAAAAGCAATAAAACTCAAAATAGCCCAAACCTGACGTTGTGCACTATTCTAGTAAAGAGAACGAGGGAGGCCTAGATGCACATTATAACACCCTATGTGAAATTCATTCGAAATAACTTCGTGGGGGGTAGAAATTACCCCCACCCTGAAAAGAAAATAAAACTCAAAGTAGCGCAAACCTGACGTTGTGCACTATTCTAGTAAAGAGTAGGAGGGAGGCCTAGATGCACTTTATAGCACCCTATGCGAGATTCATTCGAAATAACTTCGTGAGGGTAGAAATTAGCCCCACCTCAAAAAGCAATAAAACTCAAATTAGCGCAAACCTGACGTTGTGCACTATTCTAGTAAAGAGTAGGATGGACGCCTAGATGCACTTTAAAACACCTTATGCAAGATTCATTCGAAATAGCTTCGTGAGGGTAGAAATTGCCCCCCACCCCGAAAAGCAATAAAACTCAAAATAGCCCAAACCTGACGTTGTGCACTATTCTAGTAAAGAGAACGAGGGTGGCCTAGATGCACATTATAACACCCTATGTGAAATTCATTCGAAATAACTTCGTGGGGGGTAGAAATTACCCCCAACCTGAAAAGAAAATAAAACTCAGAGTAGCGCAAACCTGACGTTGTGCGCTATTCTAGTAAAGAGTAGGAGGGAGGCCTAGATGCACTTTATAGCACCCTATGCAGGATTCATTCGAAATAACTTCGTGAGGGTAGAAACTACCCCCACCCCGAAAAGCAATAAAACTCAAAATAGCACAAACTTGACGTTGTGCGCTATTCTAGTAAAGAGTAAGAGGGAGGGCTAGATGCATTTTATAACACCCTTTGCAAGATTCATTCGAAATAACTTCGTGAGGGTAGAAATTACCCCCACCCCGAAAAACAATAAAACTCAAAAATCTTTACTAGAATAGCGCACAACGTCACGTTTGCGCTATTTTGATTTTTATTGCTTTTCGGGATGGGGGTAATTTCTACCCTCACGAAGTTATTTCGAATGAATCTTGCATAGGGTGTTATAAGGTGCATCTACACCTCCCTCCTACTCTTTACTAGAATAGTGCACAACGTCAGGTTTGCGCTATTTTGAGTTTTATTTCTTTTCAGGGTGAGGGTAATTTCTACCCCCAACGAAGTTATTTAGAATGAATCTCGCATACGGTGTTATAAAGTGCATCTAGGTCCCTCTTCTTCTATTTACTAGAATAGTGCAAGTTCGCAGATTTGCGCTATTTTGAGTTTTATTGCTTTTCGGGGTGGCGGTAATATCTACCCTTACGAAGTTATTTCGATTGAATCTCGCATAGGGTGTTACAAAGTACATCTAGGCCTCCCTCCTACTCTTTACTAGAATAGTGCACAACGTCAGATTTGCGCTATTTTGAGTTTTATTTTCTTTTCAGGGTGGGGGTGGGATAATTTTTACCCCCCACGATGTTATTTCGAATGAATCTCACATAGGGTGTTATAATGTGCATCTAGGCCTCCCTCGCTCTCTTTACTAGAATACTGTACAACGTCAGGTTTGCGCTATCTTGAGTTTTATTGGTTTTCGGGGTGGGGCTAATTTCTACCCCCCACGAAGTTATTTCGAATTAATCTCACATAGGGTGTTATACAGTGCATCTGGACCTCGCTCCTTCTCCTTACTAGATACCTTGATCTTTACTAGAGTAGTGCACATCCTAGATCCATACTAGAGTAGTGCACAACATCAGGTTTGCAGAATTTTGAATTTGATTGCTTTTCCAAGAGGGGGTAGATTTCACAACCGACGAGTTTATTTCGCGTAAGTCTCGAGTAGGGTTTATAAAGTATGCACTTTATAAACCCTACTCGAGACTTACGCGAAATAAACTCGTGTGTGCATATGCATGCGTGCATATGCATGCATATGCACACACGAGTATGCATGCGTGCATATCCATGCATATGCGTGCATATGCATGCGTGCGTGGTAGTTTGTCAGAACCCATTTTTATTATTTTTTTCATGATTTTCAGTACTTATCTGGTCCGTTGTAAAAATCTGAGTACTGAATCTACATCTGAATTTAACTTCAGCCTGGTAACTGCAAGCAGGTTGTCATGAAATGCCTGATCTGAAAGATAGTATGAGCGAGTTTCGTGATCTACTTACGTACTTTTCCTAGATTATACGAAATAAAATTAGCATTATTGGACCTACTTAAAAAAAGTACGCAAATAACTAATAATACTTAGGTATACAAATAAGTAATAATATAATACTTATTTGCGTACTTTTTTTAAGTAGGTACCTACAATAATTTTATTTCGTATAATCTAGGAAAGGTACGTAAGTGGACCACGAAGCTCGCTCATACTATCTTTCAGATGAAAGCAGAGTAGAGAAGCAGAGAGACAGGGGGTCCCAAATTTTCTTGGCCAGTCAATAACAATAGATGGAAGTTTCGATTAAATACAAAAAGTAAGATGGGCAGAGGTTCTAAATTTAACAAATTATACAGGGTTTATTTTTTTAAAACCAAAAAACCAACTTTGTTGCTATCTTATTTATATACAACCCTGTTGTGATACAATTTGATAACATAATAAACTGCTAACGGAAAAGATCGATACAGCAAAATTTTTTGTCATTTTTGAGGGGTCTGTATCTCGGAAATGCCTTAGCCGAAATTTAAAACCTAAAGAGATTCTGAAAGGTCGTTTCTTCTAGAATCACGGCGGAAAATTGATCTTAAATAAGTTATTCTCTAAAGGATATACAAGGTAAAGAAAAAGCACTGCAAAATGGTTGCATTTCAACCCACTGCATTTGGTAGGTAGCGTAATTTCAGAACATTCATTGTTATGACATTTAATGGCGTTAGACGGTATCTCGGGACATGTTCGGCAGTTTTCGGTTTTTTGGCCTACAAAATAAATTACTGGGGTTTTTCAAAAAAATACGCTCTTTTGTATGTCACCCTGTATCGCGAGAATGCCGCAGCCGATTTTAATAAGATATACGATCTCTACAAGATAACTGGTTGTAAAATCAGCGACGTAGACTCATAGTTAATAAAACAATTATATCGACAAGGATGTCAAAAAATCTAATAAAAAACTGATTAAAATTTTGTTTACTACGATGTCATGACGGGCCTTAACTTTAAGACTTTTTTGTAATTTTTGAAATGTATTTGAAATTAATTATTGAATTGTAAAAATGTTTGTTTTGTTGGCCCGTGTGTTTGTTTCTTGGCTTACGTGCACCATCTGGATTTTAATGACAATTTTGGTTTTATGTACTGCCATGACGGTCTGTATATACTTTAGTGACGTTCTTCACTGACTGAAAATGCCCTGAGGAAGACCTAAAAAATAAAGGTCGAAACGTTGGCGATTTCGAGAAAGTGAAGTGGCTATTTGTCCTACACCTGCGATCCAACACCTTTCTAATTATTGATAGGACGCAAAGCGCAATATGATTTTTTTGTAATGACATTTAAGAGCTATGGTCGATATCTCGGGATGGCTTTGGCGATTTTTTGGTTTTTTTGCCCACTAAATCAGTACAAGGCGTTTACAGAAAATTTGGACTTTCTTGTAAGTTACAATACAACGTATCCTGAAAATAACTGGATAATCCCTAGCAAAAATAGGGCACAATACTCACACAAACATAGCCCGCAAACGCTTCGTTTCCGAGATACAGGGTGTCGAATTTTTTTTTTATGACAGCACAGTTGTAGTATGTAGTCTCTAAAAAATCAGCTTCCTTTTAGGGTTTACCCGGATTCATATTTCGATTTCCGTAAGAAACAAGAAATAAAAGTAAGCGTTAAGCAATAAAGTTAGACGTAAGAAATAACTTTAAATGTTTGTATTTATGGCATGGTACCTTTCTCTGCCAAATAACGAAATAACCTACAAAAAATAGTTTGGAAAAACAATGAGTACTTTTAATTTTTAAAGGATAAAACTAAAATTAAAACAAATGTAAAAATGAATAGTGAAGGAGAAACAGTAATTGTTGCTGGTGTGGGAATACTTTTGTGCTACGTTACAATTTATTTTAAAACCTTAACCAAACATTTCTAAAATATTGAAAAATTCTAATTTAAAACATAAGAATGGATTCTTTCATCTTCCAAAGCTTCTTCCCACAGTGATGCCATATCTTTTCAGTTCTGTAATAAAAAGGAAGCATTAATTGTAGCACTTGCATTGTTCTTTTAACGATGTTTTTTTGACGCTAAATATAGATCACTATAATAAATCATGATAAAAATCAGATGAGGGTAGTTCAGTTATCCGTTTAGGTTAAGTGAGGTTAATTCAGGTCAGCAGAGTTCTATTTATCTAATATAGCTAATTTTCTTATATTATGTCACATTTGCTCCAAACTGTCATTTAATCTTCTAAGCATTTAAGTTTGTGCGAAGCTTGGCAACAACTTTTTGCATGAATAAGTTTGAAAAAACGGCTGTTTAGTGCATGTTTTTTTTATGTCAATTGTGGATAAACTGCAATGTTTTTCTTTTGATCTACTCAGTAGAAACCCTGCTCTGTTACGCATAAAAAAAGAAAAAGAGGTGAAATTCTGACGGTTGTATATTGATATACACCCTACATTTTTGGCAATTTTTGACTAGGAGCCAATAGAATGGACAAAATAGAAATATATAAGGTTGTGGTAGAATTTAAAGAGTAAAGTACATAGGTATACTATAGTAGTATACTTGTAGTATATATATTTCAGAATAGTAGTAAAGTAGAATGTAAAAACTGAAAATTGAAGAAAAAAAAAATGTATAAAGGGCCAAAAAGATACCATTTTAAAAACTTCAATATACAAAAACTCTTCTCAGGAAGGCAAATATACAACATTCTCAAAAGAACTCAAACGACCTGACTTGCTCTAACCTAACTAAAGGATGTCAAACGAGGAAAACAAATCTCTATTATTCACATTTCAACTTATATCCTCATGACAGTTATATAAAATAACACTACATACATTGGTAAATATAATGTTCTAATCTATTGAAGCCTAAATAAAACCCTACAAAACAATGAGTAATAACAACTTAACCTTAAGTGTACTACAGCATATATGATGATTTGATTATACAAGCTTCAATTGATTATACAACCTAGCAAGAAGTCTTGTATGCTGCTTACTTAGGGAAGGATAAGAATGATTCCTGTTGTCCTGTGGTCTTCTCTTGTGTGATTTTCGATACTTCCTTCCTGCCAGAGCCTGCAGCCGTCAAGGCAAAATAGTTGTCTTGATGGCTTCCTTGTGCTCCACAAAACAAAACCCCTTTAATCACTCTTTCTTCCTGCTTGTTCTGCTTCCTACTTGCGCTACAATATTAAATATCGGTTAGGAGTATTCACTAAACTCAAAGAAAAACCTCAGACTTACCATCTACCACTTGGAATCCTATAGTTCGTTCAATTTTTGACTAGGCACTTAAACTTAAGTTACTATAACGTTTCAGGAAGTTATCCCCAATCAAATTGCAAGGATTCTTTTTACACCATATTATATTAGTTCTGTCTTGATTGGTACATCTCCTGCTTTGTGGAAATTGTGAAGTGTCAAATGAGATTTTCGTGCCTTTTATTACATTTATAAGTCCAAAGGCAAAGCTGCCTTGGAAGGTTGATGGGAATGGTTGGATTGTTGAGATTTCAGTTTTTGCTGCTACATTGCCGATATCCATAAAAATTCAAAAAACAAGAAAATAGTAAATAAAGAAACTAAAGTGACCTGACATCCTGACACTGACCTGACCCGCCATTGTTTTTTATAGCGTTTTCCATTTGTAATTTAGTGCGCATTGAGTGTCTTTCCATCTTTATAATTTTTTTACATAAAATTAAAACATGTTTATTTTATAATTTTTTTTATTGTGCTTATGGCTTTCATTAACGACAAACGTCAAAAGAATTGAAATTGCTATTCGCGAATTGCCCACCATCGGCAGAAAGTAGCGATCAGAGGGAGTGATCACGTGAAATCAAAATTCCATTGGCAAAAATTTGTCAACGATGTCAAAACTCTACAATGAAACATCCACTCTGCGTGATCGCTCTCTGCACATGAAAAATATTCCTAAAGTGGTCTCTCACGGAGATACAGGGTTTCAAAGAGTGGTTGATACTTTATTTAGAACATTAAGCTTTATAAAAACATACTACAGTAGATGTTTTGCGCCATGAGGGTAGTCAAAAAAGGACTTGCCGCCACACTCGTAGGGCCAAAATTTTGACAGGGGTTATTTTACAGAGCGAAAAGCTAAATATTTAAATACATTGGACATTTCTCTCTAAAAAAGGTACTCTTCATTTATTTCGATAAAATTAGACGTGTTCTAAAAAAATAAGTTTTTGTATAATACGTTTGGAACATTTGTCCAATAGTGAATGCAGCTAATTTTTGTAGGAAAAAACAAATTAATTATATAAAAATTAATTATGGAAAAACTTATTTTTCTCAAAAACGGCTAACTATATCAAAACATCTGTGTCGATAAAATAAACCCTAAAAAAAATCCAATAAAATAAACCGTATATTTTATAAAGTCCTATCTTTGTAAAATATAGGGGCAATATTTATTACCCTGTACTTATTGACAATACTCAAATAAAAAGGACAAAGGACAAAGGGCGTTTTATTTGCTGCGGTAGGTACCTGGGTTATCATGGATTCTTATAAAGAAGCGTAGTCACATATGCACTTATACCTGTCGAGAGCGGCTATGCTATTATATTACTCCAATTTTCCGAGCGGCTAAGTGCTTTAAAGAGGGTGTATATTCCCCTACATCCCCACTCTTAAGCCTACCGAGCGGCTAAGAGCCTTGAAGTCAATATATATATTCCATATATTTTATTAAAGAGCGGCTAAAACTTCCGAGAGCGGCTAAACTCCTGGTGAGCGGCGGTGCTGCGCAACGGATGAGAAAATGAACGGCTAAGCTCGTCAAGAAAAACATATATATATATATATATATATATATATATATATATATATATATAAAGATTACTACAAGTACAAAATAAAATGCTGAAACAAAAACGTATTGAGAGATGATTAAAGTAAAGAATAAAGTCGGTAACTCAAAGCAAAAGAGCGTCAAAAGTGAAACCTACGATGCATATGGTGATATGTTAAGAAGGGGTAAAAGGGTAAGAAAGGTAAGAAAAGGAGGAAATGTGAAGGTGACAATGACTTACCACAAAACGATGTACTGTTTTGGTTTGAAGTTTGTTGCAGTTTTTTCCCTTTATGTATTGTTACGTTTGAAAGTCGAAATTAAAATTTTTAATGAAAATTTTGAAAAAAACAAATGTTGCATTATTGCTTTGTACAGGGTGTTTCAAATTCTCAGCAACGGTAAGAGATACAGGGTCGGTTAAATCGGGGCAAAGTTGCGCAGTTTGGGTTTTAACATTTGAAAAATTCCGATTACTTCCAGAGATATCCGAAAAAATACGAAATTTTGAAATATCGTTTTTATTTTGTTTTGAGCTTATTCGAAGAGATAATTCAAAAGGACTAACATTTCACGTTGCAACATTTTCTGCCCTGTAAGATGACATATTTGGTTTCTTTGGAATGGTTTCTTTTGGACATATTGAACCTGGATTTTTTATTCATTATTTTGATCGCTCTCTGTAATCAAAACAACACGATATGCAACATGATATATCTTGCAATTCCAGTTTAGCTAAAAATCGTGTTTTCTCTATATATACCTATTATCTCCTTTACTACCTATTGTTACTAGGATGTCTAACTAACAAAACTAAACAAAAAGACAAAACATTAAAGTAAATACTCGAATAACTCTCCCTGCACCTCCATACATTTTTGAGTTCTTTGACCGTTCAATTGTTCTAGCTCGTATAGCCCTTGCTTCCGTTATTAACTTTTCCGTTAGAATATTGACATCATTGCTTGGGTGTTTGAATATGCAGTTTTTCAAATAAGCCTAAAGAAAGTAATCTAGAGTACCACTCCTTCATTTCCAATCCACTGGTTGGGAAAGAATTCGTTTAAAAATGAAAAAAACAACTTTTCCATTATGCGGCGGTGCGCCTAACCTGTGTCCATGCTACTCAAGCCCACGGCACCCTTTTCAAAAATGAATTAATGCATTAGCGTTCTAGGAAAAGCCAACCACGATTGAATCATTATTAGAATTTAGAAACCTATGTTATTATCTTAGATGGTTAATTGTAATTTATTTTATTTGTAAAATATCTATTAGAGTATTTTTCATGTTGCAGGTTATCTATCTATAAATGAATTCAGAAATTCTTGATGAAAAAAGGAAATATAATAGGAGAAAAGGGGCTATATGCGAGCTAGAGTAATTCAACGAGCAATAACCAGGAAATCGCTTAGAAGACTTTTTGGTTAGTGCTTTGTTTGGTAGTTAGACATCCTAGTAACAATAGGTAGTAAAGGAGATAATGGGTATATATAAAGAAAAAACGATTTTTAGCTAAACTGTAATTGCAAAATATATCAAGTCCGTATTTCAAAAAGTAAAGTTGATGATGGTTCTCAAAAAACGAAACGTCGCAGGAAGAAACTAAATATGCCATCTTACAGGGCAGAAAAAGTTGCAATGACGAAATGTCAATCATTTTGAATTATCTCTTCGAATAAGCTCAAGACAAAATAAAAACGATTTTTCAAGATTTCGTATTTTTTCGGATATCTACGGAACTAATTGAAATTTTTCAAATGCTAAAACGGCATATTATTGATCTCCAAACTGCGCAACTTTGCCCCAATTTAACCGACCCTGTATCTCTTCCCGGTGCTGAGATCCCAATGATGTGGCTCGAATTTGAAACACCCTGTACATGCTGCTCGCCGTGTCGAAACCCTGCAGCTAACCGCCAGAGATATCGTACGGCACGCAGCATGTACTATGGGGAATTAAAAGTAATTTTTTAAAGTTTTGGATAAGGAAGCCTATATATGAAGGAAGATGCAATGGCTAGTAAATTGGCCAAGGTGGTGTTTAGTATACACATACATCGCAAGGTTAATTGTTTTTAATTAAGTAGATCTGCTGACTGGTGGCTTTCGGTGTTTGGTTTATATTGTTTTGGAATCTAACTATGTATTTTGGTAAATTTTTGAATTTTGGTGTAAAACGAATAATTGGATATGAATATTGATATATTTACTGATTTTATGCAGAGGGTAGTTACAGCATGTAGGAGTAAATTTTACTTAGGCCATCAGTGTCGGTTTTTGCATTGACGCAATTATGGTTTTTCTTTATATATGAATACCATATATGAATACCATTTCATGAAATTCTCTTTTTTTCTTGTTTTTTTTTTCTGTTTTTAGGACTTTAGCTTTTTTTAAATCAAAATTATGCTGATGTTCATTTGCGTGGTGGGTTAAGGCTGTAGGGTTATTTTTGTTGTGTTTGTGTCCATTAATGCGGTTTTTTAAGAACTGGCTAGTCTGCCCGATAGAGACCCCAGGGCATCCTGTTTGGCAGGGTATTTCGTAGACGATGTTGCTTTTTTTTTTGTCTGTGGGAGTTTTGGGTTTTAATTTGGTAAAATGTTGGTTGAGTAAATTATGTTCTTTAAATGTTCCTGTGTTTTTTAGCTCCCTTGACTAAATTTTATGTTGTTCACATGTTTCTTATTTTATAAGATTGACTTGAAGAAGACCTCATTTAAAGGTGGAAACGTTGGCGATTCCCAAAAAGTGAAGTAGCTTTCATGTCCTATACCTGCTATCCAAACGTTAACATTATTTCTATTACGTTAGAGAGTTCATGTATTTTGAAAGATATTTTTTGTAACACTCTATAGTAATTCAACATAAATATAATGCCATATTTATCATAAAACGATTACTATTGATTTATACGGGAAAACTCGATTTTTCTATGTTATAAGCATTGGGGCTCTCAAACGGTCTCAAAAGCCTAAATTTGGTGATCAAAATCCTGCATCGTGATCTTCAACAGCTTATATCCTGTTTCAATGAAGATTTATCCGAAAATCTATAACAAGAGCTAAGAAAGCACAAAAGCAGGGGTATACTCTGAGCCTATTTTCGAATGTCTGCCTAGAACAGTTACTAAACACGGGTTTCCCAAAAATGGATTACGAATTATGCATTTTTTTTTTATTTTCTCGAAACTCGTAGAAGGCAGGTTAGTTCTGATTCATGCATCTGATAGTCCTCAATGGCCTCTTCATGCAATATATTAACCCGCATTTTAAAAAACTTACCGTCTCCAACAAAAACAGAAAAATAGAAAACTTTCAAAAATTTCAAAGGGGTCGTCGAAATTTTCGCCCATTCCACGGTCAAATTTTTTATCAAAAATAGTTTCATATGAGAGGGGACAAGAATATGTAAAAAATTTGCAAAATTGGAATGTTCAGTAATCTCTTTCCCCTTCAAAATGGCGCCTGTATCGTAATTTTTTCCACTTTTTATCGACATTTGTATACTTATATTTTATATTTATATAATCCGAAAACTAAACGTGGTATAATGATGCTATTGGCTCTAGCGAATTCACGATTACAAAACACCAACTCGATTTGTCATTCCACATTAGTGCCCTGTTGATGGTGTATAGTAAGCAAAAAGTCGAAACCTCAGATATGTTTGTTTTCATCATCCCCTAAAAACAATCACTAAGTTGTGGCAAAAAGTGTCAATGTTGGGCAAGGTTCCGGCGCTTAGAGACCTCTAGCCCGTCCCATAAAGTAGCCACATACCAAATTTCAGCTTTCTAGCTCTAACCGTTCAAGAGATATCGGCATATAACCAAAATTTTTCAGGCTGCAACCTTGGTTTTTTAAAAATGTTATTTTTAGCGAATTTCACAATAAAAATAATATTCAATAAGACAGCTATAACATAGCTACCGTCAGCTATATTACCATTTATGGTACCCTCATGGGCACCCAGCATCCATAGTGGAACCATGTACCATTAACAGTTCTCTAAATATTAACATTACTCGGCTACTGTAGCTATGATAGCTACGACAACTATATCACAATTTATGATACCCGCGTAGGTACTTACCATCCAAATTTCCACAATGTACCATCAAGAGTACCCCAAATATGACGTAATCTACGTTCTTCCCATATAACATGCAATGAGCAACGTTTTTCTTATGAGAAGCACACGTGTAGAAGCCTGAAAACTTAATACTTGCAAAATTTCGTTAATGGTACCCATAGGTTTAGTACCTTTGCTACGTGCGTGATTGGTAATGCGTAGCAAAGGTGGGTAGATTACGATTATTATTAGCTCTGTTACTATTTTCTTCCTTTTTTAGCCTAAATTTACTCTCAAGACCTTGCTGACCTTTTGAGGCAAAATACCCGCTAACTACCTTACGCCGAAGAGGGGTCCTGGGGTAGTATAGAGCTTTTCATTATATTTTTCGGAAAAGTAGGTCATGGAAATTTGACAGATTGCCCCCCGTATAATATTTGAACTGTGTCAATTTTATTGGTTATAATAGGTTTCGTGCAGGTGACGTCACAATTTGAACCTGGGGGTACAACAACATAACCTCACCCATTTAAAATACATGTAAATTAATGACATCTTGGCATTTAATTACATTTTTTTTCAATTATCTTAAATCGAATGAAACCTAAACTTTGCTGGAGGCGTTCTAGAATCATCATTCTTGACAGTGGAGCAAAAAAGAATTACCTTTCTGCCGAAATAAGTGGTAAGGAGAGCAATATTTTGTGGACTAGATATACCACCAAGTACCACCAACTTTTTATGCTTCAAATACACTTCAAATTCAGACAAAGGAGCATGGAAATA
Source organism: Taphrorychus bicolor (assembly GCA_951812265.1). NCBI lineage: Eukaryota > Metazoa > Arthropoda > Insecta > Coleoptera > Curculionidae > Taphrorychus > Taphrorychus bicolor. The sequence continues at coordinate 42,137,792 of OX638306.1, read as the reverse complement.
GAGGTTTGGCGTTCCCAGTAGATTATATTGCCATAAAAACTAGAAAGGAATGGATTGTTAGAAGGTATAATATGATTACTTGGCTAGAAGCTGGAATAAGATATTTAAACATTTGTAGGTGTGAATTCTAAGTCATATACGCCCTGGATTTGAAAATCGTGCACCAAATCCAAATAAGTGAGCACTTTTGTGTCTACAAGGAAATAATAATAAAAAAAATGATGGGTGTGGTCAGAAATAGATAACATGAACTATAACAGTTTGAAATACTCGAAACCTTTTTATGCCTCAAAACTACTTCAAATTTAGACAAAGGAGCACGGAAATAGAGGTTTGGTGTTCCCAATTAATTTTAGTGCCATAAAAACTAGAAAGGAGTGGATTGTGAAAAGGTATAATGTGTTTACTTGGCTGGAAGATGAAATAAGATTTTTAGACACTCGTAGGCATGAATTCTGAGTCATATATGCCCTGGATTTGGAAATTTTTCACCAAATCCATATAAGTCAAGCACTTTTGTGCCTACAAGGCAATAATTGTAAAAAAATTTGGTGATTGCTGTCCTCAGAAATAGATAAAACCTGAACTGTGCAGTGACATTTAAGGCAAAATAATTTTCATAGCCTACCAGACCACAACCTTGGTGATTAGTTAAGAAGATGTGGTATTTAAAATAAATTGTAAATGTTTCTCCTCACTTTAATATAAAAATATTGTTACTTTTGAGGTTATAATTGTTTATCGAAGAATTTAAAACAAGACCTGTCTCGTAATGGAACATTTTATTAAAACAAACACTTATTCAAGATTTTCTTCAATACAGTTTCACTGCTACTACTAGAATATAAAAACATACCTTTAAATTATATAAATAAATTAGGTACCTACTTAAGTAAACATGTTTAAAAATATATGCCATGAAGCCCATTTGCTATCTTTTTTTTTAATATATCCTTGGATGTCCTTTCGTTGAGTCACATACTACTTGGTGATGATGATTCATGTCCTTAAGTACTTATAGTTATGGTGGTTAGCAGGTTTAGGACAATGAAACACCCTTGTAACTCGAAAAACTGACTACGTTTCGACGCATAATTCATGTCACAAAGTATGAATACATAGTGTATGTCAGCTATACAAGTATGTAGGTGATCACATTCGCTCGTTGCTGTTTTGATTAACTAGTGTGTTCTTTTATATGTGTTATAGCCCTGAAGAAGACGTGAATACGTCGAAACGTAGTCAGTTTTTTGAGTTACAAGGGTGTTTAATTGCCCTAAACCTGCTAACTACCATAACTATTACATACTACTTATAAGGAATGACTTCCATTTCCTTACTTGGCTGCTTATTTGTCATTTCCATACTCTACAACAACAATAAAGCTATTAAGGTATTAAAAACATAACTCCAGTTAAACAATTACAAAAAAGAGTTAAAATAATATGATTGGAACTGTATGTTAAGCACCATTGAGGGTATTATTTTTAACTTAAGCACCTACTTAGTATTATTGTATCCTCCTTGGCCTTGGTGAAGTTAAGCACTATGAAAACAAACATTGCAAAGTAAAAACAAACAAAATTTTGATTTTAGCATTTCTTATTCCCAAAATATTTGGAGTTGAAATAATGAGCTACTTAACAGTTGTTCCAATCACTCAATGCTCAGATATCAACAGTGTGATTTGAATGTACATTTTTAAACTGTACCTGAAGCAGATGAGGGTCTGTGTAGGCAGAATCTGCAATGTTCCAATTTTATTTAATTCCTGTTCAGTTATGCAGCAATGTTATCCAAAAGCTCCGACCTGGATATGGGAAATGTACTGCTTAGATCAATTCACTTTTGTTCCAGGGTAAATATTGTTGCGAACTCGGGGTTCAATAATTCCAGTGTAACGATTTAACACGCAAACACTATTTATTTATTCCACAAATACACACGACTACTAAATAACTCGCTACTTTAACACTTTATAGCCTTCTAATATCGTTTCGTACTTTAACTTACTTATAGCTCGCTTAAAATAAGACTATTACTAACCGGGCACTCTATGCGCCTTTTATATACAATCCTAAAATTACAGAAAAACCTAGAAAGTTCTTTATAAGAATTCTTGAATAATCTCACATAAAAAAACGGTTGTAAACAACTGCCTTCTAGATTAAGCCAGACGAGCAATAAATCACTCGTGTCAGCCATGACGCAGCGCGGATAGGTCGCGAAGCTCCACCAACCAACACGCTCCCATGCGTTGCCCCGCCTCCCATGCGGCGGTGCTGCGAATCGTAACATTGCCCTCCTCCTAAGGCTGTTCGTCCCGAACAGATAGAGTTCCATAGTATCGTGCTAATCGATCCAAATGAACGACCTTCATCTTTGACCTAGGGGTCCGCTGGATCCTATACACCAAATCATTAATCTTCTTTATAATTTTATAAGGTCCTTCCCAATTTTGGCTAAGTTTGGGCGACTTCCCCCCTTTCGCCGCGGATTGTATAGCCACACCAAATCACCATCCTGGAAGCCGCGGGAGTTAGCTAGTAAGTCATATCTTGCTTTGGCTCGATCACTGGATATCCGCAGTTTATTCCTGACTTGTTCATGAACATTGTCCAGCCTCTCCTTGAGCTCCTCCACAAAGTTCTCAGAGTTGAGCGAGTCTTTTTCTGGTGTTCCATACATCAAATCCGCAGGAAGCCTCATTTCCCTTCCGAACATCACTTTCGCCGGAGTATAACCAGTGGCTTCATGCGTAGAGCCTCGATATGCCATCAACATGAGAGGTAGATGTTGGTCCCAATCACGCTGATGATCTGCCACCATTTTAGACAGGTAATGTTCCATGGTCCGATTAAATCTCTCTACCATCCCATCCGACTGTGGATGCAAAGGAGTTGTCCAGGTCTTGCGAATTCCGAGAAGTTCCATTACCTTCTGGAAAACAGCCGATTCAAAATTTCGGCCCTGATCAGAATGAAGTTCGAGAGGGACTCCAAATCTGCAGAACATTTCATTTAATAGCACCGTTGCCACAGTCGTTGCTTCTTGATTAGGCAGGGCGTATGCTTCAGCCCATTTAGTGAAGTAATCCATGGCGACCAAGATGTATTTATTGCCCGACTCAGTCTGAGGAAACGGTCCCGCGACATCAATTGCTACCCTCTCGAATGGAGCACCTACAGTGGACTGCACCATTCGGCCGCGTGATCTTGTTCGAGGTCCTTTTGTGGCACAACAAACTTCGCACTTGCGGCACCAAGATTCGACGTCTTCATGATAATTCACCCAGTAGAACCGCTCTTTAATTTTGGCCAAGGTTTTATTGACCCCAAAATGACCTCCACTGGTTCCGTCGTGCATTTCCTGTAGTACGTCCGATTTTCTGCTACCAGGAACAACCAACTGACTGACTATGGACTTGCCATCCGGACTCTCACACGCTCTCTTCAGTAGTCCATTTTCTATTTTAAGAGAGTGCCACTGGGCCCACAGCGCCTTCAGGTTTGGACTTTTACCTGCAATTTCTTGCCATTCTGGTCTCTTGTCGTCAGTCTTTGCAGAGAGGATGGGTCCAATATCTGGATCATTCATTTGTTCTTCTCGAAGCGTTTGTGTGGTCCAGCCATCGTTTATTTCCACCGACGTTCTCCTTACAGAAGGATGTCCCTCACGTTGCTGAGTTCTTCGACAATGCTGACTATCTTCTTTACATGGCCGTCTAGACAATGCATCGGCATTTTCGTGAGACTTTCCTGGTCGATGTTCAGTTTGGACCTTCTGTCCTTTAATGCGTCCGGTCTCTGTAACACTTTTGCCACCCAAATTATTGGCTTGACTTGATTGATTGACTTGACTGATCCTGGGGGTCTTAACGTCTTCGGTCAATTGCCCCCTTACATTGACAGGAATTGGACTTTCCTGAATTCTAGGGCGGTCTTGGTTGCCGCTCGGTCTTCTAAACAACGGCGACGGACTTCTTGCCCTATTACGGCAGTACTCTTGATGTGACCCAGTCTGCCGCAGTTAAAACATTTTATGCCCCGATTGTCTGTTGATCGAGGCGTTCTTTCTAACAGGGCTTGCATACTGACTGCCATATCTTTCATCGCTTTATGTAAACTGGCCATGGATTCAGCCATAGACGTATTCTCCTCTTCACCGCAAGTTGCCATTGCCAGATGACACTCGTGACGCCTCGAACTCCAGGGCCCGAACTAGTGCCTCGCTGATATCCTTGGGCCTTACTAGACGTAAGTGGTATCTCATGTCACTATCGCGAACTCCCTCAATGAACCTTTCGGCGGCAAATTGCATTTGAAAAGATTCAGGGGCCGATGGATATGCCAGGTGAATGAGTCTGTCTATGTCCGCCTCAAATTCTTGTAAGGATTCACCTGACTTTTGCTGTCTCATCCTCAGCTGGGCCTGGAACACGGTTTCTTTGTGCTCATTTCCAAATCGTAGTTGCAGAGTAAGTACTAAAACGGCATAATTACTTTGATCCGCTGCCGACAGAGATTGGAGTAACTCAGCCGCTTTTCCACGAAGTGCTACCACTAATGATGTAGCTTTCTGGGGCTCGGACCAGCCATTAGCTTTTGCAGCTGCCTCAAATTGGGTTTTATAGATTTCCCAGGCCGTGGTACCGTCATAATTGGGAGGCTTAATTTTAGCGTTGGCTGTGCTAAAACTCTCTGTAGACACGTTGTCGTCCTCAAGTTGTTCCCGGAATTTCTTTTCTAGCTCGAGAACCCTCTGGTTGACAGCTTCGAGTCCTTCGTTCACGCCGTTAACGGATTGCATTATTCTTTCTTCCAATTGTTGCTCCCTAGCTGCGAGATGGTTCATTAATTCTTCTTTGAATTGTTGATGACGTAGCTCCTGTATTTGATCACGTTTTTCCTGCTCTTCCTTCTGTTGTTGATAACGTCGCTCCTGAACTTGATCACGTCTTTCTTGCTCCTCTTTTTGTTCGTTATAACGTTTCTCCTGTTCTAGATAACGTCGCTCCTGTAATTGATCACGTTTTTCCAGCTCTTCCTTCTGTTCTAGATAACGTTTTTCCTGTTCTTTCCTCTGTTGCTGCATGAGGGACAGCAGAGCGGCAAGTTGATCCTCCATCGCTTGATGCTGGCTTCTAGTCACTGGCATAAACACGTAATGTCCGGCAATAAAGCACTCACTTACAGTTCAGTAATATTGGTCCTGAAATTCCCACTGGAATCGCACTTCTGACACCAATTGTTGCGAACACGGGGTTCAATAATTCCAGTGTAACGATTTAACACGAAAACACTATTTATTTATTCCACAAATACACACGACTACTAAATAACTCACTACTTTAAAACTTTATAGCCTTCTAATATCGTTTCGTACTTTAACTTACTTATAGCTCGCTTAAAATAAGACTATTACTAACCGGGCGCTCTATGCGCCTTTTATATACAATCCTAAAATTACAGAAAAACCTAGAAAGTTCTTTATAAGAATTCTTGAATAATCTCACATAAAAAAACGGTTGTAAACAACTGCCTTCTAGATTAAGCCAGACGAGCAATAAATCACTCGTGTCAGCCATGACGCAGCGCGGATAGGTCGCGAAGCTCCACCAACCAACACGCTCCCATGCGTTGCCCCGCCTCCCATGCGGCGTTGCTGCGAATCGTAACAATATCTTAACAAATATTATAGAAAAACGGATTTATATGCATAAATGCAGATTTTCTCCATTTACGTCATTTTTTTTTGAGGTTGTTTTACCACCAAGTTCAATGACAGGTCACGTGCTGCACGAAACCTATTGACATAATTTAAAGGTTATAAAATGCTGCCATTACAAAAAATGTTGTTGCCAAAACTTATCAAAAATAATAGTTGCAAGCGAAAATAATAATTCCATGTACTAGAGCTCACACCATTGTCTATTGTGTCATACTACGTTTTTCAGGTCAAATACTTGCCAGAATTAATTCTTAGAACAACAAATTTTCATATACTAGAGCTGGGACATCAAGTTTTGCTCACCCTGTGCATCATAATATTGTTGCGAACTCGGGGTTCAATAATTCCAGTGTAACGATTTAATACGAAAACACTATTTATTAACTCCACAAATACACACGACTACTAAATAACTCACTACTTAACACTTTATAGCCTTCTATTATCGCTTCGTAACTTTAGCTTACTTATAGCTCGATTAAAATACGACTATTCCTTAACCGCCGCTCTATGCGCCTTTTATATACAATCCGAAAATTACAGAAAAACCTAGAAAGTTCTTTATAAGAATTCTTGAATAATCTCTCATAAAAAAAACGGTTGTAAACAACTGCCTTCTAGATTAAGCCAGACGAGCAATAAATCACTCGTGTCAGCCATGACGCAGCGCAGATAGGTCGCGAAGCTCCACCAACTAACACGCTCCCATGCGTTGCCCCGCCTCCCATGCGGCGTTGCTGCGATCGTAACATTGCCCTCCTCCTAAGTCTGTTCGTCCCGAACAGATAGAGTTCCATGGTATCGTGCTAATCGATCCAAATGAACGACCTTCATCTTTGACCTAGGGGTCCGCTGGATCCTATACACCACATCATTAATCTTCTTTATAATTGTATAAGGTCCTTCCCAATTTTGGCTAAGTTTGGGCGACTTCCCCACCTTTCGCCTCGGATTGTATAACCACACCAAATCACCATCCTGGAAGCCGCGGGAGTTAGCTAGTAAGTCATATCTTGCTTTGGCTCGATCACTGGATATCCGCAGCTTATTCCTGACTTGTTCATGAACATTGTCCAGCCTCTCCTTAAGCTCCTCCACAAAATTCTCAGAGTTGAGTGAGTCTTTTTCTGGTGTTCCATACATCAAATCTGCAGGAAGCCTCATTTCCCTTCCGAACATCACTTTCGCCGGAGTATAACCAGTGGCTTCATGCGTAGAGCCTCGGTATGCCATCAACATGAGAGGTAGATGTTGGTCCCAATCACGCTGATGATCTGCCACCATTTTAGACAGGTAATGTTCCATGGTCCGATTAAATCTCTCTACCATCCCATCCGACTGTGGATGCAAAGGAGTTGTCCTGGTCTTGCGAATTCCGAGAAGTTCCATGACCTTCTGGAAAACAGCCGATCCAAAATTTCGGCCCTGATCAGAATGAAGTTCGAGAGGGACTCCAAACCTGCAGAACATTTCATTTACTAGCACCGTTGCCACAGTCGTTGCTTCTTGATTAGGCAGGGCGTATGCTTCAGGCCATTTAGTAAAGTAATCCATGGCGACCAAGATGTATTTATTTCCCGACTCAGTCTGAGGAAACGGTCCCGCGACATCAATTGCTACCCTCTCGAATGGAGCACCTACAGTGTACTGCACCATTCGGCCGCGTGATCTTGTTCGAGGTCCTTTTGTGGCACAACAAACTTCGCACTTGCGGCACCAAGACTCGACGTCTTCATGATAATTCACCCAGTAGAACCGCTCTTTAATTTTGGCCAAGGTTTTATTGACCCCAAAATGACCTCCACTGGTTCCGTCGTGCATTTCCTTTAGTACATCTGATTTTCTGCTATCAGGAACAACCAATTGACTGACTACGGACTTGCCATCCGGACTCTCCCACGCTCTCTTCAGTAGTCCATTTTCTATTTTAAGAGAGTGCCACTGGGCCCATAGCGCCTTCAGGTTTGGACTTTTACCAGCAACTTCTTGCCACTCTGGTCTCTTGTCGTCAGTCTTTGCCAAGAGTATGGGTCCAATATCTGGATCATTCATTTGTTCGTCTCGAAGCGCTTGTGCGGTCCAGCCATCGTTTATTTCTACCGACGTTCTTCTTACAGAAGCAAATCCCTCACGCTGCTCTGTTCTTTGACAATGCCGACAATCTTCTTTACAGGGCCGTCTAGACAATGCATCGGCATTTCCGTGAGATCTCCCTGGTCGATGTTCAATTTGGAAATCGTACTGCTGCAGGCGCTCTATCCATCTGGCTATTTGGCCTTCAGAGTTTTTCATCTGTAATAACCATTTCAAGGCTCCGTGGTCTGTCCTAATCAGGAACCTTTTTCCATATAAGTAGCGATGGTAATGTTCGACTGCTTTAACGATGGCCAACAGCTCCTTTCTAGTGACGCAATAGTTTCTTTCTGGCTTACTTAAAGTCTTACTGTAGTACTCAATGACCTTCTCTTGCCCATTTTGTCTTTGAGAGAGTACTGCACCTAGACCACAGTTACTTGTATCCGTGTCCAAAATAAAGTGTCCGTCTTTTATAGGGTAAGCCAAGATTGGACTAGAACAGAGGGCAGCTTTAAGCCTTGCAAACGCCTGACTGCAATCGTGGTTCCACAAGAAAGGTGTTTTCTTTTCCGTTAATTTGTGCAGCGGTTTTGCGATGTCGGCAAATCCTTCTACAAATCTCCTATAGTAAGTACATAGTCCCAAAAAGCTCCTTACTTCGTGTTTGTCTCGGGGAACTGGCCAATCTTTAATGGCAGATATTTTACTTTGGCTAGTTTTAATGCCTTGTTCTGAGATAGTATGCCCCAAGTACTCGACTTGCTTTTGGAACAGGCTGCATTTCTTGTAGTTTAACTTCAGGTGAGCATTCCGTAACTTGTTGAAGATTTCTCTTAAATTCTTCAAATGCTCGTCGAAATCACGTCCCATGACAATTATGTCATCTAAGTATACCAGGCAAGTTTTCCAAGTCAGCCCCCTCAAGACAAGTTCCATTAGTCGCTCGAAAGTTGATGGAGCATTGCACAATCCAAAAGGCATAACAGTGAACTGGTATAGTCCAGAACCAGTAGAAAATGCAGTCTTTTCTTTGTCTTCGGGAGCAATCTTTACTTGCCAGTACCCACTTTTTAAATCTAGAGTGGAAAACCACTTTGATCCCGATAAAGTTGCTAAGGTGTCATCTATACGTGGCAATGGGTAGCTGTCTTTCTTGGTCGCATCATTAAGTTTCCTGTAGTCAACACAGAACCGCGTTGAACCATCTTTCTTCTTAACAAGAACCACAGGCGACGACCATGGACTAGATGATTCTTCTATGACGCCCTCCTTTAACATTTCATTCAGCAAACTGTTAACTTCTTGTTGTTTAGCAAGAGGGACCCTTCGTGGGTGTTGTCGTATTGGCTGGGCATCTCCTGTGTTGATCTTATGGACAACTAAATCAGTTTGACTGTCGTTGCTCTTGAAGTTGAACATATCAGATTCATCCATAGCAAATTTTATGGCAGACTGAAGTTGTTCCTTTGATAGGTGACTCCAATGTCGTTTGAAAGCATCAATAACTTCTGGCGAAGCTTGGTTAGAAGATTCAATTTTGGATGTCTCCGCTTCGACACAATTGCATACCCATTGTACAGGCTCATAATTGGCAAGAACTGTTCCTTCTTTGAGCTTGATGGTCTTTTCTCCAATATTGGCAACTCGTACTAGCATAGTCTTCTTCGTGTCGGTCAAAGTTCGGGCTACCATGATTTCAGTCGTCAAATCCAGGTTAGGTTCTATAAGTCCTATGGACCACCCAGGATCATTTTCAGAAGTCACTGTGATAATTTGTTCTGAATTTGGAGGAATTTTCACATCTTCTACCACCAGTAGACGGACACTAGTTTCTACATTTCCATTGGTTAATGCAAACTCCTCATCTCCAAATGTGAGAATATTCCGTTTGTGATCATAGGAGAATCCATGTTTCCTGATGAGATCCATTCCCAAAATAAACTCGTCTCTGATCCTGGCAACCAACACTTTATGCCGAACTTCGAGTCTTTCTCCAATAATGATGGTGACATCGGCTTCTCCGTCTATAGGGCAAGACTCTCCAGTGACTGATTTTAACATAATAGGATTGGGCAATGGTTGTATGGTATATCCGACAAGTTTATCTGGCCTTACAATGGTCACATCTGCTCCTGTATCGATGGTAATCTGGATCTTCTGTTCCTTAATGCGTCCGGCCACTGTGAGACTTTTGCCACCCAAATTATTGACTTTAAAGATCCTGGGGGTCTTAGCAGCCCCAGTCAATTGCCCCCTTGCATTGACCGGAATTAGTTTTCCTGGGACCTAGGGCGGTCTTGGTCGCCGCTTGGTCTTCTAAACGACGGCGACGGACTTCTTGCCCTATTACGGCAGTTACTCTTGATGTGACCCAGTCTGCCGCAGTTAAAACATTTTATGCCCCGATTGTCTGTTGATCGAGGGGTCCTTCCCAATAGGGCTTGTATATTGACTGCCATATCCTTCATCGCTTTATGTAAACTGGCCATGGATTCAGCCATAGACGTATCCTTCTCGTCATTGCAAGTTGCCATTCGCACACGTGGAGAAGAACCAGATGACACTCGTGACGCCTCGAATTCCAGGGCCCGAACTAGCGCCTCGCTGATATCCTTGGGCCTTACTAGACGTAAGTGGTATCTCATGTCACTATCGCGAACTCCCTCAATGAACCTTTCGGCGGCAAATTGCATTTGAAAAGATTCAGGGGCCGATGGATATGCCAGGTGAATTAGTCTGTCTATGTCCGCCTCAAATTCTTGTAACGATTCACCTGACTTCTGTTGTCTCATCCTCAGCTGGGCCTGGAACACGGTTTCTTTGTGTTCATTTCCAAATCGTAGTTGCAGAGAGTGTACTAAAGCTGCATAATTACTTTGATCAGCTGCCGACAGAGATTGGAGTAATTCAGCCGCTTTTCCACGAAGCGCTACCACTAGTGATGTAGCTTTCTGGCGCTCGGACCAGCCATTAGCTTTTGCAGCTGCCTCAAATTGGGTTTTATAGATTTCCCAGGCCGTAGTACCGTCATAATCGGGAGGCTTAATTTTAGCGTTGGGTGTGCTAAAACTCTCTGTAGACACGGTGTCGTCCTCAAGTTGTTCCCGGAATTTCTTTTCTAGCTCGAGAACCCTCTGGTTGACAGCTTCGAGTCCTTCGTTAACGGATTCGTTAACGGATTGCATTATTCTTTCTTCCAACTGTTGCTCCCTGACTGCGAGATGGCTCATTAATTCTTCTTTGAATTGTTGATGACGTCGCTCTTGTACTTGTTCACGTTTTTCCTGCTCCTCCTTCTGTTCTTGATAACGTCTTTCCTGCTCTTCCTTCTGTTGTTGATAACGTTGCTCCTGTACTCGATCACGTCTTTCTTGTTCCTCTTTTTGTTCCTTATAACGTTTTTCCTGCTCTTCTTTTTGTTCTAGATAACGGCGCTCCTGTATTTGATCACGTTTTTCCTGCTCTTCTTTTTGTTCTACAAAACGTCTTTCTTGCTCTTCCTTCTGTTGTTGCATAAAGGACAGCAGGGCGGCAAGTTGATCCTCCATCGCTTGACGCTGGCTTCTGGTCACTGGCATAAACACGTAATGTCCGGCAATGAAGCACTCACTTACAGTTCAGTAATATTAGTCCTCAAATTCCCACTGGAATCGCACTTCTGACACCAATTGTTGCGAACTCGGGGTTCAATAATTCCAGTGTAACGATTTAATACGAAAACACTATTTATTAACTCCACAAATACACACGACTACTAAATAACTCACTACTTAACACTTTATAGCCTTCTATTATCGCTTCGTAACTTTAGCTTACTTATAGCTCGATTAAAATACGACTATTCCTTAACCGCCGCTCTATGCGCCTTTTATATACAATCCGAAAATTACAGAAAAACCTAGAAAGTTCTTTATAAGAATTCTTGAATAATCTCTCATAAAAAAAACGGTTGTAAACAACTGCCTTCTAGATTAAGCCAGACGAGCAATAAATCACTCGTGTCAGCCATGACGCAGCGCAGATAGGTCGCGAAGCTCCACCAACTAACACGCTCCCATGCGTTGCCCCGCCTCCCATGCGGCGTTGCTGCGATCGTAACAATATATATTAAGAGAAGGTTTGTTAACACTGGACCACTAAAAGGTCTTAAGTAAATGGCTCTTATTCCTGGAACCATAAAATCTTTCTATTAAAAGTACCTTTGCAGTTATCTACTCCCTGTATATGAGCTCTTTTACAAAACGTCAACATTTCTTCGCTGTAGAAATCTACAAAAAGGGAGGGACATACTCATGCTACGAAACAAGGTGCACATAAAATGCATTTATACTGCCGCCAAAATTTGACCAGGAACAGTGTTTATCTGCACTTCGGATATGGTAGATACAACGCTCTGCCTCAGAACACTAAGCTTCTTTCCAATGGGTAGTTCGGCGGAGAAATTAAAACCGTTCTTCTTAAATGTGCTAGGTACTGTGTGATTTTGAGAAAATTTATAAGCTGATAAAAACTTTTTTTAATATAATGCGAGCAACGTCGAGGAAATTAATTTGATTTACTCAAAGTAAAACCACATTAAGCCGTCATAACAACTTGTAGGGAAGTTGCTATTGGCATTTACCTTCACCTGCTTTTAACTTATTGGTTAAAATCTTGTCAATCACATTTTTGGCAAATCAGTTTATGGATAACTAATATGCCGCGTTTTTGGCGGAATCTTTCCTTTACGGTTTTTATAACATAACCATTAACATTGACACAGTTCAAAAATTATATAGGGGTCATTCAAATAGGTTTCGTGCAGCACGTGACCTGTCATCGAACTTGGTGATAAAACAACCTCAAAAAATTACATTGACGTAAATGGAAAAAATCTGCCTTCATGCATATAAATCCGTTTTTCTTTAATATTTGTTAAGATATTTACTCTGAAACAAAAGTGAGTTGTTCTAAGCAGTACATTTCCCATAGCCAGGTCGGAGCTATTGGATAACATTGCGTCATAACTGTACAGAAATTACATAAAATTGGAACTTTGCAGATTTTGCCTACACAGACCTTAACCTGCTTCAGGTACAGTTTAAAAATATACTTTCAAATCACACTATTGATATCTGAGCATTGCGTGATTGGAGCAACTGTTAAGAAGCCCATTGTTTCAACTCCAAATATTTTGGAAATAAGAAATGCTGAAATCAGAATTTTGTTTGTTTCTACTTTGCAATGCCTGTCTTCATAGTGCTTAACTTAACCAAGGCCAAGGAGGATACAATATTACTAAGTAGGTGCGTAAGTACAGAATTATATCCTCATTGGTGCTTAACATACAGTTCCAATCATGTTATTTTTGCTTTTTTTTGTAATTGTTTAACTGGAGTAATGTTTTTAATATGTTAATAGCTTTATTGGTACACACACACTACATATAAGTAGTAGGTAATGCAACGAAAGGACAAAGATATAATAAAAAGAAGATAGCAAGAGGGCTTCGTGGCATATACTCTTAAACATATTTACTTCAGTAACGAATTTATTTATATAACTTAAAAATATATATTTATATTCTAGCCGTATCAGTGAGATTGTATTGAAGAAAATCTTTGAATAAGTGTTTGTTACAATAAAATGTGTTCCATTAAGAGATAGGTTTTGTTTTAAATTCTTCGATAAACAATTATAACTGCAAAAGTAACAATGTTTTTATATTAAATTGTGAAGGAGCATTTACAATTTATTCTAAATACCACATCTTAAAAATCATTTTGCCTTAATTGATCACTGCACAGTTCAAGTGTTATCTATTTCTGACCACAGTAATAACCAAATTTTTTCAACAATTATTTCCTCATAGACATAAAAGTGCTTGATTTATATGGATTTGGTTGCAAGACTTCCAAGTCTAGGGCATATATGACTCAGAATTCACACCTACGAGTGTCTAATAGTATATTATACAACAAGCATTTAATGAGAGTCGTTATTCTCGAGGGTAACGCTTGAGCCCACGGCGAAGCGAGTGGTACAAGTTGCCCGAGAGAATAACGCTCATTAAATGCGCGTTGAATACTATACTTTATCCACGACCAAGATTCTGGGTTTTCTCAAATATGATAGGTTATAGATGCCACAAAGATAATTTACAATTTTAAAACCACGACCACGACTGGTTTCGCTATTCAATGGCGCGACGTTTGATGCGTCTTGTCGATAGATGACGGTCTAGTCACCCGCGCATGTCACCGCATGTTCATTTCAATGCTACGAGGGTGAACGGTAAATTACTTCATTTTATGGCCTATTTTAAGTATTTTTCAGTGAAAAGTACATATTTTAGGGAAAAAGAGACACTGTAACCTACATTTGCCTCAATACATCCTAATAGAAGGATAATTATTTGAATGAACCAGTGGTAACTACCGATTTCATGTTAATGGCAGTTTACTTTTTGAGTTGTCAGTTGCCTACGACATGTTTCGTTTCCATGACAACTCATTATTCACTTGTGAATAATGTTCATTATTCACAAGTGAATAATGATTATCGTTAGTCTTGAGAATGTACAAGAATAATGTGATTATTATAGTATGGTCGTGGATAAATATCTTATTTCATCTTCCAGCCAAGTAATCACATTATACCTTTTCACAAACCACTCTTTTCTAGTTTTTATGGCACTAAAATCAATTCGGAACACCAAACCTCTATTTACATGCTCCTTTGTCTAAATTTGAAGAAGTTTTGAGGCATAAAAAGGTTTTGAGTACTTCAAACTGTTATAGTTCGTGTGATCTATTTCTGACCACACCCATGAAAATTTTTTTATAATTATTTCCTTGTAGACACAAAAGTGCTCGACTTATTTGGATTTGGTGCACGATTTTCAAGTCCAGGGCGTATATTATGACTTAGAATTCACACCTACAAATGTTTAAATATCTTATTCCAGCTTCTAGCCAAGTAATCATATTATACCTTTTAACAATCCATTCCTTTCTAGTTTTGAAGCATAAAAAGGTTGGTGGTACTTGGTGGTAGATCTAGTCCACAAAATATTGCTCTCCTTACCACTTACTTCGGCATAAAGTTAATTATTTTTTGCTTCACTGTCAAGAATGATGATTCTAGAAGGCCTCCAGCAAAATTTAAGTTTCATTCGATTTAAGATAATTGAAAAAAATGTAATTAAATCCAAAGATGTCATTAATTTACGTGTATTTTAAATGGGTGAGGTTATGTTGTCATACCCCCAGGTTCAAATTGTGACGTCACGTGCACGAAACCTATAATAGCCTTTGGAAAAACTTTATGGAACGCTTTATAGATCGTGAATTTTTTATAAAAGGCGCCACCCGATTTTATAGCCCCACAGTGGGATCAGCAAGTCGACTTTGCTCGAAGCAGGATGCAGGATGCAGGATGCAGGAGGCAGTATAAATCAGTATCAAGCAGTATGAAGTAGTATCAAGCAGTATGAAGTAGGCCTGGGGTTAGAGGGTGGCCTGATGGTATTACCACGTGATCTACACTATGGCAAATTTTCTTTTTTTTTTCAAATGGAGTGAGATATTAAATTATTCCCGTATGGTTAAATCAGTCAAAGACTATAAGGTATCAACCTTCACTTATATACTGGGAATTTAACACTCTTTTACACTCTCAAAAATCCGCAGATCGAAATCTTCAGCACAGCTTTCTTAGCCAAGAGCCAGAAGATGAAGAAGTTTCTAGAAGGAAATTTTGTAGTGGTAAGCGAGACCAAAAAAAAAAGAAAGTTCAAAGGAGAAGATTTGTTTTAAGGTACTCTTTTGTAGCAAAATTATACTAAATGCTTTGCACCATTTTGACTGGAAGAGAGTAGCATGACGTCACAATATGTTCACAATTTTTAGCCAATCACGACTTCCGTTTCGTTTTGCACCTTTGTTGTTATTTACAAAAATTCAATTAAAATTGTTAATTTAAAATTCCATCATTTTCAACATTACAAAGTTCATCAAGAGATATATAATGTTTATAGAAAATCAGCTTATCTTTCTTCAATAGTAAAGAATCATACAAGTTCAATTAAATAAACCCTAATATTTACAGTCGTCCGCTGCCTCTGCAGGGCCGGACTAAACGAAATAAACATTAACCCAATAAAGATCGTAACACCTTAAAGAAGGTTTCGACTCATGGCAACGCACAGTCCATTCTCTAAAGAGCCATGGTACCAAATTTCAGATCTCTAACTTCATTCTTTTCAAATATATCACCATTCTTTAATCACCCTGTCTACGGCGGACACATTTTTTTCGCTTCCATATTTTATTTATGACGAAATCAATTTTGTCCCATTTAAAAAAGCATTGCGCAATGGATTTCTTATTGGAAAGCCGAGGAAATGCTAAAATAAAATATTATGGGTTGATCGACATATTGGTGACCTACTCTTTAGGCTTCGTTTTGGTTCCGATGACTTGTCCTGAGGTACAGAGCAATATGGGTTGCTTCTCGAATTGAGAGACATCTGCCATGCAGTATTAGATCTATTACGCTGGTAGATGTCGCCTGCTCTGTACAACATCTCACCGCTATTCCATAGCTTTTTGGCGTTAAGCCACGACACACGGTCTCCAATTTGTCAACCAGCCAAAACTGTACTGATGAGGGGTAGACTCCGAAACTAGTATGTAGATAGGTTGATCGATAAATTGGTGACCTAGTCTATAAACTATTATTTTAGCTCCTCTCATGTCTGCTGAAAAATCGGAATAGTAGATTATGTCACTAGGATTAAAAGTGGGTCTTTTGGTGCTGAGCCCAGAGATTGACATGATATTACATTTAACAGACTAACGCAGAATTCCAGAACATATGCGATTTCGACTTAAGCTGAGTTCGGTAATTCCATCTGAACGCTCCCGACACAGACCATCTCCTAAAATCTTAACAAGCTAGAGTGAGATAGACTGATATCCCGAGCGCTCGGGATCTAATTATCGAACTCAACTTAATAACGGTTTCGTGTGGTGCTCTCGACCGCTCTGAGAATATTCCCATCCTTTGTTTTTTTCAATAAGAATGTAAAGATGGCAATACACTCAGATCGGTCTATCTCGTGTCATCTAGTGTTCAAATAATTGTGGTAAATGAAAATCGTTTATACGTATCTTACACTATTTTATGTAATTAGATAGATTAAAAAGAATATATTAACTAAAAATAAGTCATTATTTCAAACGTCTAGTAATATTTGTTCTTTAAAATTAAATTTTCCGCGTGACATTGACGTTAATTTTGACTGAATATTATTTGACATTTCCATAAACCGCTGCTACTTAACGCCAAATTTTACCGTTACCACTTAAACAGAGCTAAAATAACTATAACGATGCTTTAATAAGGCTGTAAACGCATCGCTGTCAGTGTTTTAATAACGAGCGAATTACATATAATTTGTTGTAAGCTTTGGCTCATATACCAGGCGCGCTACAATAGTTTTTCTGTGTCACATTTTTTGCCAATTTGGGTGTACTTTTCTCACATTACATCTTGTACATTCTACATTTTTGCAGCGAAAAATCTGAAATAATTCAGAAAGGTACTAGGTAACTACATATGGAACCTCGATCTGTCCAAAAATCAAGATGCTAGCTTTGAATTTGAAATTTTGACGGATTTTTAAACTTTAAATTTTAAACTGCTATTTTGAGGACTAATTGGGTCGATACCGTGAATCCAAACGAAAGGATTTCTCTCCAAGGGAATATCTTGGAATGTTTCTTTTCGGCACCTAGGAACCACTTTTTCGCTGGGACGTCGCGAAATGGTCTTAATTGAATTTCGAAACAAAATCTGCAAATTTTTTAAATTTAGGCAACATTTTCGTTAGTTCCGGCAATTGACGCTACCTTCTTCGGGTGAACTGTGGGCTGCGATCGCATTTTTCGACTCTGGAAATTTCTCATTTGACAGATCAAACTTTAAACACTTAGACCAAGGAAAATAGGCGGAAAAGCGTGGAATAAAGTATGGCAGGTGAAAATTTTAACATTTCTAGGAAGATTATTGGCAAAATGTCCAGGCCTCGAAAACGTTTTTGCAAAGACTGGTCGATTTGAAAATTTCGTGTGACTGGATTCATGAAGGCTGATAACGTCCCGACCACGCCAAGACAATGGCGGTTACAAATTCGCGCAAAAATATATTTTACTATTTTAAACACTTTTTCTTAACTATTTTTGGAAATGTTTTGAGTAAAACTTGCTACTACTTGTACTTTAATACAGTCTGAGTAGACTGTATTAAAGTGACCGCTTTGGGGGATAGTATTATCCCCCAATAGTATTATTAATAGGATTAAAAGTGACCAGGGATATGCCTTTTCTCCTGGTAACCCGTTTATGGGGCCAGTCTAGAAAAAAAATAAAAACCGTCCTAAATTTGTGAAGTTTTGGAGATTTTCGTTATTAACTGATCGGAATTAGACTTTAATATTTATCATCTACACATATTAGGAAATCTACCCATGCAGAGCCCTGTACCCCACATAGCCCCGGAGTTACAGTAAAGACGCGACAAATTGGGATATCGAAAAAAACGCATTTTTGACTTTGGTACGCCAATGCTCAGCAATCCCCTCTCCCGCACTCACCAGCAAACCGCTCATAATTTTGGAAAACCGGTCATTTCTATACCTACCCGCAATACCCCTTAATCCCGTCAAGTTAATAGTTTAGGTTAGTTCAGAGTTATAAGCGTCAGATCCCAAAAAATTCCAAATATATACAACTAAAATCGCTTCATTCGGCTTTATACAGGGTTGTCCATTTAACTCGAGACAAGTCAATATCTGGAGAGATATTCATTTTAGGGGAAAAGTTTCAAATAAAAGTTGCTGGACGTCGAGAGGAAAATAAGATGACAGCAACGTACTTAAGTTAGGATGACGTCATCAAGGTTATTTGAAGGTCATATTACTTTTCTCAAACGGATACCTATAACTTTTATTACTGGATATTAATTATTACTTAATAATAAGCAAGTTTTGTAGGAAACATTGTTTAATAACATGTCCAGTTTCATGTTAACATCATGGATAATAAAATAATTATTTTTATGGCTTTACCTTAATTTATAAATGAAGGAACTTAAGAGCGTAAGACGTGTCACAAATTATGTCAATGTCAGTCTCTAAGAAAAACAAATAAGTTGAAATTTTGGCGTAATGAGCCGGGCACGCATCGTGTTGGAACCACATATTTTTCCTTTCTAGAAGTGGTACATCTTCAGGATCAATTGGTAAATATTGGTATAAAAACTGTCGGTATTGGTCCATCCAATGTTCTGTCGATAAAATACGGGCCAATCAACTTCTCACCAATAATTCCACACCATACATTTACCGACGGTATGTAGTTTATATCCAGTAATAAAAATTATAGCCAAGTAGCATTCTAAGCCATAATTTGGCGTTACTTTCGTAATCCTTGATAAAATCGGTGGCCATTTGGTTAAAAAAGCTTCCAAAAAGCCAATCTAATACGAAACTATTACGACACGAAAATGGGCGCGACGCGAAAATGGGTACTTTTATTTTGTCTTTATTTCGCTTTTTTTGACCAATATATTTTGGCCATATTTTAGCAATGAATGCTAGATTTTATAGATATAATTGCAAAAATTTGGGTGCTAAAGATAGCTTTTATGACTAAAAAGGTTGCTAGATTTTAATATTTAGAGCTAATTTCCAGGTTTGCATTGCGTTCCTTTCATCAAACCGACGGTGCATCGAGATTCAAAATGAAGACATGACATGGTTTTGTGTGGATAAGTATATTATATCCTGAATAGTTTGGTTGCAGATTACATCGAATTGCCTCAAATAATGGACTAAAATCTTGGTGCCAAGGCACATTTACTGTGAATTTAGAGGAGATACTTAATATTGTAACGAAGTTACTAAAATTTATCTTTAAGAGGAAACCGTGGAAGGGTTTTTAATAAGGAAATGTATGTGACGGCGGCCTAACTAGTTCAGTTTACATGTAACCTATTTGGTGTCAAATTTTGATTAGAAGGTTAATAGTTTTTCAATATTATTAATAGTCAAATGCTAAACCTGTCTAGTTGGATTAAATAGTTTGGCAACCTTTTCGACCAGTTTCTAGAAATTAAGCAGTAGGCTTGTTAGGATTGTTGAACGGATATAAAAGACGGGAGCATGACAGCCGGAAAGGATTCCATTGCTAGCAGTCGAAGAGTAAAGAGCTACCTAAAAAGTTAAAAGTAAGGAAAACCGTTTAACCAAAATTCAAACATACACCACAGGGTCTGGCAATAGTAGGGCCCCACACACAATCACTACACGGGGGTCTGGTATTAGTAGGACTCCTCAAACATTCACTATACGGGTGTCTGGCAGTAGTAGGGCCCCACATACAAACATTACACAGGTGCCTGGCCTTAGTAGGGCTCCTCAAACATTTACTATACGGGTGTCTGGCAGTAGTAGGGCCCCACATACAATCATTACACGGGTGCCTGGCATTAGTAGGACTCCTCAAACATTCACTATACGGGTATCTGGCAGTAGTAGGGCCCCACATTCAATCATTACACGGGTGCCTGGCATTAGTAAGGCTTCGCAAACTCTCACTTATCGGAACTAAAAGTAGCGAAGCATTTACGGGGTTATTCGAGTAGTAACAAATTAGTAGTTTAGCCATTTGTTAGCAGATACCGTTATCATCCATATTCTCCTCTAATTTCCTCACCCATACCCTTCTGTTTCCGAATTAGACTTTCTGTAGATTTATTATACAGAGTGTTCCGGCCGAGAGTGACCCATTTTAAATGCTTATAACTTTTCAACCATATGTGACAGCTACCTGTGGTTTACGCCACTCCTTTTCTCTAGGTCTAAAGTTTTCTTTTAGTTGGCATCAAATTTTGTAGATACAGCGGGATAAAAAAAAAATCCTTTTTTTCAAAATAAAAGTTCTCAACTATTTTTAATGGAACACCCTGTATATTGTGACGCCACCATTAAGAGTCATGATCAAGATATCCAAGTACCAATAAACATCGGACTTGAAACTTGAAGTTTCAGCTGAAAAAAATTTAAATAGATATCGGCGTATTTTTAACTATGCAAATTTTATTCGCATATTTACAAAACGAATGGGCAGATATTGATAAATTAATAAAGAAAGAACAAAGACTAAAAATATTGCTGTATATGTTGGCCGTTCTGATCCACGCATTTATGAAGTCTGAATATTCCTCTTAGATCATCCAAACTAGTGGGGAGGGGGCTATAGCACCTCTCTTTCACATAACCCCAGAAGAAAAAGTCTGGAACCGTCAAGTCAGGAGAGTAAGGTGCCCACTCTCTAGGCTCTTCCTATCCATTTTGGCCCAAATGTCATATCTAGTGATGTTCTTGCTATTAAAGAATAATGCGGCGGAGCACCATCTTGCTGAAAGTAGACCTCATCCAAGATACCATCCTGCCTTAACTGTGAATAAAAGATATTTTCCAGCATGTCAGTTTATACTGTTCCTGTTATTGTAGGTTCATTAAAAAAAATGGTCCGTATATTTTTTTCGGGTGAGATTGCACACCATACGGTTTCTTTTGGAGTATCTCGCTGAAACTCGTTGAAAGCTCTTGGATTCTCCGAGGTCGAAATCCTACAGTTATGCTTGTTACTTCTACCATCTATGTGAACACCAGCCTCATCAGAAATAATTAATAGCGCATTTGGGTTATGTCTAAACAAATCCAAAAGAGTTTCGCAAGTAAATAATCTTATTTGGTAGTCCTCTTGGCGAAGCTTTTGAAATGTATGAAGCTTATAAGGAAATAACTTTAAACATTTAACACATCTCTCTCACTCACTTTTAGATAAATTTAACCGCCAATTTTCTGAGTGATATTTTTCGATTATTAATCGCGATAATCTCTTGAACCGCAAAAAGTCTGTCTAAATATTCAGGATCAAACATATTCCTTTTTGGCCTCTTGACCTCCAAGTACCCATGTATTGAAAATTTCTGATGCCATTTTATAATAACGTTTTTGCTTGGCGTCTAGCACGAAATCTTCTTTGTGTCGTTATTATTGATCTGGTTTCATTATAAAAGAGTACTCTTTTTGCTTTTTCTACTAACGAATAAATCATTTTCTTTAAAATTAAACTTAATTTGCAATTTAACTCTGACAATTGTGGTGACAATTATGTACTATTGTATTTAACTAGTACAACACGTAGATAGGTACTTATAGGTAGGTGTTTTAGTTTGAAAAAATTATTTACTATTAAACAATCATATTTTCAAAAATGCCACCCTGTATACAACATTCTTTTTAGTTTTATATTCCTTTTGTCAATTTTAAATATTAATTAAACAAAGAAAATCAAGCTCTAATTTCTTAGTTATTAAAATTAACACTGATTTCTATTTTAATTTTTGAGAGCTAAAACTTCAAGTTTCAAGTCCAAAGTTTATTGGTACTTGGATACCTTGATCATGACTCTTAATTGTGGCGTCACAATATACAGGGTGTTCCATTCAAAATAGTTGAGAATTTTGATGTCGAAAAAAAGGAATTTTTTTGCTCCCACTGTATGTCTACAAAATTTGTTGCCAACTAGAAAAAAACTATAGGTCTAGAGAAAATGAATGGGAAACACCGCAGGTGACTATCACATATAGTTTAAAAGTTATTAGCATTTAAAATGGGTCACTCTCGGCTGGAACACCCAGTAAAGTTCAAGAGTTTCTTATTTGTCTAGTTGGAAATATTGTGATAATAAATTATCGATCTTGACTACTAAATTTTTGAATCTGCTGAATGCGTGGTGCGTGACTTTCACATCTAAGAATAAAACAACATATCCTGGGATTCATTCTCCACTGTTTAAAGGCTTGCCCGTTAGGCATTTCTTCTGTGGTCCCTCTACCACATAAAACCCATAGAGGGTAGCGCCCGAGACAATTCTTTTTAGGTATTTAAAATAACTCAAAATCCTCATAGTATTCCTTCAAAGAAAGAACCCCTAGTTCTCTTTACAATATATTTCAAACCACCAAGATAATTGTTATTATTTTGCAACCTATATTTTACATTAATAATAAAAAATAATTGACCTTGAACTAAATTTTTCTGATTTTATTTAAACTTTTCCGAAAACACTCCCTTTGACGACTCAATGTATCAAAATGCTTTAAATTAACGATAAAAGTATGAAATATTCAATAGTTGCATATGTATATTTTATTACTTTACAAATAGCTACTATACTAGAAAATTCGACATTCTAAAAATCATGGCCGCTGGGTTGTTGTAGATACTCATCGAGGCTACAATGATCGTGAAGAGGCTAATGCAGCCGTTCCGCCATAAAAACCAATTAGTGGCGAAAAGATAGCAATTTCGACCGTCGCTTATTTTGTGCCCCCTAGTGGCACTCAACGAAGTAAAAAAAAGAGTTAAATCGGCTACTTTATAGTTATCTTATGTCAATATTCTGTGGCCTTATAAATTAGCTGTTATTTGCTAATTTTGCAGTCATTTTGGCTAACACAAGTTTTGACTATACTTCTGGTCAGAAAAGCCACAGATTTACTACAATAAAATAGACATTTTATCTAGTAAATATTCGGTTTTAGCTAGTTTTAGCCAGGCAAGAAAATTTAATGTTTACCAAAATTTTGGCTAAGTTATTGCCATCGCAAAAAATTCTACTTTATGATCAAATCTTGGCCATAGATGCGCTCTTATGGCTAATTGTTTTGGCCAAAATTTACCTTACACAAATGGCCAAATGACAACCAAATCCTGGCTATTTTTACTACTTTATGACTAACTTTTGACCATTAGTGCTATTTGGTCATAAAGTGCTATTTTGGGTAGGTTTCCATTTGAAAGAACAAAGTTGAAAGTTCGAATATCCTTGATGACGTTATTCTAAGTTAGGTACGCTGTCATATTATTCCCCTCTCGACGTCGAGCAATTTTCATTTGAAACGTTCTTCTCTAAAATTAATATTTGTCCAGATATTGGCTTGTGTCAAGCTAAATGGACCACCCTGTATATCCTAACTTTCGTTCGGATGTAACAATTGTGTAATTTTCAAGCAGATGTTCCATATCCTTGGGTAAATCCAAACTCTTCCAACAGATCGAGGAACAACTCGGTAAATTAGCTTTTCAATGAAAATTAGGGGAAGATGTTATTAACTCTTCTATAGGAAGTTTTGGGGAGAAGCCTGGTTTTAACAAACTTCCCTTTTCTTGTTGTTGATTTGCCATGCTCATGCTGACAACTAGCCTTGACAAAAGTGATTTAGAAAAGCTAATCTAAAATGCAATTCAGTCTGTCCCCTATTTTTATGTGAACTTTCTTATTTCTTGTTCGACGCAAAATAATACCAAATCCGGCCTATTATTATTTGCTAACATTATCGGTTATCTGGCTCCAAACTATCCAGAAAAACTGAATCGACAGTTTTCCACAAAAAAAATCCATCGGATAATAAAATTTAAACGATTCTTTCTTGGTCCCGAAAAGCAATTCTTAGTGATTTTATGGCATAAACAAATGTAATCCAAGCGACCGTAAAACAGTTTCCATCGATTTTTATAACGCGCCAGCTGATGAAAAGTTTATTATCAAACGCGTTTTCACAGTTGAATTATCCCGATTTTAATAATGAATTTATTTTTAAAAACCAAACAACTTAGTAACGCAGTGAGTGAAAAATGAACTTATTGATACATTTCGTGGCCAAACCTATTTCAATGCTCTTGCTCCAAAACCAATGTAATAAAGTATGTGCTGAATGCAAACTTAATACATGATATGGCCATTAACAACTTGGTCAGCATAAATCTTGAGTTGGTTTGTTTAAGGTGTGCTTTTGTCACACTCGCGCGTCATTTTTTTGCGTGGAATTTAAGGAAAATTTTTTTTTGCCCTCCTTATAGTATGTAAACGTAAATATATTTTTTTTCAAGCGGACTAAAAGTACGTCATTTGTTTTCTCCATACGCACACCTAAAGTGGGCTTTCAAATCCTGAGACCAAAAAAGTAGCAAAAAAGTCCTAGGCAGTAAAAGTAAAGTCAAAAGTCACCGCTAGTGTCATGGTGGCGCATATATAAACGATTTTCATTCACCAAAATTATTTTAATAATAGATGACACCAGATAAACCGATCTGATTGTATTGCCATCTTTACATTCTTGTTGAAAAAACAAAGGACAGAAATACTCTCAGAGCACTCAAGAGCACCATCCGAAACCGTTATTAGTCGAAATCGCATGGGTTCTCGAATTCTGAATTCGTCTGTTAAATGTCATGCGCGTCATCATATTTATCTGTCAATGTGACATTTATTAATTTAGTATTGAAAATAATGCTACAAGTTCTTAGTTTACCATAATCATTGGTTATTATTTAATACATTAAAACCATTGAACATTGAAAACCACCATTCTAACATATTCTATGTATTTTACAAATAATATACACCCCTAATTGGGTACCTAGACCCGCTTAAAGAGGATGAGAGAAAATTGCAAAACTGAACCAGTTTTAAATAGATTTCTTATTTCTTGCATGCTTGACAAAAAAAAAATATATGTTACTCGGAGTAAAAGGTTTCGCCCAGTTGCAGGCCTCAGCTTCGCTTCGGCCGTCAATCTCTGGGCTCAGCACGAAAAGACCCACTTTTACTCCTAGTGACATAATCTACTATTATCATAGAACTACTGCAACAAATGAATAAAATCGATTACTATTGATGTATGTGGGAAAAGTCGATATTTCTATGTTAAGCATATGCTGCTCTCAAACCGTCTCAAAAACCTAAATTTAGTCTAAATAATGCATCGCGCTCTTTATCAGCTGATATCTCGTTTCCGTAAGGATTTACCAGAAAATCTATAAGAAGAGCTAAGAAAGTAGAAAAATAGTGCTACACGCTGAGTCTATATTCGAATATTTGCCTAGAACTTGAGTTACTGAGCACCCAAAGTTTAGGAAATATCCGAGCGCTGTGGGCAAACTACTGCAGAACTTTAGCGATTATTTGGGCGTGCACATTTATAAAAGCAATAATTGTAATAAAAAAGAATATCCTGATGACGGCGTATAGAAAGCAAAATGTCGAAACCTCGGATATATTTGGTTTTGGTGCACTTTAGCACCAATCACTAAGATGTAGCAAAAACCGGTCAATAAATAAAAAAAAAATCAAAATAGAACCTTTGGTACCCTCGGTAAGATTTTGGATACTGCGACCTCTAGAACGTCTCCTACCTAAGGCAGGCAAATACCAAATTTCAGCTTTCTAGCTCTACCAGTTCCAGGCGGCCATTTTGGATGTTTTTTTAAATGATATTTTTACCTAATATTACATCAGGGGGAACCTTCTATTCGATGTTTCAACTCGATATCATTATTGGACTTACCAAGAAGCAGTGAAGGGGGTAAGAAGCGGCAGACTATATTAAATGGTGGTGGTAGTAGTAGTGGGGTTTGGGATTGTATTAGTTTCATGGAAGATGAGAGGATAAGGAAAATTAGGGATGGGATTAGCTGGATTAACTATAACGTTAGGCCTGCCGGGGGAGAAAAGGTCAAATGCAACCTGTCGGGCCTGGCGGGGCTAAGGGAGGTTTGTGGGGGAAGTGGATTCTTTGGGGGAGGAGTTGGGAAGATAAAGGGGGACCAAGTCGGAAAAAGATAGAATGGAGATGGAAATTAGGAAATTGAGGGAAAAAAGTGACGTGTCAAATTACATAGCAGATGGGGTCAGTCACGTTGCTAAAACGGTAGACGAAATGGCGGACATGTCATTTGACATTCTGCAAGGGTTGGAGGAGGATAGGAACAGAGAAGATGGGCAGTTGGTGGTGGAGGAAGGACGTAGAGAGGGTATTAAAAAGGGTTCTGGATTTGACGAAGTTAGTATGGAGAAAGAGGGAAGAGATGAAGGGAAGAAGCAGCCCTTGGTAAAATCGATAAACACTTACGCTGCGGCAATGAAAACAGGGTCAGGGGGGGCAGCAGAAAATTGAGAATAAGAAGAGAGCCATATTCGCAATGAGAGATAAGGATAAAAAATTGGATGTTGGTAAGATAAAGGAGGTTATTAAGGTGCAAGAGTGGTAGTGGAGGCTAATAATGATGAGGATAAGGTGAAGATAGAGAGAAACATTTGTAAATTGGAGGGGGTTATGAAGTTGGAAAGGAATCCCACAAGGAAAAAGATTAGGATTTGTGGGGTTAAAAAAGGTTTAAGTGATAGGCAGATAACTGAAGGGGTTGGGGATGAGAATGAAGATATGCTGGCTGATAAGAAAGGAAGATGGTTGAATGAGGCAAAGGTGCTTTTTAGGCTCCAATGCAGGTAGGACAGAGTGGAGAATGTTATAATTTAATATGGGACGGAAGTTGTGGAGGCCTTGTTGCGTAGGTGAAGGGTTTACCTGGACTTGACATCTGTATACGTTTGCGAGTATGCCGATGTAATAATCTGTTTTAAATGTGAGAGGTTTGGGCATAGGGGGGGAAGGTGTATGGAGAACCCTGCAAGCCATAAGTGTGCGGGAAAGCATGAAGGCAGGGAGTGTAAGAGTGGGACGCTTGATGGGAAGCATTAACTGCAAGAGGAAGGGTATAAGGAAAGAAGAGAGGAGGCATGGGGCTCTGGACAAAAAATATCCAGTTGTTAGGGGAAGAATGGATGGTGACATGGAGGCAATCAGATACAGGAGGGAGGTAAGGGTGGGTGATATTCAAGAAAATAATACTACTGATGGGGATTAAGGTGTTACAGATTAATATGGTTAGGGGAAAGGCAACATGTGAGGTGGTAAAGAGGGTGGTTAAGGAATGGGGGGTGGAAATTGTGTTAGAGCAGGAACCATATACGGGGTGTTCATTATAAAACTTCATCTAGCCACCTATGAAATGCATTTGTTATTTTGAAGCACGTCGTGAATTACTTCGTTCCATATTTGTCCGTCAAACTTTCAAATTTAGGCACATTCACACTTTGCGAACGTTTTGCTGGTTGCCTACTATTACGCGCTCCGATAGTGTCTCCATCCTTTTTTTCTCAATAAGAATCTAAGGACGGGAATGCTCACATAAATTTAACAAAATGATAATGAGTAGCAATTGACATGACATTCCAAACAATCCAAAATCATTCAGAATGTTGATAAATAAATAAGTCGGCCTTAAATTGTTTGATTTTTTTACTAATTTAAAGATTTTTAAGATTCTATAGACTGTTAAATTTACTTGAGGTATTTCCGAGATAACATCCATAGAGAACTTAGAAAAACACATCAATCTTTGTGCCAAATTAAGTGTACAACGGTGATAGTGGACCTTGGGAGGTGAGATAAACTAAAATTTTGTAACCCTGAATGCCTGAACAGGCCTTTCGCCCTTAGAACTGGCGATTTTCATATTGATCCTTTGACTTCTGACGACGACAAAGCACCCCAATCACCAGCCCCTGCACGGTGTAGCCTTTGGGGAGGGGAGTTTTTAAGGCTTGGCCCTACTAACTACAACTGCAACCGAAAGTACCTACAAACCATTTTGTGTTTGAAAAACTGAAAACTAGTTTTAAAATCATTAAAACAAGTGTATGATTCTAATGTTTTATCTCTGTAGAATCGGAAATGGAATGGATTTTCAAAGGTATGTAAAATTAAAACATTAGAGCTGAAGACGAAAATAAGTTTATAAACATATTGTAGGCTCAATTCCTGACGCTAAACCTGAAAATTTTACGTCAAAATCGGTATTGACTGCGACCATTAGGACCCATAAGAAAAAATGTTTCCAAAACTGTATATGTCAGTAGATACTCTCGAGGCTTAAATTTTTGTACAAGTGTAATAGTTCTCTTCGCTCCCCAGCCTGGAAAAGCTATATGCAACCATAATAGTAGCAGTTTGTAAGGCACATGTGTACATGCATAAACCATTTTGGGTCTGAAAGCCAGTTTTAATGTGATTCAAATGTATAAATAACAGAGATGTTTTGTCAGCGTCACTATGAAGTCAGAAATTGTGTTGATTTTAAAAGTAAAATAATAATTAAAATATTAGCAGTATAGACAAAAATAACTTTATAATAATACCTATTATTATAAAATAGGCTTGAATCTTGAAGCATATTCCAGAAATCTTGGAACAGATCAGTATGGACTTGAGTTTACGAGCAAGAATGTAAGAAACATCTCTATTGGTATATGGTATTTTCATGTTCAATAATAAAGGCTAACTTTTTTTATAATGACAAAGTAGTTTAATGTGTGTTAAATTGCATCAATAGCTACTAAATAATGCAGGATCATCCAGCTTCATGTTCCTAATTTATAGTTATAAACTGAATTTGTTTACAAATATTATAGACAGAAATTAAGTTTACATTGATAAGTAATTAATATTATTAGACTGGATAATCTTGGTCAATGATCAGATCTGTAGTTTAAAGGGTTGTTGTCCACCATGTTTCAAATCAACAATTTACAAATTGGCTGGTTAAAACCTGTTTATTCAAAAGCAACAGTGCTCAATTTCTATGATCATAAAAGTCCTTTTTGGAAATTGCAATCCATATTGGGTCGATCATTTCTATAAGGTTATTTTCAACCAACTCGATTGGCTGTCCTATTATCAGTCATCAATCGAGTTGGATGAAAATCGAACTGTAGAGATCAATGTGTTCCAGGTTTACCATTTCCAAAAAGTCCTACTGTGTCTATACTGATAGGAATATGAATGATAAAATTTGAGTGACTCACTTTGTCACAATAGGACTTTTCGGAAATATTGATCCTAGTTCAGACTGATCCTTACAGATAATTTTCAGGAAACTAGATTGATGACAGTTTGAATCTGATGTCCACTCAATGTGAATGGTAGAAACTCAAATGATAGTTATCAACTTGATCCGAATTACAGTTTTTGAAAAGGGCTTGTATCGCCTATTGGTATACGGAAAACGGCATATTGGTATACGGAAAATCGCCTATTGGTATACGGAAAATTGACATATACGTTCAATGGTATATGTGTTTAATGTCTTCGATAAGACTTTTAATAAAGCTAATCACATTTTGTTAATTTATTTTGACATTTTTATTGAGTTTTGGGAAGTCATGTTTCTATTCGCTTATCAACTGTTTAACAATAAATTGATCTTCGTTATTAAACATATTTTATAAATGTGTACAAGTAGAAGTAATATAATTGACAATTGAATAAATTTAATGCAAAAAGATTAAATGATATGAATGAAGAATTTTGTGTAATTTTTTCCAAGTGCTAGCAAAATTCAGTAGCTTTTACAGGTACCTATCCAATTGGTAATGCTTGAAGTGTCCTAGTGATCAGCCACCTTCACAGAAAAGCAGACCAATCAGTCAGCAAGCTGTGATTCCTACCCAAACTCTCAATTTTTTCAGGGTGTAGTCCTTTTTCAATTATTTCATAGGGGTGTTTTCACTAATCTAAGTTCTCATGTTTTGCGAGTTCACATAACCACTTCACTCAAATCAAGCTTCATCACTAAATATGGACTTTTGGAAAATGTTCTGGTTATTATCCCTATCAATACATAATTTGCAAAATTGAAGTCTTCGGGGAAAGTCAGCTTCATGCAATTCTTGCACATCTGTGAAACGATATGGGTAGACTTGCAGATCTTTATGTAAAATTTGCATGGGTGGCACCTACAGAAAGGCCTATTTGATGGTGTAACTGTCCAATAGAAGTACCAGGTGTGTTTTGCAATATTTCTTGCGCCTGTGTAACCACCTTATTGGTATGTTTCTTGTGAGATTCACTGCCTGGTCTTTGTAGACTACCTGCTTCTGTAAACAATGCTAGAACATGCTCCAAAGTTTTCTTGAACTGCATATAGACCACAGCAAAGTTTGGAAATTCAGCCTGCAAACTCAACATAAAAACTTTATGTTCTAAGGCGAAGGCCATGTTGTCCAAATACAAAACAGGTTTTATAGCAATAAAAATTAACGTTTTTACCAAAAATTTTGTTGGTAAAACTAGAAAACAACTTAAACGACAACAAAAAGGTGGGAAACGGGAAAATTTGCCAACAAGGATAAAGACAACACAAGATGGCCGCTGGCAATGACAAATATGTTTTGATGGCGAGTCAAGTTGCGACGTAATTTTATAACTCTCTTTCTTTCTCTCAAAAAGTCATAGCTGGCTAGATGAAATTTTATAATGAACACCCCGTATAGAAAATTATGGTTTAGAGGGATATGTTAAGTTTAGGAGCTCTGCAAAGAGCAAGGTGGGAATTTGGGTGGGAAAGGATTGAGGGGAGAGTTGGTGGATAACAGTACTAATAACGTAGTCATGGTAGGTATTGGGGGTAATTTTGTGGCGTCAGTGTATGACGAACCGGGGGGAAATAGTAAGAGCATGGTTAGATTGGGCGGTGACGGAAGGTATGGTGGTAAATAACGGGTTGGATCAGCCCGCCACCTTCTTTAGTGTGAATGGTAGTAGTTGGGTGGATGTGACTTTTAGTAAGAGAGTGATTGTGAATGAGTGGAAGGTTTGTGATTGGGAAGAAAATCTGAGTGATCATAGGTTAATTACGTTTGAATTGGTTAGGGAGATTGACATTAAAAGTATGAAAGATGGAAATTGATTGGATTTTGATAGGGCTAATTGGGAGAGTTTTAAACTAGACGCGGGGCAGTTTGTTATTGGGGAAATAGGGGATGTAGAGATGTTGGAAGAGGTGGCTTTAAGGTTGCAGGAATTGGTAAAGGGCTTAGTTAAAAGGCAAATTAGGAAGTATAAGGTGAGTGACTTTAGAGAAAATGACTGGTGGGATGATGAAATTGGGAAAATTCGGAGGGAGGTTAGGGAATGCAGGAGGGATTTTCAAAAGGAGGTTGGACAAGGGGATAGGAAAAATAAGGAAATAATGTGGAGGGAAAAAAGGAGAGCGTATAAAAGGATGATTGAAGAGAAGAAGAAAGATAGTTGTGCGAAAGAGGTGCAAGAGATCACGGAGGGAAACTCGTGGGATAAAGTATGGGAAATTATGGGCAAAAAAGGGGTTTTTAATGGGGAGATGGCCTTGAGGGACTTAGGAGGGCGCAAGGAGTTGACGGGAGCAGATAGGGATAGTTTTCTTTTGGAATAGTATCACCCGAGGATGTCACAACAGGAACGGAGACTGATGGAGGAATACGAAATGGTAAGGGGTGGTGGGATGTACAGGGAAGGGTACGAAGAGGGATTGGTAAAGGGGGAGGTAAGGGAGGCTATCAGGGGATTGGGTAAGGGTAAGGCGGTGGAGACGTTTTACCAGCCTACAGAGAGGGGACACTCCCTTGTGGTGACGGTTGGGCCTGTCTAATGCCTTCAACTCGGCCTGGCCTATCGAGGTGGACAGGAGGTTGGAGAAGGAGGGGGTTCCACGTTGCCTGAGGGTGATGTGCTGAATTTTCTTGAGGGACAGGGTGGTAAAGAGCGGGAAAGTGGAAATGCCGATGGAGAGGGGTTGTCCGCAGGAGTCAAGCCTGGGCCCTTCCCTATACCTTGTTCTAATAAAAGGGTGGCTTAGAAAAATGGAGAAAGTCGGCCGGGTGGAGGGTAGTGTGGGCTTGACCTATGCGGATGACCAGGTGGTGGTAGTTGCGGGGAAATCGGTTAAAGAGATAGAAAAGAAATGGGAAAGAATATGGGATGTATGTGTGGAATGGGAGGATCGAGCCAGGATGAAATACAACCCTAGCAAAACGCTAGTTTATGTTTGTGGAAAGGGGGGGGGGGAATTATTAGGCCTCCAGTGGTTAGATTGGGTGAAGATAGAGTGGAATGTGCGGGTGAGGCAAAGGTACTTGGGATTGTAATAGATAAAAAGAGGAATTATATTGAACACGTTAAGGGAGTTTGGAAGAGAAGAGGGGAATTGGTGGGGAAAATTGTGGTGTTTTGTCGTAGGGGAAGGGATATAAATAAAGATTTGGCAAAGGCCCTGTATGAAAAAGTGGTGGTGGGAGCGATGTTGTATGGGGCAGAGCTATGGGGTGTTAGAAGCACCAACTTGCGGGTAGTGCAGCAGTTGGATGTAGTGCAGCAGTTGGATGCGGTACAGAGACCCTTCCTTCTGCTCATACCGAGGGCATACCGTACTACGTCTACGGAGGCCCTTAGAGTACTGTTAGAACACCCCCGCTAGCTCTGCAGGCGAGTGGCAGCAGAAGGGTGGAGAGTGAGTATGGATATGAAGGAAGAAAGGACGGTGAGAGAGAGTGAGAAACTGATTGTGCCCCATTGGTATGGGGGTACATAAGGGAGAATGAGGGAGAGAGAATGGAGGTGTATGTGGATGCGTGTGAGAGGGAGGGTAGAGCGGTTGTAGGCTGTGCGTTTCAGATGGAGGGATTGGTAAATGTAGAAAAAGAGGGGGTAATGGAGATACTGGCGGAACTCACAGGGATTGCATATAAGATTGACAGGGTGGAAGGTTGGTTGTATGAAGGGGTGGTGGAACTACAATATGGGAGCCGTTAGGTTGGTGAATGGGGTTAACTTTACTCATAGTGTGATCGGGAATATAAGGGGAAAGATTAGGAAGATGTGGGTAAATTTTGGTGTGGGAGTGGTGGTTCGCTGGGCGTGGAAGGGATGAATTGGGCGCATGCTATGGCGGAGTTGGCAAGGATGGGTGAGGTGGGTGAGAGGGAGCGGTGTAGATTGTGGGAGAAGAAGATACTGAGGATGGAGAATAAAGAGAGAATTTTACAACTGTGGCAGAGGCAGTGGGAGTAAAGCTCTAAGGGTAGGGAGACCTATTTCGTATGTAGGGAGGTATGTAGAGATAGGTTGGACC
This sequence comes from Taphrorychus bicolor, assembly GCA_951812265.1. Lineage (NCBI taxonomy): Eukaryota > Metazoa > Arthropoda > Insecta > Coleoptera > Curculionidae > Taphrorychus > Taphrorychus bicolor. The sequence continues at coordinate 42,104,080 of OX638306.1, read as the reverse complement.
TTACCTTTAAAGCCTTTCAGTGGGTGACGGGTCATGGGAACTTTGGGGGATATTTGGTTAGATTTAGGCTGGGGGGGGATGGGGGGTGTCATTGTGATGGTGGACCGGAAACAATTCACCATGTAAGGGAAATTTGCGCGAGGGCAGACAGGTTGTTGGTCAGAAGGGAAATGGAAAGTATATATGGCGATTGGGTATCGTTTTAACTTCGTCTGGGTGGGATAAAACAGGGACACGTGATAATAAGCTTAATGACTGGGCGGATAGGGTGGTAGATGATTGAGGAGTTGGTTTGTAAATATTTGTATATAGTCAAGTAGTATGGTGACCTGAGACTGAGAAATCCAAGGTCGAAGACAATAGAACACTAAGACAGCAGTTCAAATCACTTAATTTAGTTGTTCAGAGCTACATGTTTCGAACAAAAAGGCCGCCATCGATATGCTTTTTGTACATGCTGTTCGGGTTTATTACAATGCATTAACACAGGAGCTGGATTGATCGCAATGGTTCGGTATTGCGGCCCCCGAGATCACCCGATCTAACTATTCCCGATTTTTACTTATACGTACGAATGAGAGCCAACGACAATCGAAGAAGAAAGAAGAAGTTTGGTACCAGGGGAAAGGGCATATCCTTGGTCACTTTCAATCCTAACCCCCCAAAGATGTCACTTTAATACAGTCTGAGTAAAACATTTCCAAAGACAATTAAGAAAAAGTGTCGAAAATAGTATAGTCGTTTTCTGCGATTTTTACGAAAACTATAGCGCGGCCCAGTCCAGCTTATATGAGTAACTAGAAGACGTGGAGAAAAAAAAATCAGTTGTTTGTTTTGTCTAGCTGTTATACCGGGGGCGCTAAAAAAGTTTATGTGAGCCACTTTTTTCGCCAATTTGGGTGCACTTTTTTTACATTTCACCCTGTAGATTCCACATTTTTGCATTAAAAAATCTGAAATAATATTCAGAGAGGTAACACATATGGGTCCAAGACCTGACCAAAAATCAAGGTCCTAGCTTTGCATTTGAAATTTTGACAAATTTTTCAACTTTAAATTTCAAACTGCCCTTTCGAGGTCTATTTGTGCCGAGACCGTGCATCCAACCGAATGGCTTTCTATCCCAGGGGATACCTTGGAATATTCTCTTTTCGGCGCCTAGGAACCACTTTTCGCTGGGACGTCGCGAAATGTTGTTAATTGAATTTCGAAATAAAAGATTCAAATTTTTCAAAATTTTGGTCCAAAATCCCGAATGGTTCCGAATTCCGTCCACCACGGGGTGAATCGGAACCATTCGGGATTTGGCTCCTCCCACTGAAGTCAACTGATATCTGAAATGTTCCGAGATGTAAACATTAGCTTTAAAGGCTTAGACCAAGAAAAACCGCCTGAAAAGCATGGAGAACTGTGTGGCAGTAGAAAATTTGAACATTTTTAGGAAGACTATTAGCAAAATGGCCGGTCCTCGTGAACGTTTTCACAAAGGCTGGTCGATTTGAAAAGTTCATGTCCGAATTCATGTCAAAACATTTACCTAGATCAAAGACCCTCTCTTTTCGATGTAGAGTTTCAACTCGAATGTAAAAATGTACACTAAAAATACCATTCATTAACAGCGGCGTGACGTATCCGTGACGTAAGCGATTAAACCGCGATATCACTGAAACGATTAAAGCTGGAAAGCTGAAATTTGGTAGGTGCCTTACTAAGGCTACATGGTGCGACACAACGTTTTGGTTATTCAATATACCCCATCATCAGGTTTTTATCCGTTTACCTGTCTAACCGTTGGCCAATACCGTTTATTTGTGAGTAATATAGTTGATAACGTTATATTTAGGGTACTATTGTTGGTAGATGGTTCAAATTTGGCTGGTGGGTACAAAGTGAATACCAATAATTCTAAAATAGCTGACACAGCTACGATAGCTCTGTTCTAAACTTATAGAACGGTTCGTGACAAATGGTTCAATTGGAATGGTGGGTAACCTACTGAAGTGCCGTAAAATGTGAAATAGCTGATGTAGCTATCTTAGGGACGATAGCTGAGATGTAGCTGTTGTAAGAACCAATGATCGTATCGAATTGAAAATCGAATGGTAGGTTTCCCTTATGTAATATTAGTTCAAAATAGCATCTTAAAAAATCCAAGACGGCCGCCGTGGAAAAACTGGTTTTACTCCGCTATCTCTGGAATGTTTAGAGCTAGGAAGCTGATATTTGGTATGCAGCTCTCTTATGGGACGTTACAGATGTAGCATGTAGCAGGAACGTTGCCATGGGTGCCAAAGATTTAATTAATTAAATTTTTTCGAGATTTTGTTTAGCTTTTTGCCACAACTAAAAGACTGTTGCAATATGATGCCGAAACTAAGTTTCGTTTTTTTGTATACTATACCTACGCCATCATCAACGTATTTTTTTTATTGCTTTATAATTATTAATTGATTAAAATAAAAATTTAAAACTATGTTCAATTTTCTCAGCAACCTGAAATAAAAGAACGGCGGACGTTGATTTATTGCAATAAGCCAAGTGGCCCACCACGATTTTTCCATAAAATATGCATTTGTCTTATTTTTAAATGGGAGGAATACGTAAAAGGTAGTATTTAGAGTTTATTCATGGGGAAAAGGGGAATGGCGTACATGGTTCGAATTTGGATGGTAGGTACCTATGGGGGTACCCTGAATGATATAGCTAACTCAGCTATCACGGCTACTGTAGCTGAGTAACGTTAATATTTCGAGAACTGTTTATGTTACTTGATTCAAATTTGTATGCTGGGTGCGCATGGGGGTATTGTATTGCATTGAATGTGAGTGTACTTATACAGTCCTCCACCGCGGCCTGCGGTCTATTGTGGCTTACTCGAAGTGTTACCAGCAAGGTTTGTTCCTGCTAGCTCCACTAGTTGTCACCCGTTATGCCCAGACCCTCAACGAATCTCATGAGTCTCTCGGACAAGACTGCGTTTGCATCTTGAGGTTCAATGATCGGATTTCCGAACAGACACTAGAGGCTTAGCCCCAGGCCACCCACCTTACGGCATCAGCACTTCCTCATCCCACCACCCAGCAAAACCCCCCAAGAGAGCAAAACGCACCCCTTCCGTTCCAAAAACCACGCCATGAAACAACCCCGTCCACCCGCCCCGCACCATAAGGAGACCCCCCAAATGGCAACACCGCCGGTCATTCCTTTTATTCCAAAAAAAAACTTAAAACTATATATCCTATGCAACCACATCCTCCCTAACCTTCAACATAAATAACATTCAGTTACTAAAAAACTTAAAACTATACATCCTGTACAACCACATCCTCCATAACCTTCAACATAAACAACATTCAGTTACTAAATCCGAAGCCCTTAACTAACATTACTTAACAATCCCTAAGCTATCTCCCCTTAACTTAACCCTATCTAACACTACAATATACACAATTCCTCTTTCTACTACTTGACTATATACAAATATTTACAAACCAACTCCTCAATCATCGAGAAAACAATGGACTTTTTCTACAATTTTAAAATAAATGAAGCTTGACTCAAAACGCTTGAAAATGAAGATTTCGCATTTTTAATAATGTACATGCTTGCATTAGGAATCAAAAAAGTAAGGACCCACAAGGTAATTGTTAACTATTCCACACCAAGTATTGAGACTCCAACGGTGCTGATGAACAACTTGTCTGCGGCATGAGGATTTTCATCCGAACAATAATAACAATTATGCCGATTTAACTCTTCAGTGTTACGAACAGTTGCCTTATCAGAAAACATCACACAATAAAAAAAAAACCGATAATTCCTTAACATTTCTTGGGACCAGTGACAAAATTGTAATCGCAACAACATATCTTTATCATTAATGGCTTGCACTACCGTAATGTGATACGGATGGAATTTACAAGATTTTAGAATCCGACAAGCTGTAGATCTAGGGACGCCTAATTGGTCTTCAATCTGTTGGACACTAATTTGTGGATATTGAGCAACCATAGCCAAAACTGGAAGTACCCGTGGATCATTTTCATCATTTTTACTTGCACGTCGACGGTTAATGTTGTTGAGTCCGTTTTTCAAGGAATCTAATCCAAGTCTAGCTATAGTAGCCAGATATGGCGAACACTGTTATCGGGCAACAGCGGCAATAGTACCATGCAGCGGTGGCGAAGACGGCCTTCATACCTAGTGCTGTAATTGATGTGGGAGGCGCAGCTGTAACAGCTTCCAACAGCTTACACACTGCGGTGAAGAACGGAAACGGAATTCCCACTACACTATTTATTCCACTTTCTAACATGGCTGAAGTAAATTCAAGAATGGCCCTCAGCCCGGGGCACCCCTTAAGTGGGGAGAGGGTGTGAAGAATCCCCCCGTCTGTAAAAGCGAATAAAATAAAGTTGTACAAGGAAAAGACAAAGATCGCTACGTGGAACATGCGTAGCTTATATATGACCGGAAAACTCGCCAGTGTAGAACAAGAAATGCATAGGCTGCAAATCAAGATCCTAGGCCTAAGCGAAGTAAGATGGCTTGATGGGTTCCGACACAACCCACAGAACTCCGAAGAGCGTCCTTCGGAACGCCTATACTTATTTCCCCTGAATTAGAGAAGTCCGTTATTGATTTTGCTCCGCTAGGGGATCGCGTGATGCTTCTGAGGCTACTCACTACCCGCAGAGTGATGAATGCAATCCAAGCGTACGCCCCAACTTGTGATAAACCTGATAAGGCAGTGGAGGAGTTCTACCCCACATTGGAATGCTCTTTAAATCTAACCAAAAAAGGAGAAATAACAATGGTTTTGAGCGACTTTAATGCTAAGATCGGGAGTAGTACTACAGACGAGATAACATGAAAATATGGACTGGGAACACGGAACGCTAGAGGAGATCTTTTGGCACAATTCTGCATAGAACATCATCTATCAATTACCAACACTTTTTTCAAACAGCACCCTCGACGGCTTTACAACTGGAGGTCTCCGGTTAATCGCGATAACCATATAATTAGAAACCAAATAGATTTCATCCTTGTTAAAAACTACCTCATGAAATTCTTAACCGCAGCGAGAATGTACCCTGGTGCCGACGTCAACAGCGACCATAACCCCGTTGTTATAGATTTTACGTCATAACTACAGTATTCACGTCCTATCTAAGTCAATGGTGAAAGGTAACAGGTTTAGGACGAAATAAATCTTCCAATTTCTCGATATGCCGACGTTTCGGATCTATATTGAGCCTTCCTCAGGGCTAAAAAAGAATCAAACAAACACATACAGGCGTGATCACACAAGCAATGCAATTAATGGACAATTACAGAAAAAAACAAAAGGTATACCAACAATTTCACAAAAAATACCATAAAAAAAGTACGCAGAAACTCACTTGAGCTAATGTAAATTATTTTGTTCATTATATGCTAATGTACAATTTGTGTACAATGTACAGTGTACACTGTTAACAGTAGAGTGGACACTCAGGGCCTTAGTGTTCAGTACAGCAACCTGCTACACTTTGCCAAAAACAATAATAACAAACATCAAAAATAGCCAAAGTCGTTTAAGTCTATATGGGTACCTTCCTTCTATTTTTTCTTCTTTGTGTGCATATTTCTGTGAATAGCCCTATGTATCATTTCTCCGGACTTTCGCTTTCGGACGATTTATTTCCTATAGTCGATAGACCAATTTCACTGACTGCCGGTTGGTTGGCGGTTGTTATAGTTTTTATTACGGTATTGAGAGGTAAAGTGAAGATTTGTGGGTGTTTACCATCTTTATTAATGTCATATGCCACGATTACGATTTTCCCCGACTCACTTGTGTTATGGAGTGCGGATTTTTCACTTCGCTGACGCTACTTCCTAACTTCGATTAGGTGAGTAAACTTCAATTTTGTTTTGGACCGTTTCTCTTTTTTTGGTTTTCTTTTCTCCCTTTTTTTCCTTTTTCCTTGGTGAGTGGTTGTATACATATAATGAACAAAATAATTTACATTAGCTCAAGTGAGATTCTGCGTACCTGTTTTATAGTCTTTTTTGTGAAATTGTTGGTATACCTTTTGTTTTTTCTGTAATTGTCCATTACCCAACTAACATTTATAGTCCCAATAACCTTCCTAAAGTAAAAATTACCCAAAATGAGTTGCAGTTTGGTAAATTCTAGTTCAATTTTTTACTATATTGTAAAATATACCTAAAAGAAGTAAGATAAAGTACTACTTACGTAAAAATAACTTTATTTGACGACTTAGAAGTCCTACAACTTTAATGTCATATTTGCGGTAACAATGAAGTAATAATTCCTATTAAAATTACTTTATATACCCAACTACCTCAAAGTTATTTTTGGGAGTTCCGCTAACGTTACCAAAATTATTTCAAAGTCGTTTTTACTATATAGTAGGAACTAAGATTTTAAAGTAATATTTACACTCAAAATAGTAAAATAAAATCCTATAAAGTAAACGAATATTTAGTAGTATTAAATGGTTCCAGTTACTATTAATTACTGCAAATGTTACTCTAAAGTAAGATCTACTGTTAAGAGTCGAAATGTTCGGAATGGTTACGTAATGTCAAGTAAAATTTTCTATAAAGTTTTTTATGGAGCTTTGAGGTATATATTCCTGTGGAGGCCATGTTTAGTCAAAAGTTCAGCAAAAATCCATACTTTTGGGATAATTAGTAATGTATAATAAGTTTTACTTTACCTTTAGCCTCATATAGTCATTTTACTTTGTTCAGACATACTTTTTATTAGAAAATGCACAGTAAACAAGGCGCTTTTGCTGTTTTTCGATCTAAAATAGCAGTTTTACTCAGTACACTTCGGTGCGTTTAGATTTTTTTTAAACAAAATTGCCGATATCTGGCTCGATTTAATATATCTATATATTACCTATCTGATAATCCATACCAGACCGTTTCGCACCGCCATTAAACTCCAACTTCATCTCCGTGGAGCGTAAGTAAGGATAGTACGCTATTTAATCTCATTAGAGAGAGGAAGATGGAATGACCTAGATGTCGCTGCATGAAAAGCGTTATTCTTTGGTCACAGTTAGTAAGAGTTACCACTCGCAAACTACTAACCGACACCCAGGGTAGTTCCTGGAACGTAACTGGGTTAGTCCCAATGTGGTAGCCGCTACGGTGCCGTTACTACAAAATCTTCCCCATTTTAGTAAAAGCGTGGTAATAAATCCGTTACGGAGTGGTCGCCGGAACTGGTAACTACTACTTAGTAGTTCCAATTATGTGTAGCGGTGTCCACATTGGAACTATAATTGTTAGTTGGGTAACTGCATTGATTGTGTGATCACGCCCTGTATGTGTTTGTTTGATTCTTTTTTAGCCCTGAGGAAGGCTCAATATAGAGCCGAAACGTCGGCATATTGAGAACTTGTAAGTTTTATTTCCAGTCCTAAATCTGTTACCTTTCACCATAGATTTGAAGCTTCGGTGCTTCAAAAAGGTTCAACGAAAAATCAGACCGAAGCGAATAACTATCAAAAAGCTTGGAGACCCTGAGGTGCGGATCCAAGCTAGCGAGAACCTGGAGATCACTGGATCACCTGGAGAACCTGGAGAACAAACAGCCGGTAATCGATAATGGTGATGGAAGTGATGTGGAACCCCGATGGAGTATGCTGAAGGAGGCCCTTATAGGCACCCAGGGGCTAGGCACATGGGTTATGGACGACAGAAGAAGAGAAGAGACCAGAGGCGGGGATCGTTGCGAGGAACTGAATCGACTGATTTTGTGGAGATTAAACATCTCCACAAAAAAATCAAAGAGTTTACCAACACGCAGCGAAAACAGCAGCAGATTGTTTTGGAGATGCCAATAACAGAATTTTGGTGGGAGCTGAAGAAAAGAGAAAACGATGGGAGGAATATGTGAAGACCCTTTTTAACAATGTTCGACCCAAGAAACCTCCTAAAAGTGACGCTGTTAATGAGTCTAGCCCTGAAATCACGAAAGAGGAAGTAATACGCGCTATCAGGCTTCAAAAAAGCGACAAGGCTGTGGGACCTGACCAGGTGCACGCGAAAACGCTCAAACTCATTGCGGATGCAGATGGGGAGGGCCTAGCGCTCCTCACTTCTCTTTTTAACTCTATATATCAGACTGGAGGAATTGGACTGGCTAAAATCAACGTTCATCGCCATAACCATAAAACCGAATGCTTTCCAGTGAGATGACTACCGCATAATTAGCTTGATATCCCATGTCCTCAAGGTGCGTATACAGGGTGTTTCATTAAGGGTGGCCACCGGCCATATCTTGGAAACTAATTGGTTTAGAAGCTAGAGAAAAAAGTTTTGATTATTAAAGTGGACATGAGAAAATCCTGGAAATTATTTTCAAGTTTCTACTTTTGCCACAAGGGGGCGCAATTAGAAACCAAATAATACAAATCAATTTTTTTTTGAAAATTGTAGTTTTAAGGTATACCTTGGGCAACATTATTAGAAAGACTGGACAACCCTGCAACATTTTGAATTGACTCTGTAGATGTACTGCGCTCAATAAGAGTGGGGGAAACAATTGAAAGTGAAATAATAAAAATCCTTGTAACTTTCAAGCCTCATATCCGATTTTAGTAAACTTGATCTTGTTTGGAAGATAATTGCCATTACTTTTAACTGTGGTATCCAGTGCTAAACGATAGTTTTTAATAAACGTGCTAGAGGGCGCAATTTCAAATTAAAGTGGCTTTTTTGGTTTAACACCAAAAAGTTAAATCGTTCGGTATAAGTTTGATATCACAATCGGAAAGTAGGTTAAAATTGCAACAAAAAATGTTAAGATTCTAATAGCATATTTTTTCTCCTTTCAGACCTATCACTTCAATAATGATTTTTATTACTTATTTGAATAAATGATTGTTTTCATAATTCCATAATAAAACATTCCGTTACAACAATTATGGTTTTAAAACATAATAGTTTTGTAGGCTTGTCACTCAGTATAAAATATGTCACTATTTTATCCTAAACATATCTGATTATTGAAAACTGCTACCTAATTTAAGCATACTTCTAATATAATGTTTTACAATATCAATCTAGATAGCTATGAAACAAAATCGGCGGTATCAATAGAGACAAATAACATTGCTTGTCAGTTGATTCAATTTTGACAAGTTTCGTATTGCGCTGACAAAAAATTCATTCTTGTTGATTCCTGTTAAGTTTCTTCATAGCTAGGCAATTATTATCAAAACTTGCACTTCATCCTTCAAACATGGCTTATACCAATTCCGAGGCTTTCGACATGCTTGCCGTATATTTCGAATGTTTGCAAAATGCACCTATTGCCGAACGTACATATGCTGCGAGATATCCAGCACGAAGGCATCACAGCAGAAAGGTATTTCGCCGATTGGCAATTCGTTTACGGCAAACGGGAAGTGCGCGACCCATTCCAGTTCCCTTCAGAAGACGTCCTGTAAGGCATGAGGACAGTATTATCAATGTTCTTGCGTACGTGGAAGTGAATCCGCATTCAAGCACAAGAGAAATTTCCGACATCGGTATAAGTGCCACTTCGGTGTTTCGGATATTAAAAAACTTTAAACTTCACCCTCACCATTTAGTATTACACCAGGCCTTATCAGAATCAGATCATGAGAGACGGCTAGATTTCTGTTTTTGGCTAAGACAGATGTGTTACAAAAATCCTCAGTTCTTCTCCTTGGTTTTGTGGAGTGACGAAACTACTTATACAAGCTGCGGCACAGTTAACTTGCACAATATGCACTATTGGTCAGTTACAAATCCTCACTGGATGCGTGAAGTGGATCAGCAAAATAGATGGGGTGTAAACGTGTGGTGCGGAGTTTTAGGAGGCAGAATTATCAGACCATTTATTTTGAATGGCGAATGAAATCTAAATGGCGAAGCGTACTTAAACTTCCTACAGAATGAATTGCCTACCCTTTTAGAAGATATTCGTCTCGATGTTAGAGCTTTAATGTGTTATCAACATGATGGATGCCCGGCACATTGAGCTCAGAAAGTTCGCAATTTTTTAAATGTAGCTTATCCTGTTCGCCGGATTGGAAGGGGTAGTGTGTTTCAGTGGCCGCCTAGATCTCCGGATCTAACTGTTCTAGACTTTTACTTGTGGGGAAGAATAAAAGACATTGTTTATACAACGCGACCGACCACACGAAAAGACATGATAGAGCGAATTACGAACGTCGTTAATTCGATTTCACGAGCTAAAATTGAAACGGCTGTACTCAGTACCAGAGGGAGAATAAATAGTTATATTTGGGGAAATGGGGCTCATTTTTAACATTTATGAAGCTTCTTAGTATTATTCTGTAATAAAATTGAAAAAAGTTATGTTTGCAGAAATAACTCCGGGACGAATAAAGATATCGTGTTGGGATTTTACATTTTTTCGTTGCAAATTTAATCTACTTTCCAATTATGATATCAAAATTATACCGAATAATTTAACTTTTTGGTGTAAAACCAAAAAAGAAAACACGTTAATTTGAAATTGCGCCCTCTAACACGTTTATTAAAAAGTATCGTTTAGCACTGGATACCACAGTTAAAAGCAATCGCAATTATCTTCCAAACAAGACCAAGTTTACTAAAATCGAATACGAGGCTTGAAAGTTACAAGGATTTTCATTATTTCACTTTCAATTGTTTTCCTCACTTTTATTAAGGACAGTACATCTACGAGCGTCAGGTCAAAATGTTGCAAGATTATCCAATCTTTCTAATAATGTTTTTTTTTAATTTGTAATATTGGGTTTCTAATTGCGCCCTCTTGTGGCAAAATAACTAGCTTGCAAATAATTTCCAGGATTTTCTCGTGTTCACTTTAATAATCAAAACTTTTTTTTTTCTAGCTTCTAAGCCATTTAGTTTCCAAGATATGACCGGTGGCCACCCTTAATGAAACACCCTGTATATGCCAGATGCGACGGACAGATTGGTAGCACGCAGTTCGTATTTAGGAACGGAATGGGTACACGAGAGGCTCTCAGCGTTCTGATGCAGCGGTACAGGGACACGAATGTAGATATATACGCATGTTTTATTGACTATCGTAAGGCGTTCGACTGCGTTTCGCACCAGAGACTTGCTGAGATTCTCAAATCCATTATTAATATAAATCACCCAACTTTTTTGGAATCAGGCGGCGGAAGTCAGAATAGAGGGTGAAACATCTGAAGGGCTGGAGATTTGGAGGGGAGTGAGACAGGGTTGTGTTCTGTCGCCCCTTCTTTTCAAAATATATTCCGAAGCGATTTTTCGTGAAGCATTGGAAGATGTGAGAGAGGGCATCAACATCAATGACATTTGCGTTAACAACATACGCTTTGCTGACAGCCTGCCGCATCTCCAGAGCCTAATAAAGTGTATTGTCGAACTTAGCATGCAGCACGGACTACAAGTGAACGTTGCCAACACCAAGATTGTTATATTCTTCAAGACACCAAAATTAGCAACCCTCAGAATTAACAACTCGGTTGTACAACAAGTCTCGGCTCTAAAATGTCTTGGCGCGCTGGTCAACGAAACCAATGGCCCTAAAGTCGAAATTCTTGTAAGGATCGAACTGAAGAGCAAAGCAAGAAAACTGCAACACAGTAGTCACATCATGAGAGGAGAGCGATATGAAATATTCCGCCCTGTTATTGAGGGAAGGATCAAGGGCAAAATATCTCTGGGCAGACGGCAGAATTCGTGACTCAAGGATCTGAGAAGATGGTTTGTTCGAACGTCTATTGAGATATTCTGGACAGGAGTGCAATTTCGCGCACCATCATAGCCATTTGGATCGCCAACCTTCGGAGGGAGACGGCATCATAACAAGAACAAGAATCCTAGTATGATTGGGGTGGGATTCATTTAAAAATTTTAATTTGAAGATGGACAGCAGCGCCATCTATCAAAAATCTGATACTACCTTCGCTTGTAAAGCCCCCGTAAAGCACCCAATATTTATTTGACACATTCTCTTGTACTTGCTATGATTTGCAAGGAACGCTTAAAATTGGACACCGTGTACATCCTCTCTGCGTTCGGATATAAAAAGTCTGTTATGTTATCAAATCAATTAGAAAAATTACGTTCAATTCATGTTACTTTAAATGCAACAAATTGTGTAAACTAACACAAAATCTAGTTTACAAATACTAAGTTACTTTAGTCAATTTATTGCCTATGAGATGCAAGCTACTGGTATGATATAATCCATCAGTTGTAAATCAGTTACATTTGCAGCCACCTGGGAACGATATTTTTCTTACGGTAAAACGTAAACTTCTACGACCCACGAAATTCAATAAAATGGAAAATTGGAAATACATATGTATCTGACATGTAACATATTGAATGTGCTTTTCCTAATAAGCGCCTTAAAACCAGTGTTGCACTGCCGCCAGATGCAGTGGAGTAGATATTTTACAAAAAGTGGTGCATACGTAAATATACGCAACAGCGGAGTAGTGTGATACATTTTTATCATTTTGAGGGCACCAATGCCAATGCTAAGTGGAGTATGTCTCGCTCTTTCTGTTCGCCTGCTGCAAGACAAAAAAAAAGTTTTTGACGCAATAAAAAGTTTTATTTCGAGCCAAAACCATAAAAAAACCGTTCAAAATCGAGAATCATTATTTTGCAAGGCACAATTGTAATTTACATTACAATTACAGTTTATTCTTTAAAAGAGTTCAATTTTGTTGCAATCTTTATTTTTTTATAATTTGTAATGAGTAACGATGTTAAGACGAGTCTAACAAGTTCAAAATTTTCTTCCAATAAAATGAGTAGGTAGAGTGTTGAGTAGTGTAGAGTGCTTTCCTCTGTAGAGGGAAATTGGAAAAAATCGATCGATGATATTGGAAAGAAAATTCGACTTTCGATCACATTAAATCGAAAACTAAGTTGCAAATTAATCGATTTTTTTGGTGAAAATAATCGAACTTCGATAAATATCGTTTCGAATCGTATATCCCGTTTACAAGCAAGTTGTAGCGAAACTTATGTTATATCAAGTGCTGTTTTATTTTGAATGTACTAACTATAACTATAACCATATCGTCACTTACTACTTGTATATTGTTTTCACTTACGTGAAATGTCCAAATCCGTGGACGACTTTGAAATCTCCAGAGCGCTTTGTTTGAAATTATCCTCATCCTTTGTTTTCCTGATTTGAATGTAAGGATGAGAATACTCTAGTCTCCTGTCTAGTGCTGCTACTCAAAATAATAAGTAAGTTACAAATGTCAACAAATGACAGTGACAATTAGTAGATGACAGGTCAAGTTATGACATACCTTATAACTTTTTTCTTTTCTATCAAAAAATCATATCCATCTAGATGACGTTTTTTAATGAACACCTCGTATAAGCTCGGTTGGAACCTGCGGCGGCACTGCCAATACTTAACGCCTTGCGTATAAAATTGGTAGATAGTAGAGTAATTTCAGTGAAATCACAACTGTAACAGTGAAACTGTAACATCGACAGTGACAGGAGGATTCGCCATATCACTGAAAAGACGACCTGTCAAGTCTTTCATTGTCAATGACAATGATGGCGCCCACTAGCGCAATGATGGAACATCTCACACTTTCATATAGTGTCAAATTTCCAAGCTTCAAGTGTTTTTAGTTGAATATTTCAATCTAGAAATTAAGTTTGTCTATGGTTGAGTTGTTACAATGTCATCTTTTTCTCGTTGCCGCCTTCAGAGCATTCAAATGACGCCATGACTAATACGCAATTTTTCATTTATCTTCAGTGTTTCATCTATGGTTTTAACTATAAAGTTTAAGCTGAAGTTTCCAAAGAATTTAAATAAATTCCAACATACATGGAAATTCATAAAATTTTAATTTTTAACTCGGAATTTTATTAAATTCCAACTTTAAAGTCGCAATTTAACTAATGTCTGACTTTAAACTCGGAGTTTAACTAATTTCGGAACTAAACTAAATTCCGATTTTAGAATTTGGATTTAAGTAATACCGACTCTAAAGTCAGAATTTAACTGAAATCTGATTTTTCACGGAAAAATGAAATTTAATCAAATTCCGACATACACGGAATTTAACTAAATTCCAGTTTTTAACTCAGAATTTAAGTACATTCCATCTTTAAAGTCGCAATTTAACTAAATTCTGACTTTAAACAAGAAACTTAACGAAATTTCGACTTGGAATTTAACTATATTCGGGATGTAACTAAATATATTCGAAATTTAACTGATTTCTGATTTCAAACTCGGGAATATACTAAATTCTGACGTATGATGAATTTAACTAAATTCAGAAATTTTAATAAATTCTGATTTTTTAAATACCGAAAAACGAAATGAAATCAAATTCCGACTTTATACAAGGAATTTAAATAAATTACACAGACATACACAAAATGTAATAAAATCTTGATTTTTAACTCCTTTTTTTCTGACTAAATTATAATTTCTGTCTTTAACACAAAACTTAACGAAATTTCGGTTTTACACTCGGTATTTATCTACATTAAGAATTTACTAAAATTCCGATTTTACACTGCATGTTTAAGTAGATGCCGACTCTAAAGTCCGAATATAACTGAATACTGATTTCAAATTTGAAAGTTTACTAAATTCTTATATATATGGAATTTAACTAATTCCCGATTTTAAACTCAGAATTTAACTAAATTCCAACTTTAAAGTCGTAATTTAACTAATTTCTCACTTTAAAACCGAAACTTAACGAAATTTCAATTTTAAATTCCGAGTTTAACCAAATTTGATATTTAACTAAATTCCTGTTTTAGACTGCAAATTTAACTGAGTTCTGATTTCAAACTTGGAATTAAACTAAACTCCGGTATACATTCAATTTAATAAAATTCCGATTTTTAGACTGCAAATTTAAGTAAATACTCACTGTAAAGTCGGATTTTAACTGAATTCTGATTTCAAACTCCAAAATTTTACTAAATTCTGATATATATGGACTTAAACTAAATCCCGATTTTAATCTTGGAGTTGAACTAAATTCGGATTTTTCAAACATGAAAAAACGGAATTTAATCAAATTGCGATGTTAAACAAGAATTTAAATAAATGCCGACTTACACGGAGTTTAATTAAATTTTGATTTTTAACTCGGAATTTAACTAACTTCCAACTTTAAACTCGTAATTTAACTAATTTCTGACTTTAAACACGAAACTGGACGAAATTTCGACTTTAAACTTGGAGCTTAACCAAATTCGATACGAAAAAAAAACGGAATTTAATCTAATTCCGATGTTACGCTACAAATTTAAATACATTCCGAAATACACGGAATTATTTTCATTTTCCTTTTTTACCGATTTTAAACTTGGAATTAACTGAATTCTGGTTTTTCAAACATGGAAAAAACGGAATTTAATGAAATTCTGATTTTATGCGATGTCGAGAATTTATGTTCGACTCTCTCTTCTCGAGCTAACGCCCAACTCCCAAGACTACAGTTAAACATTTGTCAGCCAATGTTTATCCCCAAAGAATATTACTTGGTAGTTTTGTAAGTATATTACAAAAAACTCCTACAACTAAAACGTAAAAGTGGAGTAGAACTAGGACTTCTTGGAGCAGGGTAGTGAATTAGCAAAAAAAGGAGTAGAAATACTCCGAACGGAGTAAGTATGGCAACGCTGGTTAAAACCGTATCTTTACTGCTAAAACGACGTACGTTACAGCCTTGAAAGGGCTCTCGAATCATCCCCGAGCACGATTTGGTAATTGTACTTTAAAGTACAAATTTGCAAGGCAGAGGAAAGACAAACTCATATCGTTCGCTTAGGAATTTGAACACATTCAAAACGAACCTTTATTCTGGAAGAGAAAACTATTTCTGGGTTGTTTAGAATTCCTAAGAGCACGGAGTCAGATATAAAAGCATATCGTTCCTCGACTTTGTGGTTCATCTTGTGAAATAAATATTCAGGGGAAACAGTCAAAATAATAAACTGAAATCTGTTTCGTGCAAATACCTACCTACCTTTGAAAACTTAATTTTTTAAGTCCTATCTCTTTTCGACACATGTTGAGAAGATACGATAAAAATGTCAAAGTCAGATTTCCCACGCCTACAAGATGACAATAATGGTTTATAATTAATACTCAGGTCTGCTTATTGGGATTTCATAAGAAAAAAACGAATACGTTTTAATTGCAGAATGTTACGTAAGCAATTTTCCGAGTTTAGGTTCATAATCAAAATATCAACTTTTCTAGTATTTCTATAGCCACTATTTTCCCCTGTTTAGAATTTTGAGTGTTTCGGCACAAATAATACTTCAATGAAAGGAGTTAAAGTACTGAACTAAAACCCAACAGGCAATGAAACTTTAGCTTTAATGCCTTTAAAGCGACGTCCCAAGATTTTGTGAACATTCTCTGCGAAGATATTTATCGAAGTTCGACTTCTAGGAATTCTCCAAGCAAAAAGGAAACAGCAAGAATCTATTTGAGATTTACAAAGCTTTAAGATTATGTTTTGTGTCTAGACAGAATGCTCTATAATTTGAGCGTCGTTGCATTAAGGCGCAGAGGTAAGCCTCGATCGAAATTGCTCTTACTTGACAGATTTCCATAACAGGTTTATGTCTTAGTTTAAGGAGCATTAACGAATTCTCAAGTGGAATGTTTCAATTAGATCGGAGATAAATTTTTACGAGACTAATATTTTTGAAGCCTTTTCAATTTTATGATGAACATAACGAGCTCGGGAAAATAATTGTTGTGGCGACTACAGGAAAAGTGTTTTTATATTGCAACAGTTTACGGTTTATAAATAGAGAGTCTTTACATTGGACGAAAACATATGTCACATAAAAACCATGCCGTATGTCATATAAACCGGATGTGCCACTGAGACCCATTGTCTGGAATATTGATAAAAGATTAGCTCCCTTGAAAAGGAAACAATTATTTTCTACCATACGAATTTACTCTTCTATCATTTGGGTTGTCATTTGTGTAAAGCTTAATGCTTGGATCAAAGTTGACCTTTTCATTTTTATGTGTATGAATTTAGAAACGTGTATTTTTGTTTTGTTAAATATATATGATTTTACATTATACATTACGTATTCAAAAAGAAGTCTTGCATTATTGAGCTTTTAATCTTAAATTATTAATTAGTTAGTTAATATCTTAAACTACCTTATAATAATAACCTACCTAAATAATAATAATAACAATAATAATAATAACTCCTATCCAAACAACAAACTGGATCACACCACGCTAAAACAAGAACTTGTTGCAAAATACAGATCTCGTCTCAAGTTATTACTTAGATCTAGGCTAAACTCAGGAAATTTATTTAAGGCTATCAACACTTTTGCCATACGGCTTCTTGTGTACTCTTTTATAGTAGTAAAATGCTCTGACACCGACCTAACCAATCTCAATATTGCTACCAGGGTACAACTCAGCAAACACAGAAAACTACACCCAAAATCATGTACCCGGAGATTGACAATCACAAGAAAAGACGGAGGTCGGGGGCTAATTGATCTGCAAGAAATCCATGACAACCTAATTAAGTCAGTAAGATCTTATTTCCACAAAAAAGGATCATCCGCTACATAAGAGTATTTGCGCCTTAGACAAAAACTACACTCCGCTCAATCTAATGAGTCGAGTTAAAGTTGATTCTGTGAGCAGAACCGAGATAAAACTAAAGGAATGGGCAGGAAAGCAGCTCCACGGGAAGCCCTATGGAATTGTAAATCAAGAACATATAGACAAAAAACTAACATACGCGTTTTTGCGGAATGGTCAACTGGAGGGCTTCATAATTGCTATACAAGACCAAGTTATAGCCGCCAACAACTACAGAAAATATATCAAGAAAGACCCTACTACCAACAACGATAAATGTCATCAATTCCCAGAGACTTTCGACCATATAATATCTGGTTGCAAATTACTTGCAAGAAATGCTTATACTGATAGGCACAACTCTGTGGCTAAAGTTGTCCATCAAGCCTTAGTCTTGAGATATGACTTGCATACAGACGCAAACCCATACTATGCTTACTCTGCAGAATCTGTATTGTAGAATAAAAACTACAAACTCCTATATGACGTAGACATTCACTCAGACAAGACAGTAATGCACAATATAGTCCTGACATCGTCTTTCAGGACAGGGTATCAAAGTCAACATACTTAATTGATATAGCCGTTCCATCAGACCCGAATACGCTGAAGAAATACTCAGAGAAGAAAACTAAATATTAGGAGATCGCGATCGAAATTGAGAGGCTGTGGAAACAAAACACTGTTCACATTATTCCTGCTGTTATTTCTGCGACAGGTGTTACCCCATCCACATGTGGTTTGGGTGTAGTTTAGGTGTAAGAGGAAGTTTTGAAGCTCGCCCTTTCCATGGCTCCAAATAACAAAGGTGTCGTCCACATATCGAAACCAGCACCTTGGCCTCTTCCTTGCTGTAGCCAACGCCCTGGCCTCGAGAATTTTGTAATAAATTTTTGAAAATATGTAGTTTCACTACATATTTCCAAAACTTACTCTTACACCTAAACTCTATTAACCCGAAGATCCAATTCACTATGGAGATAGAAAAGGAAGGACGCCTACCAGTTTTGGATGTTTTGGTGACAAGGAGGCCGAATGGAAAGCTTGCACACACCGTGTATAGAAAACCAACACACACTGGCCGATACCTCAACAACAGATCAAACCATCATCCAAGACAAAAAAGGGGAGTCATAAAAACTCTGTCTGTGAGAGCCAAGAGAATTTGTGAGCCAGCTGAATTGGAACGGGAAATGAACCATCTGGAGAGAGCCTTTGGTTGGAATGGATACAGCAAGCAGGAGTTCGATAGAGCCGTGCGCCCAAGGAATGTCGAGCGACAGGAAGTAACAACGGGAGATGATGTAGAAAAGCGCGGTTGGGCTACTCTACCATACATCCACAAAGTCACGGCCGGATCGGCAGGCTACTGGAAAAGCACAAGATTAAGACTGTCTTTAAACCTACTCGTACGAATCAACAGAGCTTGAGATCGGCTAAATACCGCAGAGATCCCCTATCAGCACCCGAAGTGTAGAGAGTTCCATGCAGCTGTGGCTCTGTATACATTGGCACCACAAAACGCAGTGTCAACACGAGGATCACAGAACGCAAAAGGAGTTGCAAGCTGGGACAAACGCAAAAGTCAGCAGTAGCAGAGCACGCTCTCTCTGAAGGTCACTACATCCTTTTTAATGAGGTGGATATCCTACATCAATCACAGCGCTACTATCCGAGACTAAGGAGGGAAGCCATTGAGATCTTTGAACACGAAAACAATTTCAACAGGAAGGAGGAAGTTACGTTTCTAGATGCAGACTGGAAGCGAGTTCTGCGACACACGTCGAGGGCGTCGAAACCTCGAAAATTAGTTACAAAATGGACACACTGGTTGACGGTGTAAAAAACAATTAGGCAGTAATGTTCTTTTTAAGTTTGTTTTGAACCTAGTGAGAGAGTGAGCATTTTTGACGTCCGCCGGAAAAAGTTTGTACGATATAGCTCTAGATTTGCCTTTAAAAGGGAGATATTATTTTTCTGTCTTGTGTTGTATGAGTGATAAATGCAGTTCATTCGTAGATCACTTTTACTTTTGTGAATGTAAGTGGGCAGTTTTAGTAGGTAGACAGAGGTCACTGTCAGCAAATTCTCCCGACGGAAGACACCCCTACTTGATTCATTGTGGCCCAATCCAAACATCATGCTGACCATACGTTTCTGAGCGACAAACACCCTACACACATCCGATACCTGACCCCACAGTATGATATTGTAGGAAATAGCAGAATACACATATGCGTAATACACGTAAGGAGAAACTCAGTACCAATGTGCTTCTTTAGCGAGTTAATCAGATAAAATCCCTTGTTCAGCTTAACACAGACTTTTTCAATCTGAAAAAAACTAAGAGAGGCAGGAATGAGTGGACACGCCCAGAAAGTCCGTGACATCGCTCAGATTTAGCTGATGCCCAGCAAAATTTAGTACGCCATTACAAGGACCCGACGAGATGGTCTAAACTCCAAGGAAACGGTTTTAGAGTGGTTGATCATCAACCTATTGACATTACACCAATCAGCAAATTCACGCAAAACTGTCCCAGCTCTGGACAGAAGCTCGACTTCGTCATCGCCAGACACTACAATATTTGTATCGTCAGCACTTTACCCTGACTGATGTGGTCAAGCATGTCATTTATGAATGAAACAAAAATAAGTGGTCCCAAAACACTACCTTGCGGAGTGCCCAAGTCAAGATTATAGAGATTACAGTCAACTCCATCCACCCTGACCACAAACTTGCGATCGGTCAAGAATTACTTGATCCAATCATTAATAAACAACAACACGAAGTTTTTATCAATCGTGTCGAACTCATGGGTGAGATCGAAAGACAAAGAGAGAAAACGCAGGCCGCCATTCAGGCTTTCGAGTACATGTTGCACAAGCTCAATACAACCAGTCTCGGTAGATCGACCCTCTCGAAATCCGTGTTGGCCTGCAGTCACTAAGTCATATTTAACAAAAAAGATTTTAATTCTGCCATGAATAAGTTTTTCAAATATTTTAGAGAAACAGTTGAAAATTGCTACTGGCCTGTTATTTTCTATTTTGAGGATCACCCTTTATATAAATGGGAACAACAACTGCGGTATTTAATCCTTCGGGAAACACACCGGCATTTACAGATGAATGTTTTGAGGCTAAGCTCAAAATTGTGCTAACAATTTCATGCCCCGTAATGGGAACAACAAAGACGCTATTTGGACAGTTTTCTCTACTCAGAGAACACTTTTCCGACATTCCGTCCCGAAAAAACGAGCTCAGTTTAGTTTTAACAACCGTGGAGAGATACTCCCCAAACGCGTTACTAACCTCCCTCGATTCAGATACCACGTTATTGTTAATGTTGATGGTTATTGCTTAGTCCTTTTTTTTCTTACCCTGTAATCTATTTAGAATTTTCCAAGTTGTTTTTGACCTGTTAGCAGAGTGATAAGTCAAGTTATTAAAATATCTAACCTTCTCATTTCGAATCCTTTTGCTTAGTTCATTCTTAAAGTTGCGATATTCAATGGCAACTGCCTCGATGTTGCAGGTATTCCTGAGCCAGTTAAGCTCTCTAAGACGGCCAAGGTCTAGACGCAGTTCGAGTGGGAAGGGTACTTTGTGAGTTTGTGTATGAGTTCTTTTAGACTTAAGAGGGCACGCGACCGTAACACCAACAGAAAGTGTCAAGGAAGTGACTAAAATTATTTTCAGAATCAAGGCTTAACGCTGCCATATAATGTGAATGGAATTTGGTCAAAAACTCGTTCACTGAATTGTCATTGATATGTCAGCATCGCAACTGCTGCGAATTTTTGCGGTATCGTGTGGAATCCAACAAACTGTGCGAAATGGTGAGAAAAACCAGGGTCTATGACCCTGCAAGTTGTTGACTCAGGTGCGGAAGTCAGTAAATAATCGATAATAGGCGAGTGGGTGTGATGTGCATATTGGGCTATTCTGGTCTGAGAATCATTCATAGAAGTCAGAGCAAACGAGTTGATAACATCAAACAGCACATCTCGCCTGATGCCCCCAGTGCCAGCGTCCACGTTAAGATCGCCACAAACAATTGTCTGTGAAAATCTTTTACTTGCTATGGTTAAAATGCTACTTAGCAAAGTTATAAATTTATCAAACTCACCATTAGGAGGCCTGTAAAGGCATATAAGACAAGTTCTATTGTCAACACTGATGCATGAACATTCAATGGTCAATTCCACAGACAGCAACAATCTCCGGCACAGCAGAGACCCTGGCTATAGAAGATTGCTTAACAAATATAGCAGAGCCCCGTGAATGTGCGATTTTCTGCAAAAACTGCTCAATACGACATAAGAGTTAATGAAGGCTTGGGACAAATTTTTATCGCTCAGCCAATGTTCACTCAGACACAGTACGTCAGGCATATTATGAGAACAGAACAATTCAATTAAATTAATATAAAGAATCTAAAACATTTGTGTGATGATTTAGTAGGTAATTGTCTGATTTGAATTACTTGATATTAAATTTCTTCCAATTTATGCTAGAAAGCCATTGCAGAAACTTTAAAAAAATTAAATATTTCGGTCATCTCAGTAGGAAAAATTTC
This sequence comes from Taphrorychus bicolor, assembly GCA_951812265.1. NCBI lineage: Eukaryota > Metazoa > Arthropoda > Insecta > Coleoptera > Curculionidae > Taphrorychus > Taphrorychus bicolor. The sequence goes on along the minus strand of OX638306.1, from coordinate 42,081,843 downwards.
AAATCGAAAAGAGGAATTTGGATCCTTAGAAAGATTCCATAACCTTAGAAGGTTTATTCCAACCTGACAAGAAACCATCTTGAGATGCATGCAGAACCAGTCTGGGCAAACACATTGTTTATTTAAATTTCCAATTTATATTAGTGAGTTGTCCAGAATGGTAAATCATTCCGGAATGATTTCTTAAAACTTCTTTAAAGAGAGCTACAGTTCCTTTAAACTAAAAATGGCTTAATCAGGGGTTATTTTTATAAACTCAGTTGAAAATAAGACTGTAAAGGCTTTCACGGTCAAAATACAATCTAAGGCGTTTTCCGCGCTTTGAAGCCGTGGTCCATGGAATTTCTTCAAGGCGATGAGGCAATGGGCGAAGTGATCTCCCTTGCTTCCTGACGTTGACTGATTCGACTGTGGTGATCTAAGTGGTATTTATTCACCCGCCGACGCCGTTCGACTGCAGTGGAGAGATTGACGTGGGGCTAGGGGTGGCGTGGCGTTTCGGCGCAATTGAAGTATGTGCCGCTTTTAGTCTGCACTTAGAAACGTAATTTCCTCCTTTCTGTTGAAATTGTTGTCGTGTTTAAAGATCACAATGGCCTCTCTGGTTAGTATCGGATAGAAAGGCTGCGTTTGATGTGATATCCACATTGTTGAAAAGGACGTCGTGACTTTCGGAGAGCTGACTTTTGTTTGTTACTGCTGACTTTTGTGTTTTTCTCAGCCAGCCTGCAATTCTTCTTGAGTTCCACTCCTCGCGTTGACACTGCAGTTTGTGGTGCCAATGTATACCGAGCCACAACTGCTTGGAACTCGATAAACTCCGGGTGCCGACAGGAGATCTCTGGGGTCTTTGCGCGTTCTCAAGTTTTGTTGTATTGCACGATTAGGTTTAAAGATAGTTTTAACACTATGTTTTTCGTGTTTTCGTTCGGACGTATGGTAAACTAGTCCATCCACGGCTTTCTTCATCTGCTCCCGTTGTTCCTTCCTGGCGCTTTACATTCCTTGAATTCCGAACCGACAAAGGAAGAAATTTTTGTTTTGAGTGCCACCAACAATTCACCAGACACATTAAACCTCACATCCGAAGAAATTCAACGCAAGATTGTAGTCAATTTGACCAACAAAGAACTGTCAAGTGACGTGCTGAGCGTTCTGAACAATTGAGGAAATACCAGTAGAAGGTATCATAGCAAATGTGGAGGGCGGAATTCGGTAGCTGCCGATTCAGACGGCTGAACAGATAAGAAGCTATCTCGCTATCCAACCGCCCGGATCCTGAAGGCCACCAACAATTTAATCAAGGACGTGGAATCGAATGAAATGACTAAGCTTAAAAATCAGAAGCCTTGCCACCAAGTCTGTACGGTTTGCCAAAGATGCACGAACTGGATGTGCCACTGAGACCCATCGTGAGCACCATAGGAAGCCCGACCTACGAAATCGCGAAACTCTTCAAAAAACTGCTGCAACCTAAAATAGAAAATACAGACAGCTTTATAAAAGACTCCACCCGTTTAGTTGAAAAACTGCATTATTTGATTCTTTTCCTAGGAGAAATTCTCGTTACCTTCGTTGTTGTTTCGCCTTTCACGATGGTACCCATTAAGGAAGCCATCGAACATATTGTTGCGAACTCGGGGTTCAATAATTCCAGTGTAACGATTTCACACGAAAACACTATTTATTTACTCCATAAATACACACAGGTACAATTCGACTAGTAAATAACTCACTACTAAACACTTTATAGGCTTCTATTATCGCTTCGTAACTTTAGCTTACTGATAGCTCGATTAAAATAAGACTACTCTACTCCGCGCGCTCTATGCGCCTTTTATATACAATCCTAAAATTACAGAAAAACCTAGAAAGTTCTTTATAAGAATTCTTGAATAATCTCACATAAAAAAAAGGTTGTAAACAACTGCTTTCTAGATTAAACCGAGCAATAAATCACTCGTGTCAGCCATGACGCAGCGCGGATAGGTCGCTAAGCTCCACCAACCAACACGTATTGTCCCGCCTCCCATGCGGCGTTGCTGCGATCGTAACAATATTGTTACGGTAAGCGGCGGCTGTGGGCGTGGATTATCAGCGAGGCGGAGCGACATTGGAGGCACGCGGCCTATCCAGGCGCTGCGGCATTATTACTCATGGGGACTGTCACGAGTGATTTATTGCTCTATTTATTTATAACGCAGTTATTTACGATCTTTTTTTTGTGTGCCTATTATCAATTATTTTTCTTCTAAGAATGTTCTAGGTTTTTCTATATTTTTAGGATTTTGTATAAAAGGCGAATAGCGCCGCCATTTGTAGTCGTCTTATTTAATCGAGCTATAAGTAAGCTAAAGTACCAAACGATAATAGAAGGCCTATAAAGTGTTAAGTAGTGAGTTATTTAGTAGTCGAATTGTATTTGTGATAAATCGTTACACTGGCATTATTGAACCGTGAGTTCGCGACAATATTAACCAGGATTTTCCACAAGATGTTGCCAGGTTGTTCCAACACTGCCTAACCACTACATATTTTCAAGGAACAAACTGATGATGTAGGTAGCTATGGGCAGCCCCCTTAGTCCAGTAATAGCCAAATATTTTATGGAAATGTTCAAGGTCAAGACATTAGCGACGGCAAATAAGAGGCCAAAGCGCTGGTTCCGATACGTGGAAGACATCTTTGCTTCGTTCAGCAATGATTCTCTAGCGTGTTGGAACAAATTTACTGACAGATTTTAGACAACCCAAATTATATAACAGTAAATTCGTCTGGTAGAAAATAATCTTTTCCTTATCATGGTAGGTATCTTCAATAATATTAACTCAAGATCCAAAGTGATCATAAATATGAATTTCATATAGAATATGCCTATATAAATGAAAAGGCCACTGGGATTCTCACCTGGATCATCTCATTATAAAATCCAAGTGATATCACAGTACTTATATTCAGTCTGGTAGAAAACATAGTCTTTTCTCAGGGGCTTTTGATGTGTTCGGAACAATTTTGAATTGGCTGCAATCTGCATTTAATTTGGTATTATGTAAGGCATAGGCATAAACGGTTAAATATATGGTCTATTCCCAATGCATCTAGACAGTAATGTAAAAAGTGTAATTGCATGTTTGAACTGATATTGTCATAAATGGATTTAATTATTTAAATCCTGTAACAATTTCTGGGTGAGTACATTTGGAATTTTTCGAAATCTTGCTCATGTTAGATGGTCCAGTTCTGCATACGCATACTAATTTAATGCTCACCTTAGCTGGAAATAATCAATCATCTTTCACAATCCCTGCTTGAATGGGATTTTCGTGTCTCAATTTTTGTCACTCTACTTTGGCATCTTATTTTACATAAGTTGGAAGTTGCAGATGAGTTTTCTGGGTCATGCAAAGAATTGTGTTAGTAGTTCTTCAAAGATACTTGCTAAAGCTGAAGTTCGCAACTGGTGGCCGTCTTATTTTAATATAAGTAGTGATATACAACTGGCAACGGCAAATAAACAGCACACGGAAAACGGTTTTTCCGTTCCATTACGGCAAAGGTGTATTTTCTGTACAGTTAACTAGCCTGGAAAATGGTCATTTTCTGAGTAGTGTAATTAAAACACTATTTTGACCGGCTTACAGTGGTCGGACGGACCTCATTTCATGCGCAAAATTTTGAGTAGCTTTATTATGTGAAATTAAGCAAGTAGATTTTTCTACAGACACCTCACGAGGTATTTTAGAATTTTTACAATTAATTTTTGTCATTTACAAAGGGTCCCTACAAAAATCTTCATGTCGTACCCATCTAAATAATGGGACGCCCTTTTATTTCTTTGAACTATGAAATAATACATTATCACAAGATTTTGGATACATAAAATAAGATCCGTCTTCTCATTTTTGGGACTTGTAAAAGTAAAATGTTGGTTTATTAATTACTAGGTATTTAAAAATGATTATAATAACATGATCAACTAAATAAGTGTTAATAATTACTGAATCTCATAGAGAATTGGTGTTGGGTTGTACAAATTTAGTTTGATCACAGATGTGACCAGCAAAACTTGTTTATTATATTTATAACAAAAATGGTACTACTCTCAATGTTTTTACAGTAAAATGAATCTAATTTTTGCAGTACAAATCGCCTATACTTTTTTAAAGCATCATTTGGATTTTTTAATTAACTTATTATATTAAAAATGCTTCACACTGAAAAAAGTTATTCTTGTGCTTCCCACGGAAATACTTGTGAAAACACTTGTTTTTGATAACATCATTTACCGTACTAAATTCTGGACAATTTACTTCTATTAAAAATGTAAATGATTTCACGTCATTCATTTGTACAACCAAAATTAGATTACCTGCTTCTCGAAGCGCTAGATAGCTAAAAAATGAGACAGGTGTCTTTTTAAACTACAGGAACAATACTTTCCGCAAGCAATACCTGTCTACCCCTTCGTTGTGATTTAGATAGTTCTTTTAAGACATTTTTGCAATGTTGAAGTTGGTTGCTTGGATTGTGAGATGTTAGGAAAGATATAAAACTTGACAAAAGCTCCTATTTTCTTTATTAGAAAACTATTTGTCATGTAAAAAAAGATTTAGATTATAGAGTTTAACAACTTTTCACTTTCTACAAGAAAACGTACCGCATTTCTCTCACAACTTATGATAACTCAGTTATTGCTGACCACTTGCCTTTTTATATACGGACCAGCTGTTTTGTCATATTGCGAAGAGTATTAAAGGGGATATTTAAAATATAATAAAATTCAGGGTTCAGGTTCGCATTTAAAGAATTGATATTCATAGAGATAATACAGTATTATTTTTACTGTGTATGTGTTTTGCAATGTTTATAATTATTTTTTGGAAAGTACCTCAGAAACCAATCAGAATGTGGCACTATTGTTTAGACTTGTTAAAAGAACTACAAATGGCATTTTTTTTCTAATTTTACTAACTTTGGATCTCCAACCATTTCCGAAGATAGCAATATGGCCCTCACTTAAAATTACCCGCTTTGCACGTCTTGAGACTATAAACTCCGATTATAGATTGATGTGACACAACTCAACATAACACAAGACATGTATTTTTAGATATACCACCTATTCATTAAAAAACGTCATCTAGAAGGCTACGAATTTTTGATGGAAAAGAATGATATAAACAAAGTATATGGACTATTGCTCTTTCATTCCTTACTGGTGACATTTCGCAGCCGACTAGATGACGTTTTCAAATTATACCCCTAAATAGACCCGTGAGCTATTGCCAAAAACGGAAATGTTAGTGCATTTATACACAATTACTTTAAACATATACTATCGGGACACGTAATCATCGGATTGTATTGTTACGCCCGACCCTCGGTCCACAAAGATTCGGGCCGAAGCGGCAACGCCGAGCGCCGACCGCGACCCCGGAAACTCATCAAGACTAAACGAGAGCCGGGAACAGTCGCTTTCGTCCTCGAAACTACGAGAGTGTGTTCAGGTTAGTGTGTTCAGGCCGGGTATAAAAACCAGAGAGCCGCGCGAGATGGAATCGAATAGATAGTGCAGTGTAGAAGGTAAGCGAAATAAGTGGACAAGCGAACAGTGCAAATTGTTAGTAGCGAGTAATTGTGTTTTAATCGTCTTGTAATAGTTAAAAGTAAATAAAAGTGTGTAGTTAATTGACTATAAATTATTGGAACCCGTATCCCGTAACAACTGGTGTCAGAAGTGGGATAATTTTCGTCAAACTTGTGACTGTACGGACAAAGGAGTCGTCGCGCGCGTGGAGCTTTGCATGGTAAGGCAGTGCAAGAACTTTCTGTTTTCTACAAGACATATAGTCGATCTTCGACAAAAATCATGGACGAGCAACTGGCAGCACTTATGGAAATGCTGAAGAAGGACAAAGAAGAACAAAGGAATTTTCTGGAAGAACTAGAAAAAAAAAGGCAACTTGAGAAAAAGGAGCAAGAAAAACAAAGGCAGCTCGACAAAGAGGAACAAAGAAAGTTTCTGGAAGAACAAGAAAGACAAAGGCAACTTGAGATAAAGGAACAAAGAAAAAATCAAGCTGCAATCAAGAACTTGTCTCAACCAAAATGACTGAAGTCAAACAGGACATAGATCAAGTCAAACAAGGCGTGGATCAAGTCAAACAAGAGTAGATCAAGCCAAACATGAAGTAGAGTTGAAAATGAAGGAGAGTTAGAAGAAATGTCGCGGATCTGGGAACCGATGAGCCACTTAACATTACTAGGCCTCCAGTTTTCGAAGGCATCACTTCCTGGAGCATTTATAAAGACCAATGTGCGAAATAATCTATCAGACAGAACTACGGATGAGGCAGCAGATGCCACTCGAAAACCTATAGGAATTTGGAGCGGACAATGAGCGTTTGACAAGATTAGCATATCTTGCGGCTCCCTCTAATTTCCTTAACCAGCCATCAGTACAGCAGTTTATCACAGTAGTTCACGATAGTAAAATGAAATGCCGTTTGAGGTTGACTTGTCCTTGCATTGCAAATGAGGTATTTATTCGGGCATTGGAGTGTGGGTGTCGAGAATAAACACGGGCCACAGAGTTAGAATAGTTGACGTACAGGAAGAGCCACAGCCAAACAACCTTAAAGAAATTGTTGAGCGAGCAGCGTGAATTGAGGAAGCAAATGACTTCATATTTCCACCAATCAAGGAGCAAGGCACAAGGCATTGGTTACAGAAGAAATATGGACCTAAATTCCCACCTACAGAAACCCGGATCTTGTTTCAAATGCGGCAGAATGGGCCGTTTTAAAAGGGACTGTCGCATTCGACGGGAAAGGCGTCAGACTCCGCCACGACGATAATCTAGCGGACTGACACATCAGCCGGAAAACTAAGATCAGTCAGTGTGAAGGGGCGAACGCTGAGTGGCCCCACGAAAGCCCCCAGGATCATTAGGTTTGGACAGCTTGGAAGAAGCTTCACCATCCATGGCAAGATTAATGAAACATAAATTCTTTTATTTTCAAACGTCAACTTTAGTGACTGTTTTATGAAGGTATAAGTGTCACTTTTTTGACGTCTGTTTTGAGCGGCGTATAAGTGTTATAATCCGGCGGCGTATAACACTTATACGCCGCTCAAGGGAAAATAATACACGTTCACATAGTATTTGTCTACCTATACTAACTTGCTTCGTATACAGCTGTCGATTTTGACGGCAATAATAGTTCTACTGCTAATTTCGCCGCTGCAGTGACTCTCGGTGGCGTAGTTGCTAAATTTGTTTCTTCTATATCTGACATATTGCTATTTAATCGGCTTCGACTTTAATTTAAAACACCTTTACGAAAACGAAAATCTGACAAACACATCTTGTCATCGAATTTACTTTAGAGACATCATTGTCAGCTGGTGTTACACGGTAGTTATGGATACAAATCAAACTAAAATTAGGAGGAGTTGATTTTTAATGGGAATGAGTGGAATTAGCACTTATATTTCCTGTATTATATGCATTAGTTGTTTGAAAATAAAATATTGTATTTTATTCGGAGTATAAGCTACTTTATGTGACTCGTGTGAATTTAATTTGCCTCGCTACGCTCGGCGTTTAAACTTTCACACTACGTCAGATAAAGTATAACTTGTACTCCTAATAAAATAAATATCTATTAATCATCGACACTGGTGCCGAGGAGTCAATTATTCGACCTGATAAAGTGAGTACGCAAATTAAGACATTGTTTGAAAAGGCAGCCCTTGCACTGTGACCTTGCGCTGTTAAAGGAGAAACAACGATAAATTTTAAAGGTGGGGAGATGTTAAGGATTCATCACGATGTATTGGTGGATTGTGTCCGTTTGACGGCGGAAGAAACTACGAGAATTCCTCCTGGCACTGAAAGGCTTATTTATCTCACTTCTGAAAATGACCCTGGGTGGTGCGTTGGATTGATAGAACCGGACTTGGAGAATTCAAACCTATTTGTGGCAAGAACCCTGACTGAGACAAAACGAAAAATGAAAGTTGAAAGAAATTTATTTTCTTCCAAGTATGTTAGTGTTCGAAATTTTTAGCATTTTCGCAGAAAACTCTTTTTAGTGCTTTCTCCAGTATTAGCATAGCATAGCAAATTATCAACCAATCATTTGGATATGCGTGAGGAAGAAAACAGTGTTGCTAGTGAAAGTTCTGATTCCAATGCTCCATTCATTTGAAAATAACTGGAAACATTTGACTAAACAACAACTCGAATCGGGTAGACGTTTTGTGACCACTCAACGGGATGTCTTCGATACTAACCAGAATGCAACTAGGACTGACCTTGTAGTTCATAAAATCAACACCGAGGATGCACAACCAATACGACAACCCCCCTGGAGAGTGCCAATCGCAAAGCAAGAAGAAGTTGATCACCTGTTGAAGAGCATGCTAGAAGAGGGCGTCATCGAGCCCATAGTCGTCTCCGGTTGTTCTTGTAAAAAAAAAGGACGGAATAACTAGGTTTTGTGTGGACTACAGGAAGTTGAACGATGTCACCAAGGACAGTTACCCGTTACCACGAATTGACGAGACCCTGTCAACTTTATCAGGATCACAATGGTTTTCCACGTTAGATTTGAAAAGTGGTTAGTGGCTGGTTAGAGTAGTATCCGAGGATAGAGAAAAGACAGCATTCTCAACTGGAAATGGTCTTTTCCAGTTTACAGTTATGCCTCTGTGACAAGGGGGACTTGCCTTTCGGTATTTGCAATGCTCCCTCAATTAGCGTGGAAAACGTGCCTGGTTTTGGACGATGTAATAGTAATAGACCGGAACACCTGAACAACCTGACAGAAGTATTCTGCAAATTAAAAAATGCCCATTTAAGATTGAATTTAAGAAATGCTGCCTATTCCAAAAGAAGGTGGAATACCTTGGACATGTAATCTCATCAAATGGAATACAGACCAGTGTAAAAAATAAAGTAACAGCTATCAAAGAATGGCCAGAACCCAAGGATAAGCATGAACATTTTTCTGGGACTATGCACCTATTATCGACGTTTTGTCGAGGGATTTGCCAACATCGCCAAGCCGCTGCATAGGTTAACGGAGAAAAAGATGTCATTCTATTGGAACCCTGAATGCCAAGACGATTTTCGAAGACTCAAGGCAGCATTATGTGCCAGCCATATATTGGCTTATCCGCGATCCGAAGGACAGTTTATTCTGGACACCGACGCAAGTAACCATGGAAATGGAGCAGTACTGTGGCAAGTACGAGATGGCCAGAAAAAAGTAATTGAGTATTTCAGTAAGGTGTTGAGCAAGCCAAAGTGAAATTATTACGTTACCAGGAACAAACTGCTGGCTATCGTGACATCCGTGGACCATTTTCATCGGTACCTGTACGGAAGGAAGTTTTTGATTCGTACAGATCACGGAGCGCTGAAATGGATTCTCCAAATGAAAAATTCTGAAGGCCAAATTGCAAGATGGATAGAACGCCTTCAGCAGAACGATTTTAAAATTTAACATCGTCCAGGCAGATCTCATGGTAACACAGATGCATTATCACGCAGGCCTTATAAACGGGAATGTCGACACTGCCAACGAGTAGAGCAACGAGAAGGACCAAGCAATCTTAGGAGAACGAGGATTGACGTCGACGAACAATTGTATTTTAATCGTGTTGTAATAGTTAAAAGTAAATAAAAGTGTATAGTTAATTGACGATAAATTATTGGAATGTCGTAACAGTATGTTTTTACGTAAACAAAAATTAAATACTTAAGCTTCGTGAGAAAGAAATTAGTTACATTTCATCTTCGATAAATATCGATGAATTTTGATGAGGAGGCTATAGAAGACGTAATACATTTTTGCAGATAAACCCTGGTTTTCGCAATAGGAGCGACTTTAGGCCTGATATAAAGGGTGAGAAGAAACAATTAGCACTTGATAAAGATCTTCATTGGGTTCTAACTTGCTCATTTTATGTAGAGTACTATATTCCCTATATTTCCTAAAAACTCAAACTCAAAAAAAGTTACTCTACTATTACATCATTATACAACTAACGCAACTGTGTAAGACGCGCACAAGAAATAACAAAAATGTCTTAGTGATCGAAATATTTTTAGCTTCTTCGCAGAAAACTCTAGTTTAAAACATGCAAAAAGGCAATATTTTAATTTCTTTCAACTTTCATAAAAATATCTTACGCGCAACTATGCGCAGCTAATTATTTTAGCAGTTGATAGTAGACGCTTTCTTTTGTATCGTAATAATGACAAAAAAAAATTATCAAAATCTGTAAAAAAATTTAAAGTCAAGTAAATCAAATTAACTAACTTAACTTCAAATTAACAAAATTAACTCTTTTTTCACATCTAAATGGAGCCGATTTCAAAACGGCTTAAAAAAATAGGAACTACAATTAAATACCCTACATATCAATAATTAACACAAAAATAACATCATGCAAATTTATTACAATTCAGCTTTATAACATACTGCTGAAATTGATACTAAAGCATCTAATCGATTTAAGCTATGCATACGTTCAAGAGCAAATGACACTATTCTGTCGCATGGTTCGTTAATAATCGATTTTGCTACCATTTTTCTTACTCTTTGACTGTTCCAGAATTATAGCTACATACTATTTCACTGATTTTAATCATTTTAGAAAATTCGTTTCTGCGCGTGAAATTGGGTACGTCCGATTACTGGGTACGTGCGGCCGTAAAAGCCATCACAGTCTCATAATGTAGGCTATCATTACCGAAGGTATCGGTTAAGCCAAATAGTGAATCTTGTTTATATGTTGTATATATCATTCACTGCGCATATAAGTGACAAAAAAGAAACGGATTACCCAGCAACATGTATACATTTATCAAGATTTTCTGCATGCTATTTCGAAGGGTATAGCAAAACAAAACTATGATATTTTATTAGGCGATGAATTTGGCCTATCCTACACTATAATACTATTCACGTAGTTCCATCCAGTAATTTCCGAATGATTGCTGGTTAAAGGGTCGGGAATTATGACTGATTAGCTAAAATTATGTTGCAATGGCAAAACAATATCCATTCATCATCACCCTGTTAAGGGTTGACATCGTTGCGACGCTAACGACGTTGATAGATTTTAACTTATTAACTTAACCTTAACATTCATTGCTCCTTAGTAGAGTCATTTTTAAAGACATTTATAAAAAAAAGCTTGTGTTTTAGTGGGTTCAGGACAAATAAAACTCCTTTTTCTCTCGAAAAACGCATACGTTTTGACGTTTAATATACGTCTTGGTCATGGCTAAAACATATGTAGGAACATTACCACACATGACGAAGGATTTCATAACATAGCAGAGCAAAATTTAAATTACAAAAATCTGCAGAACGCATCACTTGTGCATAATAATGCATGATGTAAACTAACACAAACACATTAACTGAATAAGATAAAATTTAAAAACTATGAAGACGTAACATTACTTATATAAGTAAAAAACATAGACAAAATTTAAAACATGTACATTGAAATGTTACGCTATCCACGATACAGGCAAATGCAAATATCAATGCTGAAGGGTGACACCACACAAAACGCATTTCCAAAGGCTATAATTATACGATCAAAGGAACTGAAGTTCGATCGTGATTATATGAAGGTCCTGTCCGAAAATATTACATAATTATTAACCTGGTAGTACGCACTTCTTCTACTTCTGAGCGTAGTACGCACTTCTTCTACTTCTGAGCACAACGTTTAAAGAAAATTTCTCCTAGTCCGGCCCTATCCTTCCCATTCCGTAACCCTCCCAGTAAACACAAGGATTTCCAGTATCGTTAAATACACGTCTAATCAACAACTTTTTAGGATTTTTTTGGTTTTCGTTTATGTTCTCGACGTTTATATTACGTTTATCATAAACGTATATTTATTAACCGTTTAATGTACGTTTTTATGACACTTAATAGTCTACTTTATTAAAATTCTGTAATTAATACGGTTTATTCTAACTATATGGTATACTACATTTAGAGGGAGGAAAAACAAATTTGTTGTACTTTGAGCTATCTATGCGGGGGGGCTCAAAGTTTGAATTATTCATTACATAAGATACATTTCACTTGTAAATCAGCTTTTAAGAGTAGAGAAAAAGTGATAAGTATATCATATACTAAGATTATACGTATATATTTCTGTTGCCGTCGACGCGGTTTCTACGTAGATGCTAGTGTCTGATGTAGTCTATACAAATTTCGCATATATCCCGTGTTCGTTAGAAAACGTCAAATAGAAGGCTATGAATTTTTGACAGAAAAGGATGACAATCAAAGTAAATGGACTTTTGTTCTTTCGTCCTTTTGCTTTGACATTTCGCAGCCAACTAGATGACGTTTTCAAATGAACACCCCTTATTTACCAACAAGTTTGGTACATATAAAGCTTGCTAATGAAAGCCACATTAAGTGATAGTGAAAAACAACATTATTTACAATGCAGGCACATGTTTAATTAGTATTTAAGTTATAATAATTTCACAGTATTATCTCATGTATACTGGCTGGCTCAAGATGTAAAATAATATTGGTAAATGAAATTGTCAAATGATACCTATTGATCTTGTTTCAAACTGACATTCTTTCTTTTTGCACTGCCATAATCGATGTTATAATACTGCATTACAACAGATTAGTTTCGGTTTCATTTCTAGCAAAAGTGCAAAACATAAATTACATCTACAAATAATTTTCGTTAACTTCTAACATACAATAAATGAAAGCGATAAAGGGTTCATAAACGTTTTTCCGTTGTAAATAATAATATTTCTTCGTCTTTCATCGGTTAATCCGATTATTGGAGCCAATGGCAGCTAACATTTGTGTGCTGCGACCTCAGTGATGCCAAATTTAGATACTCGTCTCTAGTTCTATTGAGAAATTAATTAATTTTTGTTAATAGGAAAAATGTAAGGATTAATTACTTTTGATATGCCAAACGCAAAAATAATAAGATCAAAAAAAGAGTTATACTAGTGTAACTATCATTTTTATTATTATTAATGCCAATACCAATTCAATACAATACATATGATATGTCCTTTTCATTGCTTCTAGATGAAATTAGCCGTTCTGTATATCTGTTCATATTTTAACAAATACCTATCCAAAAATAAATTAACTTTGTAATATTTAGCGCAGATTCTAGAAAATAATTTTTCAGAATGAGGTATTTTAATAGTGGTCAGTTGGCAACACTGCGTCAAAATCCGAAGTTCCACTGGTACAGTGTACACTCGTTTCATTCGTCATTCCACATCATTCGATTCGTGTTTCGTTTAGGAGTTGCGCGATAAACTAATCGGACCGGTGGGAATGTGCAGTCGTTTGATCTCAAATAGTGAAACGTTTTTGTTCAAAAGGTAAGTAATATGCACCACTTTTCTCAAAGTACTTTAAGAAGGTTTGCTATGCGTATATTCTTATTTTAAACAGATGATAATTAAGTTAGTAAATCCACATGCAAGCTGTGAAGAGCCATTATGGAGGCCATGTAGACTTTTCATTTTGAGGGATTTTTATTCTTCTTATTGCCACCATTAATTTGGGATAATATTGAGCATACCAATTTAGGTTTAAAAAGAGGTTTTTGAGTATTTATTACAATTAGGTATAAAACTATATTTTTTTACTCATAATCAATTTAGTAAAAATAGTAGATTATGTCACTAGGAGTAAAAGTGGGTCTTTTCGTGCTGAGCCCAGAGATTGACGGCCGAAGCGAAGCTGAGGCCTGCAACTGGGCGAAGCACAAAAAGACCTTTTACTCCGAGTAACATATACTATTTTTTTTTCAAGCATGCAGGAAATAAGTCTATTTCAGGGTGATTCAGTTTTGCAATTTTGTCTCATCCTCTTTAAGCGGGTCTAGGTACTTACTCAATGAGTGTTGTATATAAATATTATGTGTTGGAACGGTGGTTTTCAATGTTCAGTGGTTTTAACGGTATTACATCATAACCAATGGTTTAGGTGGTTTAGGTAAATTATGGTAAACTAAAAATTTGTAGCATTATTATCAATACTAAATTAATAAAAATCACATTGACAGATAAATATGATGACGCGCATGACAACCAATGACATTTAACAGAATTCGAGAACCTATGCGATTTCGACTAAAAACGGTTTCGGGTGGTGCTCTCGAGCGCTCTGAGAGTATTCCTATCCTTTGTTTTTTCATCAAGAATGTAAAGATGACAATTAGATGGTTTGTATATGCGCCACCATGACAGTAACGGTGACTTTTGACTTTACTTTTACTGCCTAGGACTTTTTTGGTACTTTTTTGGTCCCAGGATTAGAAAGCCCACTTTAGGTGTACGAATGGAGAAAACAAATGAGGTCCTTTTAGTCCGCTGGAAAAAAAAATATGTTTATGATATACTATTTATAACCGTTTATTTTTAACCACATATAGACGTTGATAGGATACTAGACTAGTTAGTTCGATTCTTGTTCCCAATCCGCCAAGTCTACACGGATCTATAGATCCTGGGACGCAATTTTTCACTTCATACTAGACTACGTAGTATTTGAAGAGTATATTATTTTTATAAACTACACTATTTATCAACGTTTATTTTTAACTTTATATAGACATAACACACATAGGAATTTAATAGAATTTAATTTTCTATTTTGTTTGTTGTTCTATAACAAGAACAACATTTAGATATATACCGGGTGTCCAGCAGAACTCTGGACATAGGAGATTAACATGGGAAATCGGTTTTTATTTTTTTGCGCCTGTACGGTTGGTTTCATTGAAAAACTTTTAAGAGTACAGTTGTAGAGCTTATGGTCAGCAATCATCCTGTAATTTTTTCAATACCTCAGTTTTGGCTGTTTTTGGAAAAACGCTTCGAAAAGTGCAAGAATTTGAATTTGGCGCGTCACCCCCTCCATGCATGCAGTGTCGCCAACATAATAATTTCTTACGTCAGAGTCAGAGCCGATTTTCCTTTCTTATTTATCTTGAGGGACTAGCATGTAGTAAAATTAACGTGATTATGCAGTGAAAATATGTTGGCGACACTGCACATGCGTGGCGGGGGTGACGCGTCAAATTCAAATTTTTGCACTTATCGAGGCGTTTTTTTCAAAATACGGCCAGAACTGGGGTATTGAAAAAATTACAGGATGATAGCTGACCATACGCTCTACAACTATAAAAGATAAATGTTATGCTTAAGGTAAAACTTAAAAATTCAGCCAATAAGTCATTGCCTTTCTGATTTCAGAAGCGGCAAAAATATGTTTCCAGGCAAAAGAGCTAGGTGCTGAAGCCCCGGACAAAGTGATAAGCTTAGCGTGTCAAGATTGGCTGAAACTAGCAAAACAGCGCTACGAGAACAATAGCAAGAAATGAATTCAAATATATTTTATGTTTAATACGTTATATTAATAAAATTGAAACTTTATGATATAACGTGTTTTGTTTTGTTTCTTTAATAAGTAATATAAGCGATCATGCTATAACAGCTAAAAGCACACCTGTATTATAGGCATTAACATTTTTGTTTAAATAAATTATCGGGCGTAAATTCTTATCCATAACGAAATATAACCTCTTACATCTTGTTTCAATTATCAAGCAAACTGATATTTTCCAATTAAACCAATGTGTATCAACGAAGATGTTATATTTTTGCGGTAGTTATCTGAAATCACCAATGATAGTAAATTGCAAATGCATATGAAGCGTAATAAATATAACTTTTTAACGTCATTAACGACAACAATATACAACGTAATTTGTATACCTTTATTTAACGTAATTAACGAACATCTTTTTATCGTTAAATTATTAGTAACTAAAACGTTTTATTTCTACAATACTTAGTCGTATTTAACTCACGTTAATTATTCGAATATTGTAACAGTCAAATCAACCTAAACGTGTCTATTTCATATCAACGCATTTTATCTAGTAATTTTCATCGTTTACTAAAAAAGTTTTTTTTTGGGAATATCATGACCGTTACATTAACGTTTTAAAATTAATATATATCTATTCGTACCATATTAAATATATTCGACGTATATCCTAGATTCATTATATCGTCTATGATTATACTATAAATCAACCTTTTTTCTAGGCGGACATTTTAACCTCTAATAGACAATGATAGTAAAACATAAATATACTGCAAATATGTATGAAAATTTAACGTATATTAGACAATTTTGTGTTTACTGGGCTGGGTTTGTTTCTCATTGTATTTAAAGAAATATGTTTCACGGCAAATATTGAAAAAAGGGGAATACGGGTGGGTTTGGGATGTAATATTTTCGGACTGGACCTTCATATAAGCACGATCGAACTTCTCTTCTGATTAAGGGAACAGGTAAGTTCCTTTGATCGTATAATTATATTCCAGGTCCAGTCCTCAATATTACATAATTATTAAACCTGGGAGATGTTTAAAGATAGACCGTGAAACACTTTACAACCATTTGTAGCATCGGTTAAGGATTTAGTGTCATGACAAAATAATAATAACAAATAATGTTCAGTTAGAACTAGTAACGCAACGATAATAATAACATAAGTATATGGTTATATATATTATATATTATAACGTTAAACGTAATCATCGTTATAAATTCAACTTTTAAAAACGGCGTCTAAAAAAGAGGTATCGTTCGACAAGGGCCTGTTATAAAACCGTGCAAACGATTCCGAATTTGAGCTCCATCCAGCGGACTTCCTAATAACGTCCATGGAGATGCCATTTCGAACGGCAGCTGATGTAGATGCATGCCGCGTGGAATGAAGTTTAAACACCGTAATGTCAACTCCTGGTTCAAAAAGGGTTTCCTTAACCCAACGGCTTAAGCTTTGTTTTGAAACGGGGTTATGAGGAGACTTGTACGACACAAATAACTTGGTATTTCCAGGTGGTTGTAACTTTTGAGTCATATCCAGATATGTCTTTAAGAGGGTAGCAACACAGGGTCATCAGCAAAGTACGGAAGTGTCAGACAAGGTTGTGAAAATTTCGGATTTGATGTTTTAATGAAATCTGGTATAAATATTCTAGCTCCAACAGGAGAAAAAAGAATATTGGAACGATATATTAAAGATAGAATCTGCACCCTTTGCCCGATGGCTAAAGCTAGTAAGGAAACTAATTTATATGAAACACTTTTTAAGTCGTCCTGAACAGAATTCCTGAGAAAATTCAAGACTACCTGGGGATCCCAGGTGCACTCATACTTGGGTTGGGTAGGGCGAAGTCCAAATACTCCTCTTAAGAATCGTTTTAAAACAATGTCGGTTCCTAAGTGCTGCGAGGTTATCAACGAGAGGGCCGAGCGATGAGAATTAAAGGATCCGTAGCGGTTAGGCGTTGTATCCAAAACATTCTGTAGAAATGATATGACGTGTGGTATTGAGCCGTCATGTGGCGAAAAACCACTTAAAATACTATAATCCCACCATAACTTCAGGGTGACAGTATACTGCGCAATAGTATTGTCGCTTAACGACGTTACCAAGGTGTTTATGGCATTTTCCGGTATTCCCCTTCTCTGAAAAGCTTCCCTAATAACTTGGCGGCACCCAGGGTAAGGTCATTCCATAGAGAATGGTGTTGATTGCTGTAAGGATAGAAAACAAGATAACGTGAAGGTTCGAATTGCAATAAGTTTCCTTCGATCAATTTAATGAACAATGGGTACCAAGGCTGATTAGGCCAAAGAGGTACAATCAAAATTCCCGTGGCCTTGTCATCAATAATTTTTTGGATTGATCTTAAAATGAGAGAAAATGGAGAGAACGCGTAAAAAACATATTTCCCCAATGAACCGTAAATGCATCGACGGTTTCGGCGTCAGGGTCAGGAGACCACAAAATGTATTTTTTTTTCAAGCGGACCAAAAGTACGTCATTTGTTTTCTCCATACGTACGCCTAAAGTGGGCTTTCTAATCCTGAGAGCAAAAAAGTAGCAAAAAAGTCCTAGGCAGTAAAAGTAAAGTCAAAAGTCACCACTACTGTCATGGTGGCGCACACATAAACTATTTTCGTTCACCAAAATTATTAGAACACTAGATAGACCGATCTGAGTGTATTGCCATCTTTACATTCTTATTGAAAAAGCAAAGGATAGGAATACTCTCAGGGAGCTCGAGAGCACCACCCGAAGCCGTTATTAGTCGAAATCGCATAAGTTCTCGAATTCTAAGTTTGTCTGTTAAATGTCATGCGCGTCATCATATTTATCTGTCAATGTGACAGATTTTATTAATTTAGTATTGATAATAATGCTACAAATTTTCAGTTTACCATAATTTACCTAAACCGTCTAAACCATTGGTTATGATTTAATACCATTAAATCCATTGAACATTGAAAACCACCGTTCTAACACTATTTATTTTACAAATAATATACACCACTAATTGGGTAAGTACCTGGACCCGCTTAAAGAGGATGAGAGAAATTTGCAAAACTGAATCACTCTGAAACAGACTTTTTATTTCCTGCATGCTTGAAAAAAAATAGTATATGTTACTCGGAGTAAAAGATCTTTTTGTGCTTCGCCCAGTTGCAGGCCTCAGCTTCGCTTCGGCCGTCAATCGCTGGGCTCAGCACAAAAAGACCCACTTTTACTCCTAGTGACATAATCTACTATACTACATTTATGATTATCCATAGATGCAAATAAATCTATCTCCGGATTGACAAAATAATTTGTTATATCCTCACAAATTTTGTTGTTCAAGGCCCACTCTGTCTGGGTGCGGACCATTCGTGAAGCCTTATCGGCCTGCGTGTTTTCACCAGACGGAATATACTAAGCAAAAATCCAGATGTTCTTGGATTCGCACCAATCCCAAATTTTTCTACTCACCGAATTGAGTTTGGAGAACTTTGTGCTACCCATTTTATTAATACAGGACAAGGCGGTAGCATTGTCACAACGAAGCAAAATATTGCAATTGGATAAATCTTCACCAAAACATTTTAAGCCCTAATATATCGCAAGAAGCTCGAGGTAGTTTATATGTTCAGCTGCATGCTGTTGAGTCCACCATTCATGGGCCGATCTACCTTCACACAAGGCGCCCCACCCAGAAAGACTAGCGTCAGTAAAAATTTCGATATCGTATTGGTCTTTTTTTAACACATTTTCACAGGAAAAAATGTTGCTAGACCACCATTTTAACTCAGAAACTATCGCTTGGCTGATACACATATGGCCTGCGTAGTTTTGATCATTGGACTTGAGAGCAAGATACTTTTCTCTCTCTAAAGGTTTCACATGCAGCCATCCATCTTTATTGCTGGACAAGCTGATATCAGTGTCAGAATACCGACAAACCTGGCAAAGGTTATAATCCTACAAGATGCAGAACTATTTATATCAGAGATTCATCTAAATATATTATTTCACGTTTTTCTAAAGGCAACTCGATTGTCATTTTTTTTTTGAGTCAAATGAAAATCCCAAAAAAATAAAACGGGTTCTCGGAGAAAGTACACTTTTTTTCCAAATTAATTATAAATACTAATTTGACTAAAAACTTCGTGGCTAATTCCGTATTTTGAGAACACTCTTCCTTCGATTGCCCCAGAATTAAAAAATCGTCTAAAAAGTTAACGCAGGTGACGCCTCTAGAACGTAAGAACTCGGTTATAGGTTTTAATAATTTGATAAACGCGTGAGGAGGTGAAGACAAACCAAACGGGCGGCAGGTAAACCCGTAGATGCTATGGCAAAAAGAAAATCTGAGAGAAAAATAATATGCATCCTTGAGATCGACTGTGGTTGCATAAGACCTTTCTTGAATTAACCTGCATACCGTTCTAATGTCCTCCAACTTGAAATGGGGTTTTGCAGTCGCAGCACTACCGAGTGCGTGTAGTTGCTCAAAGCACAAGAAACACAATGAGAAACAAACCCAGGGTTACGGAATGGGAACGATAGGGCCGGAATAGGAGAATTTTTCTTTAAACGTTGTGCTCAGAAGTAGAAGAAGTGCGTACTACGCTCAGAAGTAGAAGAAGTGCATACTACCAGGTTAATAATTATGTAATATTGAGTACTGGACCTGAAACATAATATGCACAGGCATTCATGTCACACACACACAAGTAGGAGCACCAGTACAGGTGTCGAGCCGACAGTAAGTGATGTTAATATAAGCGTGGGATATCTGAAGGAATGCTTAGTATTCATTCTCGTCAAGAAAAATCTTCTTTCGAATTAGAAGAAAAAAGGAAAATTAAATAAAGAGTGAAAAAAAAAAGAGAAAAGGTACTAGACAGTAACGTGCGATGGTATACCCAATTAAGACCCACAGACCAGCCACGAAAAAAAAAACAACAGAATTAACCCTTCATACAGGCTGTAAATGTTTGTAAATATTGATAAGATGACTGTATTGGTTACTTGCGGGGTGTTCATTATAAAACTTCATCTAGCAGGCTATGAAATTTTGACAGAAGAGGATGACATAATCAAAATAAATGGACTTTTGTTTTTCCATCCTTTTCTTTTGACATTTTACAGCCAACTAAATGAAATTTTATAATGAACACCCCGTAGTCTCTGTGTATCGGTTCTGTTGCTGCACAAAACATTTCCCACAATTGCCACACCGTATTTTAGAGATAAGACATGAACAGAGTTCCTTAGGAGTTGGGTCTTTTAGTCTACTGAAAAGTAAGTTGACAGGCTTCACATTAAAAAAAGCAAATTATAATTGGAATATGTCAATCAAATATGATTATTAAATATTTGGACGATGCCGTTTAACGAAGAAGCATTTGATATTCTTTTGAATGCATGCAGAATGCAACTATTGCTGCACGGGTATCTTCTGTTCGATATCCACAAAGACGGCATTACGAGAAAAAATTCTTCACTCGGTTGGCCCAACGTTAGAGAGCTTCAGGGTCTATTCACCGTTCCTTATACCAAAGATTGCGAAGATGCAGAACTGAGGGAAATATAGAGAATGTTTTGGCATATGTGCAATACAATCATCAAATTAGCACAAGAGCAAGACTACTGTTAGACGTATTTTAAGAGAACATAGGTAAGGAAATAAAGGAATAATTCTTTATTACTAAAAAGGAGAACATACCCGACATGATTATTATTAATCTAGATTGCACCCATTCCATGTCTCCCTCCACCAGCCAGAAGGCAATTGACTGAAAATGATTTTGATCATCGCCTGAATTATTGCCACTGACTATCAGCAATGTTGATAGAAAATCCATAGCTGCTAACCCATATATTATGGACTGACGAGGCTACATTCCGTAGCGACGGTGATGTAAATGGGCACTATCTACATTATTGATGGTCTACCTACATACCTACATACACTTGGTCGGATACCAATCCTCACTGGATGCAAGAGGTCTAACATCAAGGCAGGTGGAGCGTCAACGTGTGGTGTGGTATTGTAGCAGCACGCATTATTGGACCATTTATATATGACCTTCCACTTAATGGTGAGACGTATCTTAGCTTTTTGAGGGACGATCTTTTGGAGGATGTGCCTTTAGATGTACGGCAACAGATGTTCTTCCAGCAGGATGGATATCCACCACATTTTTCAGCACGTGTGCGACAATTTTTAGACACCACTTTTTCGGCTAGATTGATAGGAAGAGGAAGCATTTTTCCCTGGCCATCTAGGTATTTCATGATTTTCAGTTTACGAGTTATTTATTTTTTTTTTTTCAAAAGCACTAAATTATGTTTTTCACGATATCACACCTTTCTCAAAATTTGGTAGTACCTTTGATTTTCTCTCACTCTCGATTTGACATGTTTAGATTTTTATCTATGGGGAAGAATAAAGGACCTTGTTTTTGCAACCAGACCCACAACACGTGAAATAGTTATTTACGTTATAAGTCAGGTAAATATAGTTTTACAGTAGGAGTAAGATGTTTCCGGACGAGGCGCTAGCTGAGTCTGGAATTTCGAAACGACTACTGTAACACGTTGCCGGCCGTATGATGTACAACATTTTACTTCATACTTATTAAAAACAGGACATAAATAATTTTATGCGCGGCGAATATATTTTTGACAAATCCGCCAAGTTGACAAATAGTTTCATTACGGTATCGTGTACAGGTACCGGTACAGGTTACCATGGATACAATAGATTTATTGAAGATGTGCCGGTACTCAATACTGTAAAATTTCTTTACTATATCCAATCTTGTAAAAAGCTATTTACCGGATTAAAATCAAGTACGTAAAAGTGTTCTAAATGATACAGTATGAAGTAAACATGGTTTTCCGAATAAGAACTTCTATCCGTAGTATTTCCGTAGCTGAGATAGAGACAGCTGTTTTAAGCACACGAGATTGGTTACAGCAGTGCATTGCTAATGATGGACGACAATTTGGCCGTCACTAATTATTAGAATACTTATTTACGTTATAAGTCCGGTAAATATAGTTTTACATTAGAAGTAAGATGTTTCCGGACGAGGCGCTAGCCGAGTCTGTCATTTCGAAACGATTAATGTAACACGTTACCGGACGTATGATGTACAACATTTTAATTCATACTTATTAAAAACAGGAAAAAAATAATTTTATGCGCGGCCAATATATTATTGACAAATCAGCCAATTTGACAAAGAGTTTCATTACGGTATCCTGTACAGGTACCGGTACAGGTTACCATGGATACAATGGATTTATAGAATACCGGTACTCAATACTGTAAAATTTTTTTACGATATCCAATCCTGTAAAACCTATTTACCGGATTAAAATCAAGTACGTAAAAGGATTATAAATAATACAGTATGAAGTAATAGAAATTTTAGTGAATTAGTTAATATGAATGTGTGTTAATTATTGTTATTAATTATTAGTAATTAGTGAATCATTTATTAGGGAACTTCACCCCCAAGTAGCATTCTAAGCCATAATTTGGCGATTATTCTGTAATCCTTGCTAAATTCGGCGACCATTTGGTTAAAAAAGCTGCCAAAAAAGCCAATCTATTACGAAATTATTACGGCACCTTGGCGAAAATGGGGAACTTTTATTTCGTCATTACTCGGCTTTTCTGACCATAATTTTTAAGCCAGAATTTTGGTCATATTTCAGCAACAAATTGTTGATTTTATAGAGTTAATAACTAAAATTTAAGTGATAAAACATAGCTTTTATGACTAAAACTGTTCCTACATTTTGATATCTAGCAAACGAACTGTGCATGGAGATTCAAAATGCCGACATGACATGAATAATTGTTTTGTGTGGATATATTCTCAATAGTTTGCAGATTTTACAGCAAGTTGTCGCAAATAATGGACAAAAATCTTAGTGCCAAGGAAAATTTACTGTAAATGTAGAGGAAATAGTTGATAAAAATCAATGCGCCGAGGTATTTTTAATTATTTTGCAACCTAACATTTACACTACTAATAAAAAATAATTGATCCTAAATTAAATTTTCTTATTTATTACTTTCTGTACTGCACGCCTTGTGACGACTCAATGTATTAAAATGCTTTTGTCTACGACCACTTAATAATATACTGATATTCAGTTTGTTAACAAAAGTTAAATAGGGCTCATATAGCGTCAGAGGGATATATGAGTTGAAACAGCGGGAATAATATCATTACTCCCGCTCGCCATTTAATTTATACCTATATGTTGCCTTGGCAACCAGTAGGAGTAGGCAACAATGCAATATCAAATGACGCAGCGTAAAAAATGCACTGGTGGCACTGGTTGTGCCGTCATACGCGAGGGTCACTTTGACATTTCAATAATTTTATTTACACTACCTATAGATTTTATAATTTGTAATTATTAGACAATGGCCGTGGACAAAGTATAGTATTATACTCGCTTTTTATGGCCATTATTCCACGGGAGACTTGCGCCCCTCGCCTACGGCTCGTGAGGCAAACGTCCCCCTAAGTAAATAATGGCTATCATAAGAAGCTCGTTTCATAATATACTATTTTCTACGACCATGTAAAAATAAACAACTTTCGTCGTACTTTGCCTTAGCCGAAAACGTAACTTTCGTCTCTAGTGAGAGAAAATCCCATAACGTTAATTTGCGTCTCTAGTGACGAAGGTAAGTTGTTCTAATTTCGCCTGTATATCGCCAATTAAATGCGACTTAACTGGTCTAATCTTATAAAACACCATGGAAAATGGTGATATCATACAAAAACATGTATATTTTGCCTGCCGGGACCTCAGAAAAGTGAATCAAAGTGTTGAAATTTGACCAAACTGAACTCATTGACAGTCGAGGTGTCATGTTGACAATGAGGCGCCTTAATTTTTGAAAGATATACTCTATAGATATTGTTTTGTTAGTTAATGAAGACTTAATGTTAGCATGGTCGAAGAAAAAGTATAGTGTATTAGTCGTCAAAAAAGCATTTTCTATCGCTCGAGACATTACCAAACTCGACTTCGCCTCGGTTGGTAAACTGTTCTCTTGCGAGAGAAAATGCTATTTTCGTCACTCGTTAAACAATATACTATTATGTTAACGCTAAAAATATGATATAATTCAATGGTTGCATGGATATAATTTATTATTTTACAAATGGCTGCTAAATTATTAAATTTAACAGTCTATAAGTAATGGCCACCCGGTTATTGCAGATATTTATCGAGGCTACAAAGATCGTCAAGAGGCTAGGAGCGACCGTTCCGTCATAAAACCAATCAGTGGCCAATAAACAGCTATGTCGGTCATGTCCTTTATTTTACGCTCTCTGACGGCTCTCAACGAAGTAAAATGTAACATATGCTGCCACGTCTTTGAATGTTTTTGTTGTTACAAAAACTTTGCATTATAAAGTAAATAATAAATATAAAAGTAAAATAATTATTTTAATTTTTGCTTTTTTGAGTTTTAAACTTCCAGTTTTATTTACTACCAATTCCGTAGTAGATCATAGACTTATATGAAATAACTAGCATAATAAGGATATAAAAGAAATCTCTCACTAATAAATTGACGTGACAACATTGTCCAAAGAAACATTTGGGTTAATCGATTTGTGAAACTCTAATGGATTTGGTATTTATAGGTACTGCCTCTTACGCATGTTGATGGAAGTTGCAGAAGTTATAGAAGAATGATAACGGTTTCTGGAGTTGCCGGAGTAGAATTCGATTTTGTTTAAGGTTAATAAGTTTTGAATTAAGCTTTGGCGTTTGGGTAAAGTTAAAGTTGCTACTTTATGGCTATCTTATATCAGTATTCCGTGGCTACATAAATTAGCTATTATTTCCAAATTTTGTAGTCATTTTGGCTAACACAAGTTTTAACTATATTTCTGGTTAAAAAAGCCACAAATTTACTGCAATAAAGTAGACATTTTATCCAGTAAATATTCGCAAAAAAATGTATTGTTTACCAAAATTATTGCCAAATTTTTGGTATTAAGAAAAATGCTACTTTATGACCAAATCTTGGCAATAGATGAGATTTTATGGCTAATTTTTTTGACCCAAATGTATCTTACATAGGTGGCCAAATAATCACCAAATACTTGCATTTTTTACTACTTAATGACTAACGTTTGGCCATTAATGCTATTTGGTTATACAATGCTACTTGGGCCGGCGCATTAACATTTCATCCTGTAATATCGCGGGAATTAAAATATATGAATATTGCGGTTTTCACTGTAATACGTATCTTTTAACGCTCTATTCATCAGTACTGTCAAAAATATAGGTTGGCATTTGATTTTTTTGAAAAAACTGCAAAAAACGCGTAGAGTTGTCAGAAACTCCCGCTGGTACTTGACGTAGAAACTAAATTGTTGGTTTTTGGGCTGCGTCCGATAGAGTAAAATTTTCCCTCTCCAACGAGACCCTATTTTGAGAGATTGGAGTAAATAGTCAAAAGTTATGGACGTTTTTATGAAATAAACCTTAACCTCCCTCATTACCTTTCTCTGAAAAGTAAGTGAAAAAAGTTGGATACAAAAATTATCAGAAATAACTCGAAGATTACGAATGTCATATTTTTAGCTAGGGTCAACATTTAAAATTTTGCGAAAACAGGCATTTCTTCGCTTTACGACTTTGGCTTTCGACATCGCTGTTACGCCCTTTAACGGTCTTTTAGAAAACTGAAAATAATTTCCAGCAATTTCTCTGGGTTACTTTATCTAAGATCTTTTTTTCCTCAAGACTGTACCGGGTGAGCCGCTAAGAAAAGACGTCGGCTCGACACCTGTACTGGTGCTCCTACTTGTGTGTGTGACATGAATGCTTGTACATATTATAGCCTTTGGAAATGCGTTTCGAGTGGTATCACCCTTCGGTATTTATATTTGCCTGTATCGTGGATACCGTAACATTTGTGACATCATCCTCTTTCGCGGGAGAAAGGTAATATTCCTCAATGTACCTACATGTTTTAAACTTTGTCAATGTTATTTACTTTATAAGTAATGTTACCTCTTCATAGTATTTAAATGTTATCTAACTTTTTAACCCATTGTGTTCCTATAAAAATATATTTAGATAATATGTTTGTGTTTGTTTACATCATGCATTATTATGCACAAGTAATGCGTTCTGTATATTTTTGTAATTTAAATGCTATGCTATGGGATCCTTTGTCATGTGTGTTTCATATGTTTCAGCCCTGATCAAGTCGTAAATTAAACGTAGGCGTTTTTTGAGAGAAAAGGGAGTTTTATTTGTCCTAAGCCCCCTAAAACACGAGCTTTTGGAATCTTGGGGTCGCTAACCTGATTCAAAGAAATTTATTTTGAATAAAAATCCACATAGACCAAAAACAAAAAGTCAGTCATGCAAAACATCCTTTTGCGTGACTTAAATTATTGACATTTTTATCGCATCTTCTTAATATGTGCTAAAAGAAGATGGATATAAAAAATGAGGGTTTCAAAAATAACTAGATGAAAAAAAAATAAGTGAATAAGTAATATATCTCTACTCATGTAACAAATACAAAACTTTTCACCAAAGAGCAGTAAATGAACGAAGAAGTAACCCCTATTATGCGCGTTGATACCCCTGGCATAAATTATTGAAACGTTGTCTAATTTCTTGTGGGGTGGATTACCTTAAAACAAGGTTCATTAAACAATCAAATGGGCCACTTAGGCTTTATGGCTCCGCCGCCACATGGTGCCTTTGTTCGTATATATGATGCTGTTGAGTTTACGACTATTTCAGGGAAAAGAGAGTTAGTTATTAAAAAATAATTACTGTTAGGAAAATAACACCACAACCTTAAAAATGGAATAAATTTGAAATTAACTGAATATTAAATAGCATAATATTTAATTTAAGAAGATAATTTATTTTTAGATAGGTATATACAGGGTGTTTTTTTTTAAGATGGGCCGTAGCGAATACTACAGCAAAATAACCTGAAAGGTAGACCATTATTGAGAATGGTGGGTGGTGCTTTTAAATTGACGCTGCTATCTGACATGAATTTTGCAGAATGAAGAGCCTTGGTATTCTTTTGTTATCTCTTTTTAGGCCTGCTACTCGACCCAGAGCAGTATACCGAAATCATAAATTTCTTTTCTTCAAATATGTACATTTTTGCTGAAGTTCAATAACAACTCATCATGCCAAACAATAAATGTCAATAGAAAAATACCAGCATACTCAATAATGGTCTACCTTTCAGGTTATTTTACTATATAATTTGTTATGGCTCATTTAAAAAAAAACATGGAAGTTCATTGCATGGAAATTCCTATGGCCCATCTTAAAAAAAAACACCCTGTATAGTGGATTCACGGTGATGGTACCTTAGACGATTCTGGATAACGGCTACACATATTTAGTTCAAGTTTTGTGTGTGGCCACAAATGCGTCCAAGCTCTATTTGTAAAACATTTTCACCTTTGCGCTGTTGCCGGTTCAGCTAAAAAAGAGTACCAACTGTCGTTTTCTAATTGTATTACCATGTATTAAAAGTTATTTTCGGATTCCTCATAGATTTCTTTCTGATACCACTTTAACATTCCTCTACCTATCTCACACCGTTTCGCAGATATTTAATAATTTCATGCTTTCATATTTAAAAATAGGACTCAAAATAATAATTAAGATTTCAGGACGAAAGGTTTAACGATATAGGTGCGGGGACTTCGTTAGCCAGAACTATGTGCATGACTAGCATAATATGTGCAGTTTAAGGTGCAGTTCTAATCGATTTGCAATTGAAGTGAAACTTCGGCACGCGTGCTGGATTGCAATTTATGCATTTTCAATGTCAGGTCAAGCACAAATTGGTTTTTGTCTGTAATATACATTAAGAGGTTATTTCTCAAAACATTATTTAGGTTATTCATTTACATTTGTCACTTAAAACTCAAATACCTATATATATTAGAAGCATTAACTGGACTAACTTTACTTTTTTGTGATTCATAGTTGGTTTATATGTAGTACACTTTCTACTTATAGTTTTAATAACCATTGACAGCTCGTGTCAGCACGGATTTCAAAAGCTTGCAAACAATTTTGACGCAAACATCGGCACGCGTGCGTGCGCGTGCTGAGCATGAATTGAATTGTAAATGGAAACATTTGACAGTCAATGAGCTAACAAGCGGGTCGAAGTTTCACTTCAATTGCAAATTGATTAGAAATGCACCTTCAGTGACGAAAACCTACAGGGCGGGCCACAATTAACTTTCATTTGTCGGAAAAGGAAAATTGTCAAAAGTTCGTTTTTTCAAATACAACCACCTACGGGTTGTTCTTCGCAGAGAAAGGTCATTGAATTTAGAACAAATCGGTGTATACTTTTATTGACCTAAATCTAACAGTTTTTGACTTATAAGCATTTATTTTTTCAAATGCGCATTTCCGTATTCCATTTTAATTCAACATTAGTGGCTTGGGGATTGAAGTTACTGGTTCTAAAATTCTGATGGAACAGATATTTTAACATCTGTCACACCGTTGTCATATATTCAGTGTCCTTGATGGTTTTCTTTGTGAAAAATTTACTGACTAACTTGTTGTTTCTGCACATGCAGAGAGATAATAATTATTCTAGTGCCGTTATTATGAATTTATTCATAATTCATGGGCAATGTAACAAGATTATCAGCCGAACATGCAGGGAATTCAACGAAACTTATCCAGAGCTACTACCTATCAATAAAAGGAAATTTAACAGGATCCAAGAAAGTGTAAATAATCATGGTTTTAACAAAAGGCCTCAAAATTTAGAACAACCCGTAACATCCAATGTTGACAACGAAGTAAAGGTACTGGCTTATTTCCATGCACATCCACTGTCTTCCATAAGATATGCTTTGGTTTGGATTTATCATATTCATCCATCCAAAGAATTAAAAAAAAACACATAAGTTCTACTACTACAAATATATCAGGATTCAAGCTCTCAAACCTGAAGAGCGTATACAAAGGGTTGAGTTTTGTGAAACGTTGCTAACACGAAATGAAGAGGATCCACGATTTTTTGGGAAAATTATTTGGTCGGACGAATCCAAGTTCTCAAGCGACGGCATTTTTAATAGGAAAAACAATCACTTTTGGGCTCAGGAAAACCCTCAATGCACCAGGGATTCAGCATATCAATATAAATTTAATTTCAAAGTTTTTTGGTTCATGGACAATCAAATTCGTTAATTTAATTATAGTCGTTTTCAGGAAGATATTCATCTAGCCACCCATAACATTGTAAACGCACCTTTTAAAAACAATTGAAAAGTTACCAGAAAAGTTACTAGATCGGATTATGGTGCGAAGCGAGCTTAACGAACGCATTTATCGGGTTTTAACCTCAAATTTTGTAATTTTCAAATATAGCTACTTTGTTTCTAAAATTTTGCTCAAATCCAATTATTATTCAGCGTTTGTAATGTAGGAAAAGTAAACTGGCTTCATAAGCGACTAACTACGACCCAGAACTATTAACACATTTCAGGGCATGACCCACAAAACTCATCTGCAACCTCCAACTTGTGCAAAGTAAGATGCCAGAGGAGAGTTACAAATACGAAAAATTGAGACATGAAAACCACATTCAAGCAGTTATTGATGATTGATTATTACCAGCTAAAGCAAGCGTTAAATTAGTATGCATATGCAGAGGGAAGAACTGAACTAGACCATCAACCATGAACAAGATTTCCAAAAGTTCCAAATATACTCACCCAGAAATTACCTTAGTGTCCTGGGAATTCCTGGCCCCGGGAATTGACCATACATTTAACTATGCTTATGCCTATGCCTTACATAATATTATATAGTCTACCACTTTCCAAGCTTAAAATTGAATGCATATTGCAGTCAAGTAAAAATTGTTCCAAATAGCAAAAGCATCTTAGAAAAGATTGTTTTCTACCAGACTGAATTTAAGTACTGCCATACGATTTGGATTGTGTGATGATCTGTGGTAAGAGTCCCAGTGTTCTTCTTGGAAATTTGACATATTTCATCCAGTATATATAACGGACACTGTTATGTGTGGGGTCGTCCAGCAGAACCCTGGACATAGGTGATTAACATGGGAAATCGGTTTTTATTTTTTTGCGCCTGTACGGTTGATTTGATTGAAAAACTTTTAAGAGTAAAGTTGTAGAGCTTATGGTCAGCTATCATCCTGTAATTTTTCCAGTACCTCAATTTTGGCTGTTTTTTGGAAAAACGCCTCGAAAAGTGCAAGAATTTCAATTTGGCGCGTCACCCCCGCCATGCATGTGCAGTGTCGCCAACATCATAATTTCTTATGTCAGAGTCAGAGCTGATTTTCAGTTCTTATTTATTTTGAGGGACTATCATGTAGTAATTAACGTGATTATGCAGTGAAAATATGTTGGCGACACTGCACATGCATGGCGGGGGTGACGCGTCAAATTCAGATTTTTGCACTTTTCGAGGCGTTTTTCCAAAAAACGGCCAAAACTGGGGTATTAAAAAAATTACAGGACGATAGCTGACCAGACGCTCTACAACTTTACTCTTAAAAGTTTTTCAATCAAATCAACCGTACAGGCGCAAAAAAATAAAAACCGTATTCCCATGTTAATCTCCTATGTCCAGGGTTCTGCTGGACACCCGGTATGCATTAATTGTTTGAAAATAAAATATTGTATTTTATTCGGAGTATAAGCTCGTGTGAATTTAATTCGCCTCGCTACGCTCGGCGTTTAAACTTTCACACTCCGTCACATAAAGTATCACTTATACTCCTAATAAAATAAATATCTATTATCTTTACCAAAGCAACCAGAATATGCACTATCTTTCTCACATTTGCTAGAGTAGTTTTTGGAACCCTATACAATTTGTTATTTGCAAAAGTGGCACTGATTGAACCTGATGATGTCTTTTGTAAACCCAAGCGAAATATATACTCGTATATAAAAATTAGACTTTTGCAAACTAATTAATGAGTACCTGGTAATAAGTAATTTGCTTACAGGTCGTGTATGAAAGCGCTTGTTGGCACCCCCCTACACGGGGAAACTTAAATTTGAATGGCCTTTTGGTGTTAGTGTTAGTAGCCTTCAATTCCAGGAAATCTTCTGGATGTGAGTGGCTTTGCAGCTAATCATCGCGGATCAGGAGACTTTCAGCTTTTCTGGATGAGCATCTACTACCAGTCAAAATGTCTTCTTCTATGATTTTTCTTTTCGCCTGGCGCACTTTTTGTAATGTTTGCGTCTCAAGGTTTCAAGCCTGACGTTCAGCCCTTCAATAGGTGGCAGCTGGATGGGAATTTGTGCGAGGGCCGAGGAGCAGAGTTAACTGACATGTGAACTGTAGAACTGTCGTGTAGACGTTTTTGTGTGTCGGGGGTGCTGGTATCTACCTAGTTTATTTTGCTTTGCATATCCTGGATAATAAAATTATTATTGTTGCATTTCTCTATCCTATATTAAGTAAAACTACAAAAAAGCAATTAACTATAGTACATAATACTTCTATACTTAAAACATTATTAACAGCTTATGAATTAAGACATTTAGTAGTATTTCTTGTCCTCAAATAGGTCCTACAGCCTATACTTACTTGTCTGCGTACTTACCTCTAAAATACTGCAAATCTTTTTTTGGAAAGAACTTTTTTATAAATAATCGAATTTTCTTGTCGATTATTTTCAGCATTTTGAAATTCTTTTGCTCTTTAATCCACTTAAAATGTTGATACACGTATTGAAAATTGACAATGACGCAACATCAATTTGACAGTAAACGACAATTGTCATCAATGTTATACAGGGTAATTTCCATGGCAATGTAAGATGCAGAAAATAATGGAATATGGTATATATGCTATGACATCCATAATTATGATCACTTTGGATCTTGAGTTAATATGAAAGTTAATATTAGTGAACATTACTCCCCCATGATAAAGAAAAGAATATTTTGATGAATTTACTATATCATTTGGATAAAGCTCCATTGTTGGATCAAAGTTGACTCTTTCAGTTGTATGTGTAGGTATTTAGAAAAGTGTATTTTTGTTTCGTTAAATATATATGATTTTACATTATACATTACTTCCACTAAAAGAAGTCTTGCCTAATTGAGCATTTAATTTCTTAAACTACCTAAATATCAAGAAACTAAAACGTTTGTGTGGTGAATTAGTAATTGTCTGCTTTAATATTAGGTTTGTTCCAACATGCTAGAGCATTGCAGAACATTTAAAAATCATTTTGGCGAACTCACTAGCAAACATTTCAAATCGAAATGAGGAACCATCTTGACATGGTTGCAGAACCACTCTGGACAAGCACATTGTTTATTTCAATTTCGATATCATATTAGTGAATTGTCAAGAATGATATACCATACTGGAATGGTTTCTTGGTGGAATGGAACCAACGTATTTTCAACTAAAGAGAGCTACAGTTCTTTTAAACTAAATGGCATAAGCAGAGGCCATTTCTTATAAACTCAGTTTAGTTATATTCATTGATAGACTCGGTCGACTTATAATACTTATATGCATAGAATGTGAAGTAACTTTTAGAAACAAGTAAAGGCTATTTATTAGTTTTAAATTAAGAACCCCTTTGCAAATAACTTACTATACCTGGAATAAAGATGCTGTTGAAGTTGCAAGAACTTTTTATTTTATATAAAAAGCAAAACAAGTATAATGTGTTGGATGTAATGGATGTAATGGAAAAACTCACTAAGTTGGCTGTGAATTGTCAGGAGGCAAGAATGCTGGAGTAATAAAGCGCCAGATACTTTCATTGTTCTCTCCTATTCTATGAATACTTTACAACCAACTTGTTCACATTTTGGAAGATATTTAAAAAATTATAACACACACATTGGTACTTTTTATTGATTACAATATAGTATAAATATTTTATATCCGACATTAGGACTTTACCTTCCACTATAGGATGTCTACCATAACAAGATTTCGGAAGTGTATGGGGCAAGTCAAGGTGATCTAGTTGTTTGTATACATTTTTTTCTCAATGTGGGCTCTAGGACATATTTTCGGCTTAAAAGATGCACTTGAGAGTTTGTGATTTGGATACAAACTTTCGAGCTAACATGTATATTTTTTTTTAAATTTTAGTGAAATTAGTTATGAGAAAGAACCATGACATGACATAAAAAATAAAAGGTTTCTGCTTGGTTTCTGTTAAAATCTCAAGTATAATTAAAAATATATTTGCAGCAGAAGATAATTAATGCACATGCTGCTGGCTTTCTTCTAAGAATGGAAGATTCACTTCAAAGGCACACTAAGGGTCTTTGTTGTATTACATTATACAAAACACTTGAAATGTATGGTGGTTCAAAAATTAAAACCCAGGATGTAAACTTCAAGAGGCCCCTTTTGAGGGAATGAATATACCTAATATGATATACAGGAGTATGATAATATATAAACACTGAGTGTTATTTTGACAAATGTTATATGCATCCTTCGGAGAGATTAACACTTACATAATTGGCATCCTGTATAACTGATATCACAATGGTCACCCTCAAATTGGATCCCACACAATCACTTAACAGAACATTTAAATTTATAAACAGAAACACAAACGTGTTTTGTTCAGGTTAATCCGTCCGTCCTCCCTTTGGCACATTCATGGATAATTGAGATGGTCAAACGATCTTTCTTCATTTATCTTGGATAATGCAAAATCATTCAGTAGCACCTTGAAGATGTGACTTGAATACTGGACACTGGGCAATTTATTTTTCCTTTGGTTTTAATATTGTCTGCAAATTGCATTTTCCATTTCGCAAGCATCAAGCACTTTGCTTACAGTCTTCATACAAAGTCAAAAAACAATCAATGCCTGCAGCTGCAGCTCTGCTACTAGAGTTAAGGTAATTGTAAAAAATAGCTTCATTCTCCAAGGGATCAAATCCGTGGTAGTTTATAGATTTATTTCACTTTCTGCTTTCACTATACAAGTTGTTGAGTAGAAAACTAATACTATAAAGGACTGTTTGATGATGATAGGTGGTGTAGTTATTTGAAAATTACTCACGAAAATTGGAATAAGAAAAAAAGAAATATGAGAATCACATTCACAATATTTACACAAATGCTTCCAAGGAATCGACGGACGTAGTATAATGCCCTCTTTCTCAAAATACGTCCGAAAAACAAGGATAGACCATAAACGTAATGCCATTTCTTAAATTTTGACGGAATGTCAAAGATACCAATAGAAAATAAGAATTTCCCCAGATTTTACTTGAAAAATTTTCTTCTGGCTAACGAAGTCCCCGCGCTCATATTGTTAAATCTTTCGGGTCGAGAGATTTTAATTATTATTTTGAGTCCTTATTTTGAATATGAAAACATGAAATTTTTAAATATCTGCGAAACAGTTTGAGACAGGTATAGGAATGTTAAAGGGGTATTATAAAGTAATCTATGAGGACTCCGAAAATAATGTCACGAAAATAGATAGTTGCTAGTCGGGAACTATTTATTTGTAAAATTACTATATTTTGACTGGGCGTTAATTTACGCTTTAAATCTCTATTCTTTAAATAGATACCGGATCGTCGTTACCTCCGCCGAAGGGTCCTATGCTGATTTACTCACTGAATGGGGGCTTCCAAAAATATGGGGGGGGGGTTATATTTAAAATAAGAAGATGGGATTCAAGTAAACTTCTATTTTCTGTGCCTAAAAATTACCCTAACTACTTAACTGAAATGACTAATATGAAAACAAACACTGTTATAACAAAAGGGTCTTACCTAGGTCAAGAGTAGAGGAGGACCGTATCGTCCCAACCAATTTAACGTACTTCATGGGTAGTCCTATGTGGCTTCTCTTAGGACAACAAGGACTTCTAGGACAACTTTCTTCTTCGTACTCGGACGATAACAAATTTTGGAAAACACTTAATTACTCTTCGACAGATGGTCGTTCGTTTATCTGACGTAACGCCCCCAAAAGGATCAACCCGAATTTCAAAAGAATCTTGGAGTCTTGCCTACGTGCAAGCCACCTAGCAAGTCCTCGTTGCTGGCTCAAAAATCCTCGAGCTTACTTCTCTTTTCGTCAGCACTTTTTTCCAATGCATTGCAACGTTCTTTTCCATGACGTCAATCAGCGGTTCGAAGTACCCAGTTGTTGAGCAAATTTACGATCTATAATTTATATATTTGGGTCAACTATTCCTTGGTTACTAAACCGGACATCGGCCGACCATTTCTAAGGACGCTGCAATTTTATGTCTTTTTGCTTCTTTGTGACAATAACTTTTGATACATGGTAATCCAATTAAAAAAACGGAAGTTGCTACTCTTTTTCAGCTGAACCGGCAACAGCGCAAAGTTGAAAATATGTTAGAACGCATTTGTGGCCACACACAAAACTTGAAATAAATATGTGAATCCGTTCTCCAGATACGCCTAATATACCATCACCCTGTATATATTCATTTTGCTTGGTATTGGCAATTTTCACCTCATTTAATTACGAACATCTCAAAATACATGGACCCGGTGCTTTTGTTACTATAGATAGTGCGCCTAGTTTACTATAAATAATTTAAATAAGAAGTGTTTATTCAGAAACGTCATCTAGTTGGCTGTGACATATCAAAAGGAAAGGATAAAGTAACGAAAGTCCATTTATAAGACTGTGAATATATAAGATGAGGCAATGGGCAAAGTGATCTCCCGTGCTTCCCGACGTTGACTGATTCGACTGTGGTGAGCTCCGTAGTATTTACTACCCCGGCGTGGCGCTGCAGTGGAGGGACTGGGATGGGGGTAGTTGGTGGTGCGGGATTTCGGCGCACTTGAAGTTTGTCGTAGAACTGGCTTCCACTCTGCATTTAGAAACATAATTTTCTCCTTCCTGTTGAAATATTTGTCTTGTTTGAAAATCTCAACGGCTTCTTTCATTAGTCTCGGACAAAAACTCTGCGATTGATATAAGATATCCACCTTGTTTAAAAGGATGTCGTGACCTTAAGAGAGAGCGTGTTCTGCTACTGCTGACTTTTGTGTTTGTCCCAGCTATCGATTTATCGGTCATGTCTAGTAGTGATGGGCATAATCGCTAAATTTCTATAATCGGACGAATCGAAATAATCAATTGAAATAATCGAATGATCTTTCGAATGGTCTTTAAAAATTCAAATCAAAAGCTCTTGAGATGATTCAGGTTAGGGTTAGGGTAAAAATTTATATTCAGGATCTCTGGGTAAATTCAGGTTAGAAGTGGGACTAGAATAATGCCGAAATCCGTGAAAATGACTCGAAAGGGTGTAGAAATATAAAATTAGAAAGGCTTGGAGTAGTTCAAATTAAGATTGTAGGCAAAATGCAAACTAAAAGTTTATGGAAAAGTTCAGGTTAGGATTAGGACTAAAATCCGATTAGAAACGGCCGACTTTATCTAAAAAGTAAATTTCGATGTTTTTTTTTTAAGTTAGGCTACGATTAAGGCCAAAATCAGTCAAAAATGACTGAAAATGTATAGAAATACAAACTTGGAGGGTTTGGAAAAATTCTAATTGAGATTATGTCCAACATGGCTTAAAACTTTACCCAAAGCGTCTAAAAGTGCAAATTTGTAGTTTTTGGAGAATCTCGGGTTAGAATATAGGGACTAAATCGATTAAAAATGACCCATTTCATCTAAAGCCGTAAAAAAGACAAACTAAAAGTGTATGGAAAAGTTCTGGTTAGGATTAGGACTAAAATTGATTAAAAACGACCGACTTTATCTGAAAAAGTAAATTTAGATGTTTTTTCTTAAAGTCAGGCTATGATTAAAGCCAAAATCAGTGAAAAATTACGCAAAATATATAAAAATACAAACTTAAAGGGTCTGCAAAAATTCAAGTTGAGATTAGGCGAAAATTGGTTAAAAATTTACCCAAAGTGTCTAAAAATGCAAACTAAAAGTTTATTGAAAAGTTCAGGTTAGGCTTAGGACTAAAATCGATTAAAAACGACCGATTTTATCTCATAGTAGATTTCGATGTTTTTTTTTTAAAGTCATGCTAGGATTAAGGCCAAAATAATTGAAAAATTACTCAAAATATATAAAAATACAAACTTGGACGATTTGGAGAAATTCAAATTGGGATTATGGCCAAAGTGGGTTAAAAATTTACCAAAAGCGTCTAGAAGAGCAAATTTGAAGTTTTTGGAAAAATCCAAGTTAGAATATAGGACTAAAGTCGATTAAAAATGACCCATTTCATCTTAAAAACAAAAACCGTATAAAAATGCTAATTAAAAGTATATGGAAAAGTTCCTGATAGATTTAGCACTGAAATCCATAAAAAACGTCCGATTTTATCCAAAAAAAAAAAATTCGATGTTTTTGAAAAAAATCAGATTAAGATTAAGGCCAAAATCAGTCAAAAATTACTCCAAGTGTGTAAAAATATAAACTTGGGAAGTTTGTAGTAATTCAAGTTGAGATTGTGGCCAAAATGGGTTAAAAATTGTCTAAAAGAGCAAATTTGCAGTTTTTGGAGGAATACGGGTTAGGATAAAGGACTAAAGTCGATTAAAAATAATCTATTTTATCTAAGAAAGCAAAAGGAGTCTAAAAATGCAAACTAAAGGTTCATGTGAAAGTAGGACTAGGACTTTAGGAAGAGGGTAGACATAGGAAATCGATTAAAAACGACCAACTTTATTTAAAAAAGTAAATTTCAATGTTTTTTTTTTTAAGACAGGCTAGGATTAAGACTAAAATCAGTGAAAAATCTCTCAAGATATATAAAAATACAAACTTGGAATTTTTGGAGAAATCCGGGTAAGAACATAGGACAAACTACAGTTTATGGAAAAGTTCAAGTTAGGATTAGTACTAACATCGATTAAAAACGACCGACTTTATTTTAAAATATAAATTTAAATGTTTTTTTTTTAAATTCAAGCCATGATTAAGGCCAAAATGAGTGAAAAACTACTCAAAATATGTAAAAATACAAACTTTCAGGGTTCGGACAAATTCAAATTGAGATTATGGCCAAAATGGCTTAAAAAATTACCTAAATCATCTAAACGTGTAAGTTTGGAGTTTTTGGAGAAATCCAGGTTAGAATATAGGACTAAGCTCGATTAAAAATTACCCATTTTATCTAAAGAAAGCAAAAAGCGTCTAAAAATGCAAACTAAAAGTTTATGGAAAAGTTCAGGTTAGGACTAGGACTAAAATCGATTAAAAACGACCGACTTTATTTAAAAAGTAAATTTCGACGTGTAAAAATACGAATTTCTGGTTAGGATTAGGGCAAAATCGGTCTTAGATAAACGACTAATTATCGGCGATATACCGGGCGTTCTTTTTAAGCGCGTGTACTACGCGTTCACTCCAAAAACGGCTAAGGTGTAATTGATTAGTTCCATTTTATTATTGTTGGGCACAATCGATATATTTTTTCCATATGAATTGAAATATGAAATTATGCTAAAACTTAAATAACCTAAATTTATTATAACGATATAAAATGGAGAATAATAACGAGTTAATAATATTAATATATTTCTTTTATTCA
Source organism: Taphrorychus bicolor (assembly GCA_951812265.1). Classification (NCBI taxonomy): domain Eukaryota; kingdom Metazoa; phylum Arthropoda; class Insecta; order Coleoptera; family Curculionidae; genus Taphrorychus; species Taphrorychus bicolor. Next base: position 42,042,791 of record OX638306.1, on the reverse strand, counting down.
ATTATATTATATAATATATCATAACTTGCGATTTCTTCATTGTAATAATCGAATGTTCAATATTTGTATATCGAATACATCGATATGCAAATATCGAAATTTATCGATTATTTACTCCTAATTGGATGGAGATGGCTGCATCCAGCAGTATGCGCACAGGGCAGTATTTGCAACGTTGCCACATATAAAATGCAAAGTTCTTTGAATAAAATATTTCTGCGGCTCATAGGTTATATTCGTAATAATCATATATAAATAATAAAGTTTCAGTAATTTATCAATTGTTTTAATTGACAATTAATGTTTAATGACATTAATTTATATACTTTTATGTGATTTTGGCATAATGTAGATATCTATACTGAACCAGGGGTAACTTTAGTCCTCCAACAAGCAGAACAAGTTATGTAGTTATAGATTGGTGGTTATATTATGTACACTTATATGGGAGGTTGACCTAACGTCAACTCGTTGTCTTAAGGACTAACCCATTCCTAAGGTTCATGTAAGGGAATTATAAATTATTTGCTGTAAATGAAGTATTTACCTAAGCGATACCACACTTTAAGGAATATGTTATATTCCTCCTTAAACTGTGGTGATACTCTACGCATGAATGTATGCTTCATCATTATAGATATTTAAGGATACCTATTCTATAGGTAACCTATAATGTATTTTCATGTAGTAAAAATCATCAGTTAGAAGTTCTAAATGCGTTTCTTCGGCCATAAAATTAATAAAAAAATAAAATGAATAGAGGATAAATCGTTATAATTATTCTTATCTACTTTGGTTTTTGTAATGCCCTTTGCGCGCGGTTGATTAAGGATAGAAATATCACATCGGCAACCTTGCACTGGAGGCGGTTCTTAAATTTACTATGATAGCAAAGATACGATGTTGACGAAATTTTGAGGTTAGTTTGTTTTTGTTATTATTTTTGCCTTTAAAAGATTTTGTATACCTTGTGCCCATATTGTGTCTATTTTTTTATGAATATTGGTACATACAAATTAGAATTCTTATCAACCCATTAAGAACATAGAACACAGGTTCCCAGCGATTATAGTGCCTGAGTGCCATGTCTATTTAGTTTCATTCTCGATCAGTCTTGCCATTCTTCATCAGTCCTGATGTTTTTGTTCATGCACGCTTTACATACCTTACCCCTATTTGCACCAAACAAATTTAGGTAAACCTAAACTTAAGGACCCCTTAGCCATAGCTATTAGTATGAGGAAGTAATAGGGAAAGCCTTAACTAGATGTAGGTACTTGAAAATTGTGTGGTGCAAATGGCAGTAAGTTTCATCATATATAAGTGAATTAAGTTAAGAGGCACTAGAATAGGTACTTACATATATTTGCTGATCTTGGACAATAATATTTTAATTACGCAAAAATGCAACCAACCTATGCATATTGGAGAATAACCCAACTGATAAGTATACACTCAGCACCTGGTTACTGGTAACACTTTAGTTCGTTGAAAGGCCCCTCTTTATGCAAGAAGCCTTACAATTCATCATTATTCTTATACATAAAGTTAGCTTTAGTTTTGTTGAAATGAACTTACTGGTGTGAGTAAAAGCCCCTTTTGGACACAACGAACACAAACACAATTGAAATCACTGGATGAAGCTGATTTACTATCACCTTCATCTTCAGCAGTGTTTGCTGATGAACACAGCAGATTTTCTTTGAATTAACTTGACTCTGCCCTAAGACTGAACTTAAGAGTCAGCTGTGTTTTCTCAATATGTTTAATAATCGGGGCAGGGTGACTTAACTATAAAACTGGGTCCAAAGAGAAAGTGTATGGGCCATTTTAGAGGCAGTTGTAGAATTGTGGTTCAACTGAACTTGAGTGGTACTTGACCAAGACAATAGTTCTATAGAAATGGGTGGAAGCAAAACTGAAAAGTTTTGAGCCTTTAGGGTTGCTTAAAAATGGGTGAGAATCAATTTTGCTTGGTCCCTACCTACAAGGAAAAAGTGAAAATGAAGGGATAAATCGCCATAATCATGTGCAAACACCTAAAAGTCAAACTGTAAACTGTTAAATCAACAACAAAATTCACACTTTCATGTGTTCAAGTAAATAGACTTTTATTCTTTAATTTTTTTTGACGTATCTCCCGCTACTTTATCATGTACTTATGTAGATTGCTAAGCTAAGATAAGGGAATAAATGAATATATACATAACATAATTGTAAATATATTATTTATCTTTTAAAGTTGGTAGACACATATCAATTACTTAGTAACAATTTAAATATAAGATTTGTTCAAAGACATAACAACTTTTTTCATGGGGAAACAAATGGTATCACTAACATTTAAATAGGCAGTCAAATATTACCAATAAGCTTATTATACTTAACTAGTTGAATAACATCTACGTTAAAATAAAACACGAATTATTATTATCTAAAAATGTGACACTGTAGCAAAGGGTATGTATTTCTTGCAATGGTAAGATGATTCAAATTAAAAAACCTATGTGTAGGTAAAAATATGTACCTAAAATAGGCTCTACTGTACAATATAGGCCATCGTTGGAAAAAAATTTATTCCCCACTACTAGTTGTCAAGATATCTGACTGTCTCAAGTTAAAAAGTCCATCCTGTATACAATACCTATCTTTAATGTAATATACTTAACTTTATTTAAAAATGTATTTAATAAATATCAATTTTGAGCTTATTTATGCCTACCTGTTTTTAATTGACCCTTTGCATTTGCATATCGAAGAACTGTGTGGGATCCTATCTTAGTCCTCCTCTTGTCTTCTTATAGACAAAAAAACTTTTGCAACTATTGGTGATATTGATTTTAACTAACAAAAGCTTACAAACTATGTTTGTCCATTCTACCCTTTTACGCAGAAACTAAACACGAACAGGTAGGCAGTAAAAAAGTTCCTCTCACTATCTTAGTTCCTCGTCTTGTTATAAATATCTATCTTAGTTCATGCCCTGTTATAAAATTATAAATCTTTTGATTCGGATAGTCCACATTAGCCCAACATTTCTTTTCAATTCATAATAATATGTCTGATGATTTTTATTTCTCTGTTACCATGCACATCATAGAACTATTTACTATTTAACTTATTATAACTTCTTGAAATACATATTCAATAATATCCACTTTAAAAAAAATGCTTTTTAATAAATAATTATTTAAGCAGAATTATTTTAATATAATTTTAAATTAGATGAGCATCAGCTGATATTGTTTACATCCTGTCCCCTGTCCTGATTGGCCAGTAGTTTTGAATGAACACCGCGTCGATTTTATGAATGAAGTATGCCCGATGCCCATACTGCCATGTGTGGTGCTCCCATTCGATGTTTCGATTGCAATAATCGAATAACCGATTATTATGCCATAATCGAAGTTTTTCGATCATATCATTCATAGTCACTTAACACTAACGTTCAGCCTCATCTAGAAAGTGTAACGCGGCCATAAACAGAAAAAATGCACGTTTACAATAACAAATTATCTATAGTTTTTAATCTCTTTAAACTACCTCAATCGAAAAAATTCTATATCATACACGATAACCATTCACTCCTTTGTCGCACTCATTCATTGCAAAACTCATATGGAGGAGTGAAGACCCCTCCAATGCGGTATCTTATGAAACTTGTGCCATAATATCCTATTTTTTTGGTACTGATATAATATTATAGGCGACCTAATCTAAACCTTATATCCATTTTCAGCTCCTAAACATAACCTAGTCCAAAAAATAACATTGTACAAATTACTATAGGCGTGCTTTGCATAAATATGTATTTTTCACTTTGTTTAGCAATACGTGCATTTTTAACAAGGGCTAGTTGAAAAAAGAAATTGCCTAATTAAGTAAGAGTTTTTTAAATTAATGATTTTTTAATTAAAATTTTAATATTCAGTCATTAATTAAAATATCAAATTATCCACTCCATTCGAACTGCTGCACCCTTATTCTCTTTAATTCTTAATTTGATGGAAAGAACGAATGCCTAGTGAACTTTTCTAATACTAACATCTGTACTCAGACAATTTTTTTTAATGGAAAATTCTGTCTAAAAGTATTTGAGCGTTCTAATAAGTAGTTTTTCTACAACAGTAAGCAAATAGGAAATGACCATACTGATCATGCAACGTTTGACCCAAAGTGCCCTTCGACTAGATATCGCGAGGAAGTTATTAAAAGTAGGACTGACTAGGGATGTGCAAAATACAAGAAAATATCCATATTTTTAATATCGATATTTTAGAAATTTATCAGTATTGGCATTCGATATATTGTCAAAAAATATCGATATATATATATATATATATATATATATATATATATATATATATATATTGGTAAAGGGTACATTATCACCTCCAGAACGGGGTATGAAAGATACGTTATCGCCTCCAAAATGACGTTGTCGCCTCCGATTTCGGAGGCGACAACGTTTTGCCTTGAAAATTTCAGATATGATTACTAGTGGCCTCTAGATTCATAATCCGAAAATTTGTCTGGAGGTGGTAAGGTACCCCCCAAACTCACAAAAACATATTTTAGTTCTGATATACCACCGCAGGCGCTGGCGAAGCTTTCAGCGTACAATAAGAGCGCGCTGTCGCCTCCACTTCTATTTTATTTTTAATTGAAATACGATAGGGTTGTTATCGCCTCCGCTAAATGGCAACATTGAAATGAGGTAATAAGGATACTTTCATGCTTCAGTAGATATATAATCGAAGATTATTCTTTTTTAAGAGTGAATCGGTGCTGTATGTCAAAATGACATTGTTAAATTGTTAAAAGTGCAATTTTAAAGATTGCATGTGAAAGTTTGAGTTTGTAGAAAAATTTGAATGAGTTCCTTGAAAGCACTTTTAACACGACATTTAAATTAATACGAAAACTCAAATTTTATATTAAATAAATTCTAAACGTGTTATTCGATTTGAGTATTTTTTTTGCGATGTAAATCTATTTTTTAAGAATCTCTATAAGTTAGCGCGTTTTAGCGAACGATCATACGGAACTATTAGAATGTTCAACAAATTCTCATCTTCAAATCGGTTTTGAAGCATAAGTTTATGAAAACGTGGTTACATAGTATGATTCTTAAAAATCAGCTACAGCCTAATAAAAAAAATCACCCAAATCAGATCACAAGTTTAGAATTTATTTAATATCAAACTTGAGTTTAACACCAAATTTTTCGTGGTGAGCCAATTTTGTCCAACAAAACGTTTTTAATATTTATAGCGCATTAGGCAATAAAAATTCCATCAAATTACTAGGTTCAAAATCAAATCACCGTTTCGATTATTCAAAAAGTTCCGGCAATTTTCGCTATACATATCATTGATAAAGATTCTAATCCAGATAGGAACGAAATTGTAGGGATCAGTTAGAATTAATTTTTGATATATTAGCTTTTCAAAAGAGTTTTCTGTAAAAAGAGGTAAAGTTGTTTTTATATATCTAGGTGTTTTATACATTTTTTGGGTGCTCTTTCACCCGTATAATTTTTTTTTCAAATAGACTATTTTTTCTTTACTTGAACAGGTATAAGCTACTAAAATTCAGACAAATTGCAATTCAGAGATTAATTATTTATTATAACTTGGTCAGTGAATAAATCTGGTAAATGATAATGGTTACAAGAAAACAAGAGCTCTATCACATTCCTAAACATTTGTCGCAGTTTTTTGATTGCGGCTTTGATGTTCAATTGGACCTATGTTTAGTTACTTTGTTTTGGGATGAGAATGGTAACAAAAATAGACTGTTTGACAATTTCTTGATTACGACTCTAATATCGAAAGCTTTTATTTTGTTATTAAAACGAGAGTTTTCTTATTTATGTTATATAGCCTACAAATAAATCCATCTCATTAGCAACAAAACGCGGGTTAGCAACAAAGAAGTATGTTCAATATTCCAAACACCTCTAATAAAAGTTTAAAAAAGATACGCTGATGAATGTTGAAGATTGTTTAATTTCTGCGTGTTATGTTAGAGATTGAAAATTTTAGCTTTTTTGCAGAAAGCTTTAATTTAAAATATGCAAAATGGCAATATTTAGAATTTGGAAATTTAAAACGTATCTGCTTTCTACATTTTCAAAATAAGGCACCTGTTAAAAAAAGAAACAAACAAAAACAACTACACCGAGGTCTAACTCCTCTACCGGCATTGAATTACCCAGATTGTTTAAAAAAAATCAAATAAAGCAAAAAAAAAAATATATTGAAATGTGTTAATAAAATAATAAAAACTAAATGCTGAAAAGCAAAAAAATACTAGAACTTTTGTGATGAGAGTAAGGTCTTATTTAGATATGTGAAAATTGCACATATACAGGGTGGTCTTTTTAACTTGAGACAACGAGATATCTCGAGAACTAGCAGGATAAAAGATTTCGTTTCAACCTGGACCTATATTGCAGGGTGGCCCAGAAAACTGTGACGTCATATGATGTAATATTTTTAAATCGGACACAATCTATATTTTACTAGATTTTGATAGATCTTATAGCTCGTACTGGACCCTGAAAGTTTGGCATCGCTGCCTGCAGTAGTTTAAAAGAAATTCATTAATAAACTGAAAGTATCCTGTATGGGGTATTATAAATTATCTATTCACAAAAGTTTGTCGTTTTTCACGCCACACTTTCCTAATCCACCCTGTATAGGTAAAAGTAGGTGCCTAAAATAAATTTATTAATAATAATATTTTCTCTACAATATATAGGTCACCCTTAAAACGAATTATTTCCCTACTAGTTCTCCCCATATCTGGCTGTCTCAGTTCAAAAAAGACAAACCTGTATATAATATATTGAATTACAATTTGGAAATTGGAAAACGTATCTACTTTTGGCATTTCCAAAACGACAGCTGTATATCAAGAAGGAGCCAAATAGAAACAACTATTCTGGGAACTAATACCCCTGCCGGCATTGAATTACACTGTTTGTTTCAAAGCTAATTTTTTGAAGCTAAAACAATAATATATTGAAATGAGTTAATAAAATTACATAAAAACAAGTATAATTCCAGCCAGTAGGTGATTAAGTCCTGGAAGTAGTTGCTTTTGGTTGTTTCCTTCTTAACAGCTACAATATTTTGGAAATATAGAAAGCAAATAAGTTTTCATTTTCCAAATTGTAAATATGCCTTTTAGTATATTTTAAATACATTTTTCTGCGAAAAAGCTTAAAATTTCAATCTTTAACACACCTCTCAAAAAATAAATACCTTGCAACTCTAACTCATAACCTGTAATATATTACAGGTTATGAGTTAGAGTTGAAAGGTATATAGCTATAGCTCCAATCAGGTTTTTTGTACTTTTTGGTTATTCATAATTATTTTGTTTTTTGAACCTGCTGTGACCTTACCTTGTCACTTTTGATTTGTATGTCAAAGTTGAGGATGAGATTTGTCACCTCTAAAAGGTAATTACGCAATTGCTCCATTCAAAAGAGAGTAGTAAGTTTTTTTTGGTTAACATGTAATTTAGTAACTTTGACCCACATTAAACTTAATTCGCCGTTTTATGATATATTTTTGTTTTGTTCTAGAGCCCTTTCTTGTATTTCTTCTTTGCTTTTATGTCTGTTTTCTTCATTAATTAAGCTTTGAAACAAACGGTATAATTCAATGCCGGTAGGGGTATTGGCCCTACTCGGAGTAGTTGTTTCTATTTTGTTTCCTTCTTGTTTCTTTGTTTCTTTCATTTGTTTCCTTTATGATATACAGCTATAAAGCATTGAAAATGCCGAAAGCAGATAAGTTTTCAAATATCCAAATTGTAAATATGTATTCAGAGTGTCTCGTAAGCACATGATCAAAGGGGTACTGCGACAGTCTCTGGTTCAAAAGGAAACGATTTGATCCAACTGTCATTAGGAAAAGTTTCTATTAACAACTGATGGTCAAAGTTAGTGAAAAAAAAATGTGTTTTTCTTGTAATATCTAGACAACGTTAAGATGGATGTCATGAATTTTACTAAGGACTTCTTTCTAACCAAGACTCAAGTTTTGATGGAGAAAAGATGTCCATCCGACTTAGTAAAGGGGTAACTGCTTCAGTATCTTGTTAAAAAAACTTTCAGAACTCTTGTAGTTCTAATCACTCTGAATCGACTGATTTTTAAAAACCTAATACCTTGATATTTTTTCCTAATGTGTTGCTCTTAGCAAAAATTTGTAGCATCCGTTTTTGCGCAAAAGCAAACATTTTCTGTAACTTTGCTATTTAACAGTGTTACACATTCAATGCGAAGGTCAGAGTAGTTTACACAATTTACAATTTTTTAATTTCATTTCAAATTATGGAGTGTCAATAAACATCTGTGACCGAAAGAATTTCATTTGATAACACATAAAATTATGAAACTGTAATTTGTGCAAACTACTATGATTTTTAGCAGTGAATGAGTAAGATTATTAAATAGCAAAATTATACAAAATATTTTATTGCGTAAAAACTATGAACGCATCAATATTTTACCGAGAGCAATAACATTTCGACACACCACGAGTTTCGAAACGTACATTTTTTTCGTCTTTGCTTTTATGTCTGTTTTCTTCAGTTTGTTTCTTCTGTTGTCAAAAACATAGTTACTCCATCAAAACATAAGTCTTACTTAGAAACAAGTGTCCAGTAAGGTTCATTATAATCCATCTTTAGATCTTACAAAAAAACAATTTTTTTGCCAGAAACTTCTTAATAAAAATTTGATCAAATCGTTTTCTTTTGATCCAAAGAACACTACCCATTTGATCATATGCTTAACTGGTACCCTGTATACAAATGTGCAATTTTCGCATATTTTAATAAAACCTTGTTCTATTTTCTTGCTTGTTGTCTGTTAATATTTGTTGCTTGTAAGCATTCTTTTTTTATTATTTTATTAACACAACAATATATTCTTAAAATAAGCTTTGACACAGTATAATTCAGTGCCGGAAGGGGTATCTGCCCTCGAAGAAGTTGTTTCACTCTGTATCCTTCTTAACAGCTCCAATATTTTGGAAATATAGAAAGCAGATAAGATTTCAAATTCCAAATTGTAAATATTGCCTTTTTGCATATTTTTAATAGTCATACCGAGTTTTCTGTGAAAAAGCTAAAAATTAGAGACGCTGACGTTTTTCCGACGACTAGGAAAAATATATACATTTTGAGGTTTAAAAATAGAGAGAAATGCTCTATTTCTCCCTAAGGGCAAAAATCTTAATTTTAACCAATTTTTCATTTTTACTGGAACTTTAATTGTGAGATAAACAAAAATTTCATTGGTTTGCCGCTTTCTATGATTTTTAGATAATTGCGTTCATTGGAAAGACATTTAAATTTAAATTTTTGTCGTTTGGTTTTTAGCTTTATTATATTTCCTTCTTCTTCGATATTATTTCTTACGCAAAATAAAATATTTAAAAAAATACGAAATATTGGCCGAATTTTCGAGCCTCAAAGATGTTACTGATTTTGTACCAAACTAATATTCTGCAATAAAAACATTAATTGATTATTTGATGTCTATATTGTTAGATAGTACCACCATAGCGTTCTTATTTCCAATCCGTATGTTCAAATTAAAACTCGACTGCAAGAAATAGGAGGGTGAAGGGGCAGCGGTTCTACTAACGCAAATGTGGCAACTCTGTCGGAGGCGATAAC